>CM070834.1:29578928-30131428 GCA_036326025.1 Chrosomus eos | reverse complement strand
TCAAGAGTTTTTGAGCATGTTAAGGGCCCCAAAAGTGTGCTAAGAATCTCAAAAGTATCCAAAAAGAATATTAAAGTTTGATGCGTTGTCACGGCAACAGCATCTAAGATATCAACAATCCTTTCACAGGTCTACATCTGGCATGTGTCTACATTATACACATCAAGTTTGAAGCAAATCGGGTAAAGCCTGTTTGATTTATGGACCAAGTTTTCGGACCCCGTTCCAGGGGGCGCTGTCGAGCCCCCCTGCCACGCCCGGGTACCAGCTTCAGCCCGGCCCTGATGGCCGCGGTTTCTGACCCGTGTGCAAAGTTTCAAGAGTTTTTGAGCATGTTAAGGGCCCCAAAAGTGCGCTAAGAATCTCAAAAGTATCCAAAAAGAATATTAAAGTTTGATGCGTTGTCACGGCAACAGCATCTAAGATATCAACAATCCTTTCACAGGTCTACATCTGGCTTGTGTCTACATTATACACATCAAGTTTGAAGCAAATAGGGTAAAGCGTGTTGGATATATGGACCAAATTGTCGGACCCGTTCAAGGGGGCGCTGTCGAGCCCCCCTGCCACGCCCGGGTACCAGCTTCTGCCTGGCCCTGAAGGCCGCGGGTTTTGTCGTGTGTGCAAAGTTTCAAGAGTTTTCGAGCACGTTAAGAACCCCAAAAGTGCCCGAAAGCATAAAAAAGCATGAAAAAGCTTAAAAAAAGGAATATTAATGTTTGATGCATTGCCATGGCAACAGTGTCTAAGATATCAATAATCCTTTCACAGGTCTACATCTGGCATGTGTCTACATTATGCACATGAAGTTTGAAGCAAATCGGGTAAAAATAAGAGGGTGATTTCAAAGCATTTTGAAAGTGACACACTTCCTGCTGCCAGTTGGTGGCGCTATAACTTTGACTCACAATAGTCACATCCATGTGATCGGGCTCTTACAACGAACACACTGCTGAAGTTTCATCAAGATTAGTTAATGTATGCAGTAGTTATGACACACTTCCTGTTTCACGTTTCTCGCCATAATTTCGTTTCCTCGCCACGGCCAAACCGTTCGAGATATCAAAAATCCCCTCGCAAACTTTCATCCTCAATGTCTTGTCTTCACGCTGACCGAGTTTCGTGCCGTGTGTTTGAATTCTCTAGGAGGAGTGTTTCACATTCCATTGCATGCGTTTTCCAAACAAGCCTAAATAGCCGACTTCCTGTTGGGCTGGGGTAAAAAGTTAGAGTGCGAAGTATATATGAAACGATGAGATCTACATGTGTACCGAGTTTCATATTATTACATGCAAGCGTGTTTGATTTATGGACCATGTTTTCGGACCCCGTTCCAGGGGGCGCTGTCGAGCCCCCCTGCCACGCCCGGTACCATCTTCAGCCCGGCCCTGATGGCCGCGGGTTCTGACATGTGTGCAAAGTTTCAGGAGTTTTTGAGCATGTTAAGGCCTCCAAAAGTGTCCAAAAGGTAGTAAAAAAATAATTAGAAGAAGAATAATAATAATAAAATATAGCTGCGAGCAGCGATTACGGGCCCAAGCCGGTGGCACCGCAACCCTGGTGCACCAGGGTGGCGTAGCGCCGGCTTTGGCCCTTCATCGCTGCTCGCAGCTATATTTATTTATATATATATATATATATATATATATAATATATATATATATATAAAGCCGGTGGCATCGCCACCCTGGTGCCTTTAGGGTTATTGTGCACGACGTGACACAAAATATCTGCTCGCTATCTGCCGAACGGCTCTGGTAGTCCCGCTTCAGCACTGATGATGTTGTAGAAATAGTGTGCTCTGGTTGGTCTGGATTATTCGGGATTTTTTATTTTATACAGAAATAAGTTATTTATAATTCAGATGAGAATAAAGTTAGTGTTGATTAAAATGAAGGAAAACAAATATATTGATCTGAAATATAGCACATTCATTTTACATTTATTTAGGTTCAATTACCAAACATACAATCTTAATTTAATTTAAAGCAAACTATACATTAAAAATACATGGGTTGTATGCACATTTTTTTTTTAATAAAAAATATATATATCCAAAAAGACAAGGCTTAAAAACTCTTGTCACTGTAACAGACACAATCTCTCTCTCTCACACACACACACACACACACACACACACACACACACACACACACACACACACACACACACACACACACACACACACACACACACACACACACACACACACGTCAAGTCACATTTTAGATGCAATATTGAATAAGCAGAAAAATCGGATTTTCTGCTCTGAAAATATAAATAAGCATACAAATTGAATAAGCACTTTGAATATTCTAAACAGAATAAGCATTAGTCGCTAATGAATAAGTACTAGTACTTAATGGAATAGATACTAATATCTAAAAAATAAGTACTAGTAGCATGAAAATAGAGACTAGTATGTTAAAATGATTAAATGTTAAAACGGCTTGCCATATTGGCTCAGAGAGAGAGAGAGAGAGAAAATGACATTTTAGATAATAGTACCTATTAATAGATACTAGTATTTATTCAATAAATACTAGTTCTAAGTCATTACATACTAGTACCTATTAAATAGATACCAGTACTTATTCATTAGCTACTAATACGTATTCAAAAGAATATCTAAAGAATAAGCACTACTATCTAAAGAATAGGCACTAGTACTAAAGAATAAGCACTAGTCGCTAATGAATAAGTACTATTACTTAATGGAATAGATACTAGTATCTAAAAAATAAGTACTAGTAGCATGAAAAAAGAGACTAGTAGGTTAAAATGATTAAATGTTAAAACGGCTTGCCATATTGACTCAGAGCATCAAAAGCATCAAACAAGAATATTAAAGTTTGATGCGTTGCCACAGCAACAGTTTCAAAGATATCAAGAATCCCTTCACAGGTCTTCATCTGCAGTGTATTTACATTATACAGATGAAGTTTTACATTATACAGATGAAGTTTCTGTTTCCATTATTCGCCATAAATTCGTTTCCTCGCCACGGCCAAACCGTTCGAGATATCAAAAATCCCCTGGCAATTTTCCATCCTCAATGTCTTGACTTCATGCTGACTGAGTTTCGTGGGGATTGGTTGAATTCTCTAGGAGTAGTATATCGAATTCCAGGGGCATACGCTTTCAAACAAACCATAATAGCCGACTTCCTGTTGGGCTGGGTAAAAAGTAAAAGTACAAAGGATATATGAATTGATGAGATCTATATGTGTACCAAGTTTCATATTACTACATGCAAGCGTGTTTGATTTATGGACCAAGTTTTCGGACCCCGTTCCAGGGGGCGCTGTCGAGCCCCCCTGCCACGCCCGGGTACCAGCTTCAGCCCGGCCCTGATGGCAGCGGGTTCTGACCCGTGTGCAAAGATTCAAGAGTTTTTGAGCACGGTAAGGGCCCCAAAGGTGGGCTGAGAGTCTCAAAAGTATCCAAAAAGAATATTAAAGTTTGATGCATTGTCACGGCAACAGCATCTAAGATATCAACAATCCTTTCACAGGTCTACATCTGGCGTGTGTCTACATTATACACATCAAGTTTGAAGCAAATCGGTAAAGCCTGTTTGATTTATGGACCAAGTTTTCGGACCCCGTTCCAGGGGGCGCTGTCGAGCCCCCCTGCCACGCCCGGGTACCAGCTTCAGCCCGGCCCTGATGGCCGCGGTTTCTGACCCATGTGCAAAGTTTCAAGAGTTTTTGAGCATGTTAAGGGCCCCAAAAGTGCGCTAAGAATCTCAAAAGTATCCAAAAAGAATATTAAAGTTTGATGCGTTGTCACGGCAACAGCATCTAAGATATCAACAATCCTTTCACAGGTCTACATCTGGCTTGTGTCTACATTATACACATCAAGTTTGAAGCAAATCGGGTAAAGCGTGTTGGATATATGGACCAAATTGTCGGACCCGTTCAAGGGGGCGCTGTCGAGCCCCCCTGCCACGCCCGGGTACCAGCTTCAGCCTGGCCCTGATGGCCGCGGGTTTTGTCCTGTGTGCAAAGTTTCAAGAGTTTTCGAGCACGTTAAGAACCCCAAAAGTGCCCGAAAGCATAAAAAAGCATGAAAAAGCTTAAAAAAAGGAATATTAATGTTTGATGCATTGCCATGGCAACAGTTTCTAAGATATCAATAATCCTTTCACAGGTCTACATCTGGCGTGTGTCTACATTATGCACATGAAGTTTGAAGCAAATCGGGTAAAAATAAGAGGGTGATTTCAAAGCATTTTGAAAGTGACACACTTCCTGCTGCCAGTTGGTGGCGCTATAACTTTGACTCACAATAGTCACATCCATGTGATCGGGCTCTTACAACGAACACACTGCTGAAGTTTCATCAAGATTAGTTAATGTATGCAGTAGTTATAACACACTTCCTGTTTCACGTTTCTCGCCATAATTTCGTTTCCTCGCCACGGCCAAACCGTTCGAGATATCAAAAATCCCCTGGCAATTTTTCATCCTCAGTGTCTTGACTTCACGCTGACCGAGTTTCGTGCCGTGTGTTTGAATTCTCTAGGAGGAGTGTTTCACATTCCTTTGCATGCGTTTTCCAAACAAGCCTAAATAGCCGACTTCCTGTTGGGCTGGGGTAAAAAGTTAGAGTGCGAAGTATATATGAAACGATGAGATCTACATGTGTACCGAGTTTCATATTATTACATGCAAGCGTGTTTGATTTATGGACCATGTTTTCGGACCCCGTTCCAGGGGGCGCTGTCGAGCCCCCCTGCCACGCCCGGGTACCATCTTCAGCCCGGCCCTGATGGCCGCGGGTTCTGACATGTGTGCAAAGTTTCAGGAGTTTTTGAGCATGTTAAGGCCTCCAAAAGTGTCCAAAAGGTAGAAGAAAAAATAATAATAATAATAAATAATCCTTAGGAAAACAATAGGGCCTTCGCCCTTTGGGCTTGGGCCCTAATAATCCTTAGGAAAACAATAGGGCCTTCGCCCTTAGGGCTTGGGCCCTAATAACTTGAAACTTTATTTACAAAGCTGCTTTGAGACAATGTGTATTGTGAAAAGCGCTATACAAATAAACTTGAATTGAATTGAATTGAACAAAGCTAAATTATGTTTATGCTTATTAGGATAGACAATTCATCTCACTACTTTGCTCTGAACAACCATAATAATGCGTTACGGACGTGACCGTATTAATCATGATATATAATAATCATGCATATGACTATTGATCTGTTTCAAGACAGAAATGATTTTGGCCACTTCATTTCAAGTTTTGTTTTGTAGAAAGACTTTATTTAAAGTGAATTTCGTTTTGTATAAATTGTATCTTAATTTTAAATCAAAGTTTCATCCACCAATTGCCTGGATTTAATAAATAAGCAAATATAGCATGGAGGTGCGATCACTTGCAACACGTAAACTTGAGCGCGCCTCATAACTGAACAGAAACTCAACGTATGCCTCTCAGAAATATAGCCTATCTATAGAAAGATTGCAAAGATCAAAACGAAAAGAAATAGGCAACTCTCTGATTGTGTAATCTGTATGTGCTTTTTCCACCACCACGTCCCTTTAGAGGCTCAGTACGATCACGCTGACAAAATAATAATAATAATAGGCTAATAATATTAATAATTTTTATACGAAATAAAATGTGATGATAGGGCTTCACAATGTATCATTTTAACATCGATATCGCGATGTGCGCATCCACGATAGTCACATCGCAGATATGTGCGATGTGATTCATGATCTGTGGGCTGCGTGCCAGCAGCTCCCCGGTCCGTAACGCTTGTGATTTGCGGATTAATTGCAAAGTTTTGCAAAGTCCTGTCAGTTTAAACAAAGCGCACGAAGACTGGAATTTGCGCGCTGTTTTCTGTCAGCCTTTTACTAAAGCGTATTTTTTGTCCCGCCAAAGGTTTACCGGTGAGTGAGGAGATGTGACTGACTGCTGCGCTTGTTTAACTAAGAGAACGAGCAGAGATCGTCCTCTCTCTCTCTCTCTCTCTCTCCTCTCTCTCTCTCTCTCTCTCTCTCTCCTCTCTCTCTCTCTCTCTCTCTCTCTCTCTCTCTCTCTCTCTCTCTCCTCTCTCTCTCTCTCTCTCTCTCTCTCTCTCTCTCTCTCACACACACACACACACACACACACACACACACACACACACACACACACACACACAACTGCGTTTGTTATGCTTCCGTCTTCCATCATCTCGCTTTCTATTGGATATTGTTTCGTTTCACGTGATAATCTTCAGAGCGTGCGCGTATTTGTCCTCGGGTTCCCCCCACACATCAGGATTTCTGATCGTAAATATTCAACATGAACATGAATATGAATATTTACGATTCGCGCTCGGGGCGCCTCCGATGTTCTTCCGAGCAGGTTCGGACACTGTTAACACACCTCACACCACAGGAAAATCTGATAAGATAATCTTTAAAACCACCAAGATAATCGGGACATAGCTAGGATTGTCGGAAGGGGGGACATCGGCCCAAAATCAGCCCGATTATATTTAGGTGTGTACCCAGCATTAATTTTTTTATCGCGCGATTAACGGTCTTTTTGTCCTAGCAAACTTTGTAGTTTTTTCACATGCTTTTGCAACAGGGCGCGGCATGCGTCCTGATCCATTTCGGCGTCTTGCGCTCGTCATCCACTCAAAGCCGGCTCGCAAGCCGAAACGTGTGTTTGCGGCGTGCCTGTTGTTTTATTTCCGGTCTAGCTAGATCCGCTTGCGCTTTGGTCGAAGAAGCAACAAAACGTCCTCGCACGGCGCAAGCCATTGAAATGAATGGGTTTCAGAGCGCAGCGTGAGGACGTTTTGAGCCGCACACACTCGTTTCGGCTTGCGAGCCGGCTAAATAGTAACGTTACGTTTTGAGTGGATGACGAGCGCGAGACGCCGAAATGCATGCTCTAAGATTCTGAATGGAAAGTTTACTTTTAAAAAATTGCCAAATTGTCCCATTGACAAGACCAAGTGATCTGTGTGTTTTGTCGTTGTGAACTGAGCTATCATCATCGCAGCACGTCCAGTCTGGTGATGTGTCGTTCATGAACGATTCGTTCATTTTGAACGAATCTTTAATATGACTCGGGACTACCGAGTTGTCTCAGAGAGTGATTTGTTCATTTTGTGTTGACCGCGCATGCGCATTGCGCAACATATGGGTTCTGAATCTGTACTGGAGTCTGGAAACAGAAATGATTAGTTCATCTCTCGAGTCTTCGGGTTCGGGACGGCTCCGAGTCCTTCGTTCTTCCTGTCAGTCCCATAGAGGCTATGCTGTCAGTCCCGGAAAGAGAAATGATTAGTTCATCTTTCGAGTCTCGGGTTCGGCCGGGTCCGAGTCCTTCGTTCTTCCTGTCGGTCCCATAGAGGCTATGCTGTCAGTCCCGGAAAGAGAAATGATTAGTTCATCTTTCGAGTCTCGAGTCTCGGGTTCGGTCGGGTCCGAGTCCTTCGTTCTTCCTGTCAGTCCCATAGAGGCTATGCTGTCAGTCCCGGAAAGAGAAATGATTAGTTCATCTTTCGAGTCTCGGGTTTGAGTCCTTCGTTCTTTGTCACGTGACTTGTCACCGTATTGAATAGCCTACTAACAACCTTTTTACAAACAAGCACGTAGTTATAATAGTAGTTAATTCATGTATAATATATAATAAAACACACCACAGATGCACAAGTTCTAAACATTTAGAAAAGAGACGGACAGGGACAATAATAAGATGGAACTTTTATTTTTCAGATAATGTTTATTGCACATATTTAGAAATGTATATTCCTAAATATAAAACAATAGGCTTATACATTCAGACGCAGTCAATTATACGAATCTAATACCAGATACCAGCGGTCACGTGACAAAAGAACGAAGGACTCAAACCCGAAGACTCGAAAGATGAACTAATCATTTCTCTTTCCGGGAGTGACAGCATCGGCTCTATGGGACTGACAGGAAGAACAAAGGACTCGGACCCGGCCAAACCGAGACTCGAAAGATGAACTAATCATTTCTCTTTCCGGTCCTGCTGTATCACACACGGCACGGTCGGCCCAGCAGACAGATCAGAGTCAGACACTGACGAGTCGACAACTAATGTCTCGAGACATGAGAGGAGAACTAACCTGATATAATTATGAAGTTGCAAAGGAAAGAACGTCTCGGATCAGGAGATGAGGTGAACTAACAGAATCAGACTGCAATACCCTATACAATAACCCAACAATTAATCAATTAATAAAACATTTAGGTTTCCTATAATTTGGCTTTGGCTGCATTACCCTATTGTTTATTTTTATTATTTTTACAAATGTAATCAACATTTTCGTAAGTACTAGATGTGTTGGTATATTTAACATGCCATTTTAATTATATTATGCTGAAATGAACGAAATGAACGAAATAACTCGAAAAAAGATTCGTTCATTTTGCTGAACGAGACTCAAAGATCCGAGTCAGTAAAATGATCCAAACTTCCCATCACTACTATATACTAGCGTTATACTAGTGCTATAGAGATTGCTAATGTGACATCAGCAGTGACGTTTACCAGTGGTGAACGCAAAGCATTTTGGAGATCCGCGGCACAAACAGAAGGCGCCAGTATTGATTGCATGGAGGCAAGAACTGGGAAGAACGCAGTGTACAAGATTCCGTCTACCTGCTGTGTTGTAAACTGCAGTAGTCGTTCTCACGATAGAAGTGGCATAAAGCTTAAGAACCGAAAATCCTTTGATCGTTTTCCAGCGTGGAAAAATACTAACCACAACCATGTTTCAGAGCTGACAAAAAGGCGACGAATGGCATGGATAGCAGCAGAGTTTAGAGTGTGACAAAAGCACAATGTTGTGTTTTATTGCGAGTGTACACAAATAAAAGTAAACACTTTGCTGTTCTGTTTGAATGATTTCCTGTTATGAACAAAATGACGGAGTATGTTCTTGTGTTTTCGCCAGTCGATCGCGTCTCTCTTTCAAATACATCAAATATATTCTATAATCTTTGGAAGCCGAAATCTAAAATAAAATCAGACTAATATCACAGATCTAAAGTGTAACCATATAGGCTACGTTTGAATGTTTAGTGGTTCTGTCCTCCGTCATCACTCATAAGCAGGTCTCTCTTCTCTCTCTCTCTTCTCTCTCTCTCTCTCTCTCTCTCTCTCTCTCTCTCTCTCTCTCTCTCTTCTCTCTCCTCTCTCTCTCTCTCTCCTCTCTCTCTCTCTCTCTCTCTCCTCTCTCTCTCTCTCTCTCTCTCTCTCTCTCTCTCTCTCTCTCTCTCTCTCTCTCTCTCTCTCTCTCTCTCTCCTCTCTCTCTCTCTCTCTCTCTCTCTCTCTCTCTCTCTCTCTCTCTCTCTCTCTCTCCTCTCTTCTCTCTCTCTCTCTCTCTCTCTCTTCTCTCTCTCTCTCTCTCTCTCTCCTCTCTCTCTCTCTCTCTCTCTCTCTCCTCTCTCTCTCTCTCTCTCTCTCTCTCTCTCTCTCTCTCACACACACACACACACTCCAGGGGCCCGTTCATCGTACGTCGCTAACTCACTTAGCTGGATTTGATTGTTGGCGATTTGGCATGATCCTGGATTGTTTGGTTATTCGACGCTCATCCTGGACTTGCTGTCATAGCAACAGGTGCGTAAGCTTGAACCTGCTCGTGAGCAGGCTTATTTCATGTTAACAGGATTAGATCGCGGCTTCATAAGCGGAGCTGATACGGGAAGTCTTCTAGCGCAGCGCGATAGTGTACTTTTTGAGAGATATCGTTTTTCTAATGACTCGTGAGGATGTCGTTTACATCATTAATTTGTTGGAAACGCATAAATGTTCGACTCGTCGGAGTCGGGCTTTAATAACAGTGCAGGCAAGGCAAGTTACTATTGCGATTCTTATCCAGATTAGTAATATTATATCAAATTTTAAAAAGGCAGTTGACTGACTAAAATCTCTTAGATGGTGTGTGAGTGTGACTATGTTCCATATCACAAATATGGCCAGGATATGTGCATGACTCAAGAATTTTCAGAGATTTATGCACATTATTTGAACGTGGTAAGGAAAAATAGAAAAATTAAACAGAACTGAATATCCATTAAACAGGTTATTACAGCAGGATCCTGCTTGGAGACAGGTGTTTTATGACCCCATTCCCTGACCCAAACCCCAGACCAGTTACAATGCAGCTCTAGCCAGGACAAGGGCAGTGGGCACACAATGAAGTGAACTTTAGCCAACTAAAGTATCTGAAAAGCCTGAGGGTTGCACCTGACAGGGGCCTGTGACATGGCATGGGCCATTTTACACAACATTGCACCATCAGAAAAAATATAAAACATTTCATTAATGTTTAATAAAAGACAAGACAAATATGCTTAGTTCTTTGAGTTTTATTTTAATTGTTCTTTGTAAAGAAAAGCCAGTAATCAAGTCATCTTTTGCCTGCAAATAATATATATTGTACTCTGTGTGAACTAATATATTAGCACTACTCTGAAGTTCAGCAACTCTATAGGCCATTGCACACTGAGTCCGAATTTTTCGTATGCGTTTTTTCGTGTTCATTAGCCTTAAATTCGTCAAGCACAGAAACCTTGCACACTGAGTCCGAAGCGTATTTATTTAACCTTTGCGGAAAAAAACGCAAAAAATACTAAATGGATTCGTCAAGCAGTGAGGATGAATTTGTTGCCCTCTCTCTTCTTTAAAAGAGAAAGAGAAGAAAAAGAGGTTCCATCCAATCTTGTGCCGAGAGGAAAGAGAGTTTCAGTTCATCAAGGAGTTGCGCAATTATACCGAGCGATTCAAAATTTACCTCAGAATGTCAAGGAACAGTTTGATGCTTTGCTAGCGATACTGGAGCCACATATTAAAAAGAAGACCACCAAAAAAAGACACACACACACACACACACACACACACACACACGGCCAGCAGAAACGCTGGGCATACAGAACAGCTGTATACAGGTTTGTTTATCATACAGTACTTTGTGCTGCGAGACGAAGTGTATCAACTTGTCAGATGCCATTCTGGTTTGTGTCGTTCGCTTGTACGGTGGGTCTGAATAGTCAAAAAACTCTCAACATGCAGGCTGTGGATGCGAAAAACGCAGAAAATCGAACCTGATCCGATTTTTTTTATGACGGACGAAAGTTTCGGAGGCAGTGTGCAAGCATAATTGACATAACGTGAGGTCGATTTTTTTTTTTCAACGTGCGAAAATTTCGGATGCGAATTTCGGACTCAGTGTGCAATGGCCTTATCTCTAGTGCCAGTTTTTTTTTTCTTTAAGTTGTCAAGTATTTTCAAAATACTCTGTTTTCTAGGGCTTATGCATCAAAAATTAAAAGGAAAAGTACAACACTGCCCACCTCTGCATCACTGCTTTGTGCAGACTCTTCTGTAGATGTGGACTCCTGCAACTCATATTGCATTCAGAAATAATAGGTAGGGCCTACTCAAGTGTAAATTAAGTAAAGTTATTTATGCACTTAAAGATACCTGAGAGAGTTTCTTCACTGTCCTGTGCATTGGGGGAAAATGGACATTACAAAGTGTTGTACTTTCTTCCCTTTTGATGTAACGTTAGAAAAAGTCTTACTGCACATGCTTCAGCCACTTGCTTGGGAACACATAAAGGTGTTGTTGTATATTGTTTAAAACTGCACAAAAGAGGAAAACACAATTGCATTACAATGAAGTACACTGGGGGGGAAATGTGATTAATAACTCATGGCTATATTTCTTTTACATTAACTATGTAGTTTCACAGTCACACATGTAGACTTTCACAAGTCAAAGCAATTCATTACTAGGTTTAACAGCTGATATGACTGGACAGCCATTTGGGATTATAGGCCTACTTAATTTAATGCAGCAACAAATTATTTTACACTATACTAGGATCATTTAAAGTTCATTTAGGTGTTGCTGCTCCTGGCTGTGTGTCTGAGGAAGAGCTGAACCCAGGGATGCCCTCTACAAGGTTCACATTTAACCCAAGGGCCAGCTCTTCTGTCTGGGTATAATGTGGGGGTGCAGGACCACCACCTGTTTGTTTTTCTTTTCTTTTTATTTCTCAGCCTTTTTCTTGGTTGCTTTTATAAACAGGCAAACATTTATTAACAGTGCCTTTTTAAAAGAGACTAGTATGAGTAGTAGACTACAAATTACTATTATGTAGAATATTCTAGTACTTCACTTTTACTTGTTCCCATGTTCTAGTAGTGGGTGCTCTGACATTACAATGAACAAAGTTATTAATTATTTAGAAATTATTAAAATATAAAAATATATACTGTAATAAGTGATAAAAACATCTAACTACAAACTTAATTTGTCTGCTACTTTTTGCCAGCACTCTCTCCTGGCTTTTGCACACTTTAAGGTGTTCCCTGGCGTTTTAATTAAGTTTTCAAATTCAGCATATCCTTCTAGCAATAACTCTTGCTCTTCTGTGGAGAAAAATACTGAGCGCGCTCTTTGGCCACGGTGAGCAGCCAATAGCAGCGTTGCTGATCAATGTTTCTACTATCGGTACATATCCCCTTTTAACCCAGCGCATGAACGCGCATTTATCTCAGATAACCCAATCCAGCTATACTAATCATAACCAGCAGGAGTGTTCAAAGAACCAAATTAGCCGGATCATGATAAGCACGATGATATTATATTGGATGTCTCGTTTGATCTCGGATGTTTTAAGCAACGTACGAAGAACGGGCCCCAGGATTGAAATCTTGACATGAATTCTGACTGCATGCAGATAGATGAGAGAGCGCGAGGAGTGTGGTGCTTAAACTTGCGACTTGAAGTTACTGAAAACTTTGTTTTCATTTTGCGCCGGAGTTCTCCTTTAAGAGAATGAAGGAAAACACTAACCTATTTGTTTCTCTGTCTTTTCATCCTTTATCCTGCAGGGTTCTTCCTCAAACTCCATCTTTAGTAGGCCTATGTCAGTAGTTTCCCCTGGAGTAATTCCTACGGCTTGCTTCTTCTTCTCCTGTCGGAAGATGGGAATATTCCCCAGCATTTAAACTCATGAATGTCTGTGAATGTGTAAATTGTTGTCGCTGTTGCTAAATTTAGTAGATGATTATCACATTTACAATCACTCTGAATTATTCAGCTTTAAGTGTTTTGCTCAATCAACAGTTTAGAAATAATGTTGCCTTTACATTAGATATGATTTACATGCATTAAGAACGGTTTACTCTGTTTCATTTGTTCATTACATAAAATGAAAACACAAATCATAATGTGTAATGTGATAAAGTCGTTACGAGCTTACGTTTAGTGATTCACTAAATGAACCGACTCGTTTAGTCATTTGGATTTAGATCTCTCCTAATAAATGATTAAATAAATGTACTCGAGTTAGAGCAAAATTAACGGCGGTGTTCCACTTCACATGTTTATGTTTATGTTCCCTTCTCTTCTTCTCCTAGACTCGGATGTACGTCATTGCTTCGGTTGCACGAGCGCCCTCTACTGGCGGAAACCAATCCCTATTCTAATCTTCATAGATTAAATGTTATCTGTTGTCTTGGCTGATATTATACAAACACAATTTACATGTGTTTGATTTGGGATAATATATGTAATAATAAAACCCTAAAATATGATTTTATAAATAACTAAATAATAGGCTACTTTCAGTCTACATTTTTATACTTCTCAAAAATATAGTTTATGTAGCCTACTTCTCAGAAATATACAAAAAAATTACACTTAACCCTAAAACCTTATTCTGGACAAATGTGGACAAAATAGTCTTGATATATTTTTTAAAAATACCCTTGATCTGAGCGGTACAAGACTTGGCTACTTTTCCTAAGTTTGCCTCATGAACACACACAATTTTTTTTTGACTCAATTCTACAATGTTAAGTGGGTGAAAAAACTAAACTTGTATTTGGGTCAAAAATGGGCACCCATTGAAATGAATGGGAAAAACTATAATTTAGAGCATTCTAAAATAAGCCAAAATAAGACACCAGGTGACAGCAAAGTCACTTCATCTTTAGGTTTTAGCTCTAAGAACTTATTGGAATGATATTTTAATGTAGTTAAAAAAAATTGTAAATTATGCTTATTTTTATGTTTAATTTTTTTATAGAAAATATCGTACTTTTTGAAGTAACTAAATTCAAAAATACCCCCAAAAAAAAAAAAAAAACACCATAAATGGATAGACAAAACTTTATCGAAGACAGTGATATAACATTTATAATAAATAAAAATTAGGATCACACTTGAGTCCTCTGTGCCCACATTTGTCCACAATTACAGGATTAAGGGCTATAAAGTGAATACGGTTTGAGGGCTACGTGTACTTGACAGAAAAGTCCAAGTATATTTGGCCTGTACTTGTGCTCAATCTTTTGATCAAGATATACTTCAAATTATAATTAAGTATTCAAAGTATACTTGGCTTGTAGTTGTGTTAATTCTTTTGATCAAGTAGCCGATTAAATATACTTTTTTTTAATAGGAAACTTACATAGTTTGAAAATAAACAAACAAGTAACTTCTTTGACAAAAAAGACTAAGGGGCTGTTCCATAAATGAAGCTTAGAAAAGCGGGGATTAAACTCCAAAACCGGACTTGAATGAGCCTAACAAATAAGTTGGGGCTAAAGTGGTTCCATAAAAGGTAATTGAAGTTCACGCAATCTCACTAATTTGAGCCAGGTTTATCTAGTCTAGATAATTGCGTGTGCACGCGTTTCTGAAGCAGCCCAAGAGGTCGATCGTGGATCAAATCGATCCACCATCAAACAGCATATATTTTGTGCTGTTTTATGCGTTTGTGACATGTTTTTTTTTCCCCTCAGTGCAAAAATGACATTTTACAGTTATATTCTCCATCTGTAAATGTTAGAAAAATCGTGCAAATGTATCCATTTGGCTGCTAATCTTCATATTGAACAAAAGCTGCTGCGCGCATGCGCGCTAAATAGGAGCCCAATAATTCGGACTAAAATATACATTTTGCTTGGAAAATTAATATGCGATATTTTATAACACTAGATATATCTTCTAATTATAATAATTTCTCTTTAGGATGTTGGATAAGTTGCAGTGAACTTCTAGCTCATTACACTCATATATTTTATACTTCTAATTTAAAAAAAGAAATTGAACAGAAGTAGCCTAATTTAGGGAAGATTTTTTTTAAGAAACTAAATATATAAAGATACAAAATATAGTTTTGGGTATAGGACCTATGCTACTTTATAAAGATGATGTATACTTATTTAGAATGCTGAGAATTACAGCTTTTAATGCAATAATTTTTTTGAGAAAGCAAGAATCCCCTGTTTTAAATGAGTGATTTAGTTTCTAAAGTACATTATGGAGAGGATAACATTAAATTAAGAACAAATGTATACATTTTGAAAAGATATGTGCAACTCTAAAATCAAAGAATATTCCATAAAATAAAGGAATATATATTGGCCTACATTAACTACATTTTTATGTAACCTTCCCTTTTTTAGTTATTTGTTATTTTATTTATTTACTTATTTAATATTGAATATTTGATATTTAAATAATATTACTTGAATAACTATTAGGAATTATGTGTCATTCCTTATAAGAGTTTGATATATGTGAATGTTATATTTTTATTAATATTTATTTATTGTTTTATTTATATGTATGTGTTGGTATTACCACAAAAGAAAAAAAGTAGAAGGAAAAATAAGGAATATTTATTGGGGGAAAATATGATGTCTTTAAAGGAACTGTCCATTTGTATAATTGTGTTAAATGTGTTTGAATTGAAAGACATAATAAAGTACATACTATATATATATATATATATATATATATATATATATATATATATATATATATATATATATATATATATATATATATATATATATATATATATATATATATATATATATATATATATAAGAGACAGTGTAGAGAAAGAATTCTCTGATAACCGAGGCACTCCTTAATTAAAATGTCTTTATTACAAAAATGACATGTCCTAAACGGACAACTTTAAAACGCCTTATATATGTGTCTATATTGTCTATATTGTAGCCTTATTTAAGTTGATTTTCTGTATACTGTGTATTTATAAAGTCCAATAATGTTATTAGAGAGTGTCAGTGGTAATATCATTGTGTTCTTGTCGGTCAGTGTTGAGGATCTGTGTAACAACTGAGGCTTAGCCTGACAGTTAGCCTGCCCTGGACCAGGCTAGTTTCCCAGCATAAGTTGCCAGGGTAACTGAGTTTGAACTTTTTTAAGTTTGATTTATGAAACCGAATCTACCAAAAATAAGCCTGACTAACCAAAATAAGCCTGGCTTATACTCTAATCTTGGTTTATGGAACAGCCCCTAAGTCTTTTTGTCACGATTCATGAATTCACTGTTTCCTTCATGTCTCGTGTTATTGTTGTTCTGTGATTATGAGCGTGTGTGAGTGGGCGTTCAGCCGCTCGTTCAGCTGATCAGTGCACCGGCTGATCTCATCATCAGCGCCAGCTGCTGCCAATTCACCTCTCTATAAAGACTCATCACAATCTCCTCTCTTTGTCAAATCGTTGGTTTGGTGTCCTCTGTGTCGTGCTTTGTGTTCCTGTTGCAGTCTTTTCCAGTTTGAGTTCCTGTTTGGTGTCTTCGTGTCCTGTCTCGTCTGGATGTTCACCTGCACTGGATCACCGTCACCCGCACTGGATTCACCATCACCTGCACGCTGACCACTGAGTCCCTGCGCCCCCACCTGCTGTGTTATTCCCTGAGATTGTCTTTGTGTTTTCTGACCTTAATAAATTGAGTTAACTTGCAATTGCTTCCATCCTATTCTTGTGACAGAACGATCTGACCAACATGGAAGCAGCAAGCAGAACTTCAACTACCTGGGAGGATTTTGTCAACGCCAGCATTGCACGGATGGATAACCAGGATAGGAACATGAACGATTCCGGTCGGGCTATTCTAGCTCTTGTGGCGCAGGTGTCCGAGCTCACCCAGCAAGTCCAACTTTTGCGGGTCCCCACTGCGCCAACCACACCGGCCGATCCTCCCATACCACCAGAGGGCGCCTTCCAGTCAGAGCCCAGATTACCTGAAGCCTACAATGGTGAGCCGAACTTTTGCAGAGCATTTATAACATGCTGTTCAATGCATTTCTCCCTGCAACCCAGGACCTTTTCCAATGAACGAAGCAAAGTGGTGTTTGTGCTCACGCTCCTGACTGGAAGGGCAGCTCTGTGGGGGACGGCGGTGTGGGAGAACCAGGATCCATGCTGTGCCTCGTTCCAGACACTCGCCGCCGCCATGAAAGGAGTCTTCAACCATTCAGTCGCTGGAAAGGAGGCAGCTAGGATGCTAGCGCATCTCAAGCAAAACGAAAAATCGGTATCTGACTACTCTATCGAGTTCCGGACTTTGGCGGCGGAGTGTAAATGGAACGAGGAGGCGCAGTGGGACATGTTCCTGCATGGGCTGGCTGACCGCGTCCAGAAGAAGATTTATGCGCTGGACTTACCCACTACCCTCAATGAGTTGATCGATCTGGCACTTCGTGTAGACTCTCGACTCTCCCGAGTCGAACATCGGAAGGGACCAGCTCGAGGTTTCGGAGCGGTGGAGACACCGAGACTCAACAGCATGGACGCGGTCAGCCCTGTCTACGATCACGAGCCCATGCAGGTCGGTCAAGCTCGGCTTTCCCGGGAGGAGAAGGAAAGGCGGAGGTCCCAGGGCCTTTGCCTTTACTGTGGCGCGGCAGGACATTTCGCCTTCAACTGCCCGGTAAAAGGGCAAGCCCGGCAGTAAATCTGAGGCTACTGTCGGGTGGGATCTCCACTGAGAAGACCTCATCAACATCTACGCTCCTCCCAATAAGACTCAGGTGGTCAGCTCACACTCACGACTGTCAAGCACTACTGGACTCCGGGGCTGAAGGTAACTTCATGGACTACACGTTTGCACTCAGGATTCAGGTTCCCCTTCTACCCCTCAACCACACCATCGCAGTACACGCACTCAATGGCCAAGCACTCCCCACTATCTCTTATACCTCTGGACCCCTCACACTCAGCGTATCCGGCAACCATTCTGAAACCATCTTCTATATCCTGGACTCCCCCCTGGCACCCATTGTCTTAGGTCATCCGTGGCTCATCAAACACAACTCCAAAATAGACTGGCAGCTGAGATCAGTGTCTGAATGGAGCAGTAAATGTCATGAGTCCTGTCTTGTGTCTGCTTGTCCGTCTGTTTCTGTTTGTACGTTTCAGGAGGAAGCAGTGGACTTGTCAAACGTGCCCACGGAGTACCTGGACCTGAAGGTGGTGTTCAGTAAGTCTCGTGCTGCTTCTCTCCCTCCGCATCGTCCCTATGACTGTGCTATAGAGTTATTGCCAGGTACGTCTCCGCCTAAGGGCAAGTTATATTCACTTTCTGTCCCAGAGAGGGAGGCAATGGAGAAATATATTTCTGATTCTCTAGCAGCGGGGTTCATCCATCCCTCCTCTTCTCCAGCGGGGGCGGGATTCTCATTTGTGGGGAAGAAGGATGGGTCTTTGCGACCTTGTATTGACTACCGGGGCTGAACAACATCACGGTAAAGAATACTTATCCTTTGCCGTTGATGTCTTCAGCCTTCGAGAGGTTGCAAGGAGCATCTATCTTCACAAAATTGGATTTACGTAACGCTTATCATTTGGTCCGCATCAGGGGGGATGAATGGAAGACTGCTTTTAATACCCCCAGGGGCACTTTGAATACTTGGTCATGCCTTTCGGCTTGTCCAACTCCCCAGCAGTCTTCCAGGCACTCGTCAATGACGTGCTGCCAGATATGGTCGACCAATTCATATATGTCTACCTGGATGACATATTGATTTTTTCTTCTTCTCTCCAGGATCACGTGCAGCACGTTCGACGAGTGCTTCAGAGACTGCTAGAGACTGGGCTTTTTGTCAAGGCGGAGAAATGCGCTTTTCATGCACTGTCTGTTCCTTTCCTTGGGTACATTGTGTCGTCTGAGGGAATGCGTATGGATCCTGAGAAGGTTAAGGCTGTGGTAGATTGGCCAAGTCCAGATTCCCGTAAGGCCCTACAGAGGTTTCTGGGGTTCGCCAATTTTTACCGACGGTTTATTCGCAACTTCAGCCAACTAGCCTCGCCTCTGACTGCCTTGACCTCCCCCAGAACGGCGTTCAGGTGGTCAGACACAGCGGAAGCTGCGTTTGCCAAACTGAAAGGCTGCTTTATTTCAGCCCCCATCTTGGTTACCCCTGATTCATCACGTCAGTTCGTGGTGGAGGTCGATGCGTCAGAGGTGGGGGTAGGTGCAGTGCTATCCCAACGCTCTCTCACAGATGACAAGATGCACCCATGCACGTTTTTGTCTCATCGATTATCCCCTGCCGAACGTAACTATGATATTGGTAATAGAGAGTTGTTGGCAGTCAAGTTGGCATTGGAAGAATGGCGCCACTGGTTAGAAGGGTCGGGGGTACCTTTTGTCGTCTGGACAGACCATAAGAATTTGGAATATATCAGAACTGTTAAAAGATTGAACTCTAGGCAGGCTCTGTGGGCACTTTTTTTCGGACGTTTTGACTTTTCTCTCTCGTACCGCCCGGGTTCCAAAAACATCAAACCCGATTCTTTATCGCGCATTTTTGACCGTTCCGATCGCCCGTCTACTCCCGAGTGCATTTTTCCAGAGACTCTTTTAATTATCTCTACACTCATATGGGAGGTCGAATCGAAGGTCAAGACGGCCTTACAAGGGGTAACGCCTCCGGTCGGTTGCCCACCGAACCGCTTATTCGTGCCAGAGGAATTACGGTCCGACGTTATTCAGTGGGGGCATTGTTCCAATGTGGCTTGTCATTCAGGAGTTAGCCGCACTACATCTTTAGTCAAGCAACGATTTTGGTGGCCACCTATGGCTCGCGACGTTCACAGTTTTGTTTTGGCTTGCTCAGTTTGTGCCACTGGTAAGACTTCCAATCGACCCCCAGATGGGCTCCTTCAACCGCTGCCGGTCCCTTCGAGACCCTGGTCCCACATTGCTCTAGATTTTGTCACCGCCCTCCCACCCTCTCAGGGTAACACGGTAGTTTTAACCGTGGTGGACTGGTTCTCGAAGGCGGCTCACTTTATCCCCTTGCCCAAATTGCCCTCAGCCAAGGAGACAGCGTTAACAGTCGTTAACCACGTCTTTCGGTTACATGGCCTCCCGACAGATGTGGTTTCCGACAGAGGTCCCCAATTTGTGTCCAAATTTTGGCAAGAATTTTGTAGAATTCTGTTAGTCTGTCCTCAGGGTTTCATCCCCAGAGCAATGGCCAAACTGAGAGAGCCAACCAGGACTTGGAGAGAACGTTGCGATGTATGGTTTCCAAGAATCCTTCCTCATGGAGCCAACAACTGTCAATGGTGGAGTATGCCCACAATTCATTACCAGTATCATCCACGGGCCTATCTCCGTTTGAGTGTAGCATAGGGTACCAGCCACCAATTTTTTCCAGTCTAGAACCCGAAGTCGCGGTTCCCTCCGCTCACGCCTTTGTCCAGAGGTGTCATCGCACTTGGACTAGAGCCCGGGAGACTCTACTCCAAGTGGGAGCGCGCACCAAGGCCAAAGCCGATCGCCACCGGCGGAGGCCTCCCGTATACGTCGTCGGTTCCAAAGTGTGGCTTTCTACCAAGAACATTCCTCTCCGTTCCGTTTCGAATAAACTTGCTCCCAAATTCATTGGCCCATTTTCTGTCACCAAGATCATTAGTCTGGTGGCAGTCCGCCTCAACCTTCCTCCAGTGTACAGGAGAATTCATCCCGTGTTTCATGTATCCAAGATTAAGCCAGTTTTTCGTTCTCGCATTAATCCGCCTGTCCCGGTTCCCCCACCGCCGCGACTCGTAGACGGGGATACCACATATTCGGTTCATCGTATTCTGGACTCTAGGCGGAGGGGACGCGGGTTCCAGTACTTGGTGGACTGGGAAGGTTACGGTTCGGAGGAGAGAAGTTGGGTTCCTGCTAGAGACATTCTGGATCACTCCCTTATTGATGATTACAATCGACAGGTAAGGAAGTCTGGGGACGCCAGGAGGCATCCCTAGGAGGGGGGGTACTGTCTGAGGGGGTACTGTCTGCCCCATCTGCTGTGTTATTCCCTGAGATTGTCTTTGTGTCTTCTGACCTTAATAAATTGAGTTAACTTGCAATTGCTTCTGTCCTATTCTTGTGACACTTTTTTTAAACAACCCTCAGGTCAAGTTCAACATCAGGGGTTGTTTCATAAAAGAAGCTTAGAAAAGCGGGGATTAAGCTCCAAAACCCGACTTTAATTAACCTAACAAATCAGTTGGGGCTTAAGGCGGTTTCATAAAAGGTAATTCAAGTTCACGCAATCTCACTAACTTGAACCAGGTTTAATTAGTCTAGATAATTGCGTGTGCACGCGTTTCTGAAGCAGCCCTAGATGTCGATCGTGGATCAAATCGATCCACCATCAAACAGCGTATATTTTATGTGTTTGTGACATGTTCCAAGCCCCCCCCCCCCCCCCCCCCCCCCCCCTCAGTGCAAAACTTACATTATACAGTTATATTCTCCATCTGTAAATGTTATAAAGTCGTGCAAATGCCAAGGCGCCAAATAGGTCTGCAATAATTCTGACTAAAATATACATTTTGCTTGAAAAATGAATATGCGATACTTTATAACACGAGGATTATCTTCTAATTATAATAATTTATCTTTATAAGTTGGATAAGTTGCAGTAAACGTCTAGCTCATTACACTCATATATTTTATACTTCTAATAAAAAAAAATAATTGAACAGAAGTAGCCTAAATCAGGGAAGAATTTTTTTTAAGAAACTAAATATATAAAGATACAAAATATGGTTTTGGCTATAGGATCTATGCTACGTAATAAAGATGATGTATACTTATTTAGAATGCTGAGAATTACAGCTTTTAATGAAATATTTTTTTTTTTGGAGAAAGCAAGAATCCCCAGTTTTAAATGAGTGGTTAGATTTGGTTTCTAAAGTACATTATGGAGAGGAGAACATTAAATTAGAAACAAATGTATACATTTTGAAAAGATATGAGCAACTCTAAAATCAAAGAATATTCCATAAAATAAAGGAATATATATTAGCCTACATTAACTACATTTTTATGTAACCTTCCCTTTTATTTCTAGTTATTTGTTATTTTATTTATTTACTTATTTAATATTGAATATTTGATATCTGAATAATATTACTTCAGTAACTATTAGGAATTATGTGTCATTATAAGATTTTGATATATGTGAATGTTATATTTTTATTTATTTATTGTTTTATTTATATGTATGTGTTGGTGGGTATTATCACAAAAGAAAAAAAAAGTAGAAGGAAAAATAAGGAATATATATTGGGGGAAAATATGATGTCTTTAAAGGAACTGTCCATTTGTATAATTGTGTTAAATGTGTTTGAATTGAAAGACATAAATGTGTTTTGAATTGAAAGACATAATAAAGTACATATATATATATATATATATATATATATATATATATATATATATATATATATATATATATATATATATATATATATATATATATATATATATATATATATATATATATATATATAATATATATGCTAAAATATTTGTTAGTTAGACATTATATGTCCCTTATTTAGAATTTTAAACCTACAAGTGTATTTGGGGTAAATCAAATGTAGGCTAATATACTGTCAATTACTAAGCTCAGATTAATATTACCAGTTAAAATTTATACTGTGCTTTTGTAATTATTTAATTTTTGATTTTGTGATTTTAACTTCTGCTTTAAAAAGATTTTTTTTAGATTGTGTTCTAATGTTCTTCTAATAATCATAAACATGTACTAAAACAAAAACCAGACAAACTGCCAAATAAAACCAGAGAGAAATGTATTCATAAATCTTTAAAACAATCTAATTAAATCTTGGGCACAAAACATTCAGCCAGTAAAAAAACAAAGCCTGTAGTATGTATATTGTATTTATCTATCTATATATCTATATCTATAAATACACTATATATATATATATATATATATATATATATATATATATATATATATATATATATATATATATATATATATATATATATATACGTATATCTCAGTGTAGAGAAAGAATTCTCTGATAACCGAGGCACTCCTTAATTAAAATGTCTTTATTACAAAATGACATGTCCTAAACGAACAACTTTAAGCCTCGTACACACCGGGACGAATATCGGCTCACGTTATTCGTCAGCGTTTTTCAACGCGTTTTTTGTGTCTACACCCAAGCGTTTTTTCGCCGTCGTTGAGCCGAGAGAACATGCAAATTCATTCCCTGACATTAGATGGCGCTTAATGTAAAACAGAAATACCCCGGTCCACAAAGTGCTTCTGACACTCGCTTGTCACTCAGAAGAAGAGAGCAAGTTTGTCATACTTCTTTATTCTCGTTGGTGTCTCTTTATAAAGCCACAAACAAGACCAGCAGCTCTACATTCATCTTGCCTTGCATCTTCCTCGTCTTATTTCTTCCCTGCAGAGTGTAGACGCTGTATATCTTCTTCGACGCACGTATGTGTGCTTGGCAAGACCGTTTTGTGTTTGAGCGCCCCCAAGTTGTGTTTTACTGTAACTTCAGAAGCTCCAGACACGTGAGCAAAAGCGCCAATCTCATTGGTCGGATAGTTTTTGACGCGGCGCGTCAAACAAAAAAAACGAACCCGAGGCGTTTAAAAAAAAATTACGCTTTTACGCGTGGCGTTTTACGCGTCGGTGTGAACACTCACATTGGCGCCCATTGTTTAGTCACGAGGCGTTAAACGTGGGCGAATAACGCGCGTGAAATTCATCCCGGTGTGAACAGGCCTTTAAAACGCCTTATATATGTGTCTATATTGTCTATATTGTAGCCTTATTAGGGTCCAAGCCCTAAGGGCGAAGGCCCTATTGTTTTCCTAAGGATTATTTCTTCTTCTTCTTCTTCTTCTTCTTCTTCTTCTTCTTCTTCTTCTTCTTCTTCTTCTTCTTCTTCTTCTTCTTCTTCTTCTTCTTCTTCTTCTTCTTTCTTCTTCTTCTAATTATTTTTTTTACTACCTTTTGGACACTTTTGGAGGCCTTAACATGCTCAAAAACTCCTGAAACTTTGCACACATGTCAGAACCGGCTATCAGTCGGCTATTTAGGCTTGTTTGGAAAACGCATGCAATGGAATGTGAAGTACTCCTCCTAGAGAATTCAAACACACGGCACGAAACTCTGTCAGCGTGAAGTCAAGACATTGAGGATGAAAGTTTGCGAGGGGATTTTTGATATCTCGAACGGTTTGGCCGTGGCGAGGAAACGAAATTATGGCGAGAAACGTGAAACGGGAAGTGTGTCATAACTACTGCATACATTAACTGATCTTGATGAAACTTCAGCAGTGTGTTCGTTGTAAGAGCCCGATCAGACTGGCAGCTGAGATCAGTGTCTGAATGGAGCAGTAAATGTCATGAGTCCTGTCTTGTGTCTGCTTGTCCGTCTGTTTCTGTTTGTACGTTTCAGGAGGAAGCCCGACTTTAATTAACCTAACAAATCAGTTGGGGCTTAAGGCGGTTTCATAAAAGGTAATTCAAGTTCACGCAATCTCACTAACTTGAACCAGGTTTAATTAGTCTAGATAATTGCGTGTGCACGCGTTTCTGAAGCAGCCCTAGAGGTCGATCGTGGATCAAATCGATCCACCATCAAACAGCGTATATTTTATGTGTTTGTGACATGTTCCAAGCCCCCCCCCCCCCCCCCCCCCCTCAGTGCAAAACTTACATTATACAGTTATATTCTCCATCTGTAAATGTTATAAAGTCGTGCAAATGCCAAGGCGCCAAATAGGTCTGCAATAATTCTTACTAAAATATACATTTTGCTTGAAAAATGAATATGCGATATTTTATAACACAAGGATTATCTTCTAATTATAATAATTTATCTTTATAAGTTGGATAAGTTGCAGTAAACGTCTAGCTCATTACACTCATATATTTTATACTTCTAATAAAAAAAAAAAATTGAACAGAAGTAGCCTAAATCAGGGAAGAATTTTTTTTAAGAAACTAAATATATAAAGATAAAAAATATGGTTTTGGCTATAGGATCTATGCTACATAATAAAGATGATGTATACTTATTTAGAATGCTGAGAATTACAGCTTTTAATGCAATATTTTTTTTTTTGAGAAAGCAAGAATCCCCAGTTTTAAATGAGTGGTTAGATTTGGTTTCTAAAGTACATTATGGAGAGGAGAACATTAAATTAGAAACAAATGTATACATTTTGAAAAGATATGAGCAACTCTAAAATCAAAGAATATTCCCATAAAATAAAGGAATATATATTAGCCTACATTAACTACATTTTTATGTAACCTTCCCTTTTATTTCTAGTTATGTGTTATTTTATTTATTTACTTATTTAATATTGAATATTTGATATCTGAATAATATTACTTCAGTAACTATTAGGAATTATGTGTCATTATAAGATTTTGATATATGTGAATATTATATTTTTATTTATTTATTGTTTTATTTATATGTATGTGTTGGTGGGTATTATCACAAAAGAAAAAAAAAGTAGAAGGAAAAATAAGGAATATATATTGGGCGAAAATATGATGTCTTTAAAGGAACTGTCCATTTGTATAATTGTGTTAAATGTGTTTGAATTGAAAGACATAAATGTGTTTGAATTGAAAGACATAATAAAGTACATATATATATATATATATATATATATATATATATATATATATATATATATATATATATATATATATATATATATATATATATATATATATATATATATATATATATATATATGCTAAAATATTTGTTAGTTAGACATTATATGTCCCTTATTTAGAATTTTAAACCTACAAGTTTGGGGTAAATCAAATGTAGGCTAATATACTGTCAATTACTAAGCTCAGATTAATATTACCAGTTAAAATTTATACTGTGCTTTTGTAATTATTTATTTTTTGATTATGTGATTTTAACTTCTGCTTTAAAAAGATTTTTTTTAGATTGTGTTCTAATGTTCTTCTAATAATCATAAACATGTACTAAAACAAAAACCAGACAAACTGCCAAATAAAACCAGAGAGAAATGTATTCATAAATCTTTAAAACAATCTAATTAAATCTTGGGCACAAAACATTCAGCCAGTAAAAAAACAAAGCCTGTAGTATGTATATTGTATTTATCTATCTATATATCTATATCTATAAATACACTATAATTATATATATATATATATATATATATATATATATATTATATATATATATATATATATATATATATATATATATATATATATATATATATACGTATATCTCAGTGTAGAGAAAGAATTCTCTGATAACCGAGGCACTCCTTAATTAAAATGTCTTTATTACAAAAATGACATGTCCTAAACGAACAACTTTAAGCCTCGTACACACCGGGACGAATATCGGCTCACGTTATTCGTCAGCGTTTTTCAACGCGTTTTTTGTGTCTACACCCAAGCGTTTTTCGCCGTCGTTGAGCCGAGAGAACATGCAAATTCATTCCCTGACATTAGATGGCGCTTAATGTAAAACAGAAATACCCCGGTCCACAAAGTGCTTCTGACACTCGCTTGTCACTCAGAAGAAGAGAGCAAGTTGGTCATAGTTCTTTATTCTCGTTGGTGTCTCTTTATAAAGCCACAAACAAGACCAGCAGCTCTACATTCATCTTGCCTTGCATCTTCCTCGTCTTATTTCTTCCCTGCAGAGTGTAGACGCTGTATATCTTCTTCGACGCACGTATGTGTGCTTGGCAAGACCGTTTTGTGTTTGAGCGCCCCCAAGTTGTGTTTTACTGTAACTTCAGAAGCTCCAGACACGTGAGCAAAAGCGCCAATCTCATTGGTCGGATAGTTTTTGACGCGGCGCGTCAAACAAAAAAAACGAACCCGAGGCGTTTAAAAAAAAATGACGCTTTTACGCGTGGCGTTTTACGCGTCGGTGTGAACACTCACATTGGCGCCCATTGTTTAGTCACGAGGCGTTAAACGTGGGCGAATAACGCGCGCGAAATTCGTCCCGGTGTGAACAGGCCTTTAAAACGCCTTATATATGTGTCTATATTGTCTATATTGTAGCCTTATTAGGGTCCAAGCCCTTCTTCTTCTAATTATTTTTTTACTACCTTTTGGACACTTTTGGAGGCCTTAACATGCTCAAAAACTCCTGAAACTTTGCACACATGTCAGAACCCGCGGCCATCAGGGCCGGGCTGAAGCTGGTACCCGGGCGTGGCAGGGGGGCTCGACAGCGCCCCCTGGAACGGGGTCCGAAAACATGGTCCATAAATCAAACACGCTTGCATGTAATAATATGAAACTCGGTACACATGTAGATCTCATCGTTTCATATATACTTCGCACTCTAACTTTTTACCCCAGCCCAACAGGAAGTCGGCTATTTAGGCTTGTTTGGAAAACGCATGCAATGGAATGTGAAGTACTCCTCCTAGAGAATTCAAACACACGGCACGAAACTCAGTCAGCGTGAAGTCAAGACATTGAGGATGAAAGTTTGCGAGGGGATTTTTGATATCTCGAACGGTTTGGCCATGGCGAGGAAACGAAATTATGGCGAGAAACGTGAAATGGGAAGTGTGTCATAACTACTGCATACATTAACTGATCTTGATGAAACTTCAGCAGTGTGTTCTTTGTAAGAGCCCGATCACATGGATGTGACTATTGTGAGTCAAAGTTATAGCGCCACCAACTGGCAGCAGGAAGTGTGTCACTTTCAAAATGCTTTGAAATCACCCTCTTATTTTTACCCGATTTGCTTCAAACTTCATCTGTATAATGTAAATACACGGCAGATGAAGACCTGTGAATGGATTCTTGATATCTCTTGAAACTGTTGCTGTGACAATCCATCAAACTTTAATATTCTTTTTGGATGCTTTTGAGACTCTTAGCATGCCTGAAATTGCTTAAAATTGCATGAAACTCGACAGACAGATCACATTTATTAGCCAGGTGACATGTGCATAGTTTCAGAAACGGGCGTGGTGCAGGGACTCAGTAGCGCCACCTTTTGACAAAAGTGGGGGGTTAGTTTCATCTAGAGTTACAAAAATCTGTATTTATATAGTTCTCCTCCAGCCAGACAACTTTCTAATTTACAGTCATTAGCAATAACCAAGAGGAAGTCAGATATTTTGGTTTGAATATGGTCATTTCTCTCTGAGCCTACGTCTCTGTGACTGCTGTCTGTGTGTGTGTCTGTGAGTGTGGGGAGGGGGAGTGGGGCTATGTGCCTGCTCTGTGTGTGTGTGTGTCTGTGAGTGTGGGAAGGGGGAGGGGGAGTGGGGCTAGATTAACCATTTCACTGCTGTGTGGTTTGGCCTTCATTAAAAAAGAAAATAAATGTCTTAAGCCTTGTATTTTTTAAATACGTTTTTTTAATAAAGGCATATAACAGACATGCTGCATTTAAAAAATTTTAATAAAACATTGTTTTTTATGTTTTTCAAGCCATTTGATTTATGAGGACTTTTGAAATGTCCTCATAAACCACCCATAAGTTGTAATACCAGTGTAATACACATGCCATTATACAAATTTGTGTCCTCTTAAATCACTTAAACCAACCCACACACACACACACACACACACACACACATCAAATTGACGGTGGGTGGCAATGGTATATTTAAAAGACTTGATGTGTGTGTGTGTGTGAGAGAGGAGAAGAGAGAGAGAGAGAGAAGAGAGAGAGAGAGAGAGAGAGAGAGAGAGAGAGAGAGAGAGAGAGAGAGAGAGAGAGAGAGAGAGAGAGAGAGAGAGAGAGAGAGAGAGAGAGAGAGAGAGAGAGAGAGAGAGAGCATAAAAAACAAAAAGTTTGGTTCCGGTAGGTGGTCAGTTGAGGTCATGGGTCGGTAGGGATTTATTTATTTTTTTTTCATGTGCCTTTTCATGTGCTTGTCCTCCGGACAAGTAAATCTGTCATTCACTTGTCTGAGAAAAAAGTTGCTTGTCCGGATTGATTTATTTATTTATTTATTTATTTATTTATTTATTTATTTATTTATTTATTTATTTATTTATTTATTTATTTATTTATTTATTCTGAAGCAATATTCTCATCAGTTTTCAATCAGCTTTGATATTTAAATCGGCATATTGTAATATCTGCATTGAATGTTGTGGATATTGACTAAGAATATTGAATATTTTGTATGTTATCAATCACCCTAAATGCAATACGGTGTTAGCTATATATCTTAAAGTGCGATACTGTCGCATAATAGTGTCCCATGAAGGGCATCCCCTCCCCCAATATTATTAAATGTCCTATTAGTGTCTTATTATTCTAAATATTTGAATTTATTGATCAAATTTAGGAATTTAAAATGAAAGATGAAGCATAGGCTACTGTTACCCTAGGTAGGGCTGATCAAATTAAATCATTTACACTGAAAAATTACAATTGCATAAAATAATGTTATGAAATTGATTTAAATGTACAAATAAGATACAGTGGAAAGAAGTATACTAGGCTACTTATAAACATAACACTAAATTGCCAATAGGTGGCGGCAGGCGGCCGTATTAATGAGTGAGTCATTTATTCATTCATTCAAACGATTCGTATAAACGGTTGATTCATTCAAGAATGAGACAGATGTTTAAGAATGGGTCATTGAATCTTTGACTCAACCGAACC
This sequence comes from Chrosomus eos, assembly GCA_036326025.1. NCBI lineage: Eukaryota > Metazoa > Chordata > Actinopteri > Cypriniformes > Leuciscidae > Chrosomus > Chrosomus eos. The sequence goes on along the minus strand of CM070834.1, from coordinate 30,101,638 downwards.
GATTCGGGTCAAAATGCTGAATCATTCAGTAATGAAAACAATGAGTGTTCCTGTGAGATGCGCCGTGGTTCTGCTGTGATTTTTGTTTGGAACTATTTTCGCTGCTGAACAGAAGAAAAACAGCCAATATTACATCTAAAATGTAAGTGACTAAATTTTAACTGTTTATTGAACTGTTGTAGGAAATCAATGTCACATTTTGATATGGTATTCAGGAAAAATAATTGAGGCTGCTTAACACATATGTTAAATGTGTTAACACATATGTTAAAAGCCTCTCCTCGAGAGGCTGCGCGAGCGTCAACAGCGCAACCTATTTATTATCCACAATCGATCGCAACAACATACAATAAATGTAATAAAATCAGAATCATTGAATTGAATTATATTTTCAGAGCAGAAAATTCGATTTTTCTGCTTATTCAATATTGCATCTAAAATGTAAGTGACTTGACGTGTGTGTGTTGTGTGTGTGTGTGTGTGTGAGAGAGAGAGAGAGAGAGAGAGAGAGAGAGAGAGAGAGAGAGAGAGAGGAGAGAGAGAGAGAGAGAGAGAGAGAGATTGTGTCTGTTACAGTGACAAGAGTTTTTAAGCCTTGTCTTTTTGGATATATATATATATTTTTTTTTTTACATGTTCATACAACCCATGTATTTTAAATGTATTGTTTGCTTTAAATTAAATTAAGATTGTATGTTTGGTAATTGAACCTAAATAAATTTAAAATGAATGTGCTATATTTCAGATCAATATATTTGTTTTCCTTCATTTTAATCAACACTAACTTTATTCTCATCTGAATTATAAATAACTTATTTCTGTATAAAATAATAAATCCTGAATAATCCAGACCAACCAGAGCACACTATTTCTACAACATCATCAGTGCTGAAGCGGGACTACCAGAGCCGTTCGGCAGATAGCGAGCAGATATTTTGTGTCACGTCGTGCACAATAACCCTAAAGGCACCAGGGTGGCGGTGCCACCGGCTTTTTATATATATATATATATATATATATATATATATATATATATATATATATAAAAAGCCGGTGGCACCGCCACCCTGGTTTATACACAACCTATATTTTAATCAACTTAAAATATAGCTGCGAGCAGCGATGAAGGGCCAAAGCCGGCGGTACCGCCACCCTGGTGCACCAGGGTTGCGGTGCCACCGGCTTGGGCCCGTAATCGCTGCTCGCAGCTATATTTTAAGTTGATTTTCTGTATACTGTGTATTTATTTTTGGACTAATAGTGGTTAATAAAGTCCAATAATGGTATTAGAGAGTGTCAGTGGTAATATCATTGTGTTCTTGTCGGTCAGTGTTGAGGATCTGTAACAACTGAGGCTTAAGCCTGTTTTATGCTTCTGCGTTGAATCGACGGCGTACCCCCGCAGAGCCCTCTGCGTCGCCGCGAACCCCTCTCCGATCCCTACGCCGTAGCTCGACGAGCACCTCCAAAAAATTGTAACTACGTGTCGAGGCGACGCAGACCGCAAGGGCTGTGATTGGTCAGATGCACCGCGATGCAACGCAACCTGACGCAGAACCATAAAACGGCCATGAGGCCTTTAGCCTGACAGTTAGCCTGCCCTGGACCAGGCTAGTTTTCCAGCATAAGTTGCCAGGGTAACTGAGTTTGAACTTTTTTAGGTTTGATTTATGAAACCGAATCTACCAAAAATAAGCCTGACTAACCGAAATAAGCCTGGCTTATACTCTAATCTTGTTTTATGGAACAACCCTCTGGGGCCCGTTCTTCGTACGTCGCTAACTCACTTAGCTGGATTTGATTGTTGGTGATTTGGCATGATCTTGGATTGTTTGGTTCTTCGACGCTCATCCTGGACTTGCTGTCATAGCAACAGGTGCGCTAGCTTGAACCTGCTCGCGAGCAGGCTTATTTCATGTTAACAGGATTAGATCGCGGCTTCATAAGCGGAGCTGATACGGGAAGTCTTCTAGCGCAGCGCGATAGTGTACTTTTTGAGAGATATCGTTTTTCTAATGACTCGTGAGTATGTCGTTTACATCATTAATTTGTTGGAAACGCATAAATGTTCGACTCACTCGTCAGAGTCGGGCTTTAATAACAGTGCAGACAAGGCAAGTTACTATTGCGATTCTTATCCAGATTAGTAGCGAATATTATATCAAATTTTAAAAAGGCAGTTGACTGACTAAAATATCTTAGATGGTGTGTGACTATGTTCCATATCACGAAATATGGCCAGGATGGATCTGTGCATGACTCAAGAATTTTCAGAGATTTATGCACATTATTTGAACGTGGTAAAGAAAAATATAAATATCAAGCTCACTGTATTACATACTTATGCTTATCCTAACAGAACTGAATTTTTTTATTAAACAGGTGATTACAACAGGATCCTGCTTGGAGACAGGTGTTTTATGACCCCATTCCCTGACCCAAACCCCAGGCCAGTTACAATGCAGCTCTAGCCAGGACAAGGGCACACAATGAAGTGAACTTTTAGCCAACTAAAAAGCCTGAGGGTTGCACTGACAGGGCCTGTGACATGGCATGGGCCATATTACACAACATTGCACCATCAGAAAAAAATATAAAACATTTCATTAATGTTTAATAAAAGACAAGACAAATATGCTTAGTTCTTTGAGTTTTATTTTAATTGTTCTTTGTAAAGAAAAGCCAGTGATCAAGTCATCTTTTGCCTGCAAATAATATATATTGTACTCTGTGTGAAAAAATATATTAGCACTTACTCTGAAGTTCCTATGAAGCAACTCTATCTCTAGTGCTAGTTTTTTTTTCTTTAAGTTGTCAAGTATTTTCAAAATACTCCGTTTTCTAGGGGTAGGGGTAAACCTGTCAAACACATGGCTTATGCATCAAAAATTAAAAGGAAAAGTACAACACTGCCCACCTCTGTATCACTGCTTTGTGCAGACTCTTCTGTAGATGTGGACTCCTGCAACTCATATTGCATTCAGAAATAATAGGTAGGGCCTACTCAAGTGTAAATTAAGTAAAGTTATTTATGCACTTAAAGATACCTGAGAGGGTTTCTTCACTGTCCTGTGCATTAGTATGGGATTAATATCCTGCATGATTCAAAACTGAAAATAAAGTTTTGAAAGATTGAAACTAAGTGTTCGAAAACTCAAAATCTTACAAAAAAAGTTTTGCAAGATCGAAAAATAAGATTAGCAAGCTTGCAAAATGTAAAAAGAATAAAATAAAATATCTCTGCAAACATTGTTGTTTTTGAGATTTCCTTCTTCAGAACTGCAACATTTTTTTTTACGATGTTGCGCAAACAATTTTTTAGAGTTCCAAATTTGTCAGTGTTCTCCCACTGTATTAGTTTGTTTTCCAGGTTTGAAACCTTGTAAATGGTGATCTGAAAACTGATGTGTGAATGTGTGAAGAAAAGTTTTGAAACTCTGAAAACTGAGTTTTGCAGGCTTGCAAAGTGGTAAAAAAAAGAAAATCTCTGCAAACATAATTTTGTTTTTGAGTTTTCCTTCTTCAGAAGTGCAACACTCTTTTTTTACGGTGTTGCGCAATCATTTTTTCAGAGTTTCGAATTTGTCACTGTTCTCCCACTGTATTAGTTTGTTTTCAGATTTGAAACCTTGTAAATGGTGATCTGAAAACTGGTGTGCGAATAGGTGAAATTTTTTTTGAAACTCTGAAAACTGAGGTTCGAAAGGGCGAAACTTATTACATTACATTACATTTGCACTCCTATTGCAGACCATTTTTTCAGAGCTGAGTTTACAACACCCACTTTACGCCCACACAGTTGCGAGCTTGCGACTCGCAAAATTTGTGAGATACCCCTCGCTGCAGGCTGTAGCGCAGTGACATTACGTTTGTACGTCACGTATGTACGTCACGTATGTGTTACCACGCATGCGCAAAGTATACGCATGTGCGCGTGCGCAAAGTATACGCGCGCAGTTAATTACGATCACCTCCAGCTATGGATTCGATAGCACAGCAGTCAATAAGCATTATTTATGATGTTTTAACAATTGTGTTAACGGCTTTTAATTGTAAGATATGCCGTAGAGCGCGTCATACATGTTTTAGGTTTAAAAAAAAAAGTTATGACATGTTTTGATATGTGTTGCAATCAAAATGACAGGGTTTCAACGAGTCTTAAAATAATATGCAAGTCTTAATTCGCCTTTAAACAAATTAAGGCTTGAAAGATGTCTTCAAACAGAGCAGAACGACTTAAATTAATGAAGTCATGTTACATGCATTGCAAAATAAATGTTGTTCAGGATCAGGTCGTACTGTAAAAGTTACATTACTTCATACTTCAAAATGATTCAATATTGTTTGTTCTGTATTTTATCTAAATTAGGTGTTGTGAACTGGAGTGCATTTTCCAGGCAATACAAGCAAGAGTTCCGAGTGCCGTACTCATTGAGTCTGTGCTTGCACTGCGATGCAATATACAAGGACTGCCCACCTGGGTATATTGGTGATGGCAGAAGGGGAGCGTGGAATTTATTCTGATAAGGAGGTTGAGGGCTATTGCTCGGTTGATTGTTTTTTCAATGATGGAGGGGAATTTCAAGCTGTGTGTGTGTGTGTGTGTGTGTGTGTGTGTGTGTGTGTGTGTGTGTGTGTGTGTGTGTGTGTGTGTGTGTGTGTGTGTGTGTGTGTGTGTGTGTGTGTGTGTGTGTGTGTGTGTGTGTGTGTGTGTGTGTGTGTGTGTGTGTGTGTGTGTGTGTGTGTGTGTGTGTGTGTCTGTGTACAGATGTGATTAATTGTATGTGTACATATTTCTTTTACACTACTATCTTTGTTTTGAAATAAAAGTTATCACTGTTATGAGTTTGGTTTTTTGAGTTGGCATGCATAATATAGGATACAGAGATTGACAATGTACTGTATGTATTTTTTTTTTACTTCAAACTACTTTTTTTGGAATAAAAGTTTCATAATAACCTATATAATACACAAAAATAAACAATTATTAACTATTAAAGGAGAATGATTAAAATAAGAAATATATAAGGTGTCATTTATGTTTACAGTGATTTTGTAATTTACAAGTGCAACATAATGTGAAAATAAACTTTAAATAAAATACTACACTGATATCATATTACACTATATATATATATATATATATATATATATATATATATATATATATATATATATATATATATAAGATACACTGATAAGGAATTTCAGAGTATACAGTATATATATATTATATATATATGAAATTCCTATAAGTGTATCTTAAATCAGGCATATTTAAACTATGGATGTACGCTGTACTACTTTTTGCTGCTTTCATATTACTTTAGAGTATTTTAAATACATTAACATTTTTTAAAAATATGTCAATATGGCGCATTCGTGGTAACATACACGTTCATACGTGACGTACATACGTGACGTCACCAAGCTACAGTCTGCAGCGAGGAGTACATTTGTGGTGAAGCGGATTCAAATGCCTGCTTTATAATAAACTTAATTATTTTCCTATGTAGATTTTATATTCATAAATGTAAGTTTTCAAATTGTAAACCAATTTTTTGGGTATTCTTACAAGAGATAAAAAATTATTTGTTTACAATTTCTTCCTCCATTAACCCAAAAGCACTCAGAACATGTATGATTTGCAAGATTTACAAACTTTTTACTGTACTAAATGTTTAGATATCTTTTTATTTAAGTAATGCCCTTTGTCTTTCTTTTTGTTTTGTTTTTATTTTAAATGTTTAGTGTTTTCTTTCACTATTTGTATAGTTTTGTTGTTGTGTTCTGATTATGTTATTTCACATTGTAAACTTAATTTTTGAATAAAGCATAAAAAAATAAAAAAATAAAAAAAAAAGTACATTTGTGGCAGCGTTGTCACGCAGCTGTGCTCTGAAACTTTGCAAAAATTAAGCTTCGCAACCTCGCAACTAAAAAAAAAAAGCCTGGAGGGAGGGCATTCTGCTCTTGCCCAATGCTTTGCTGTCTGCTGACGTACAGTCCAATCACAAGTCGTATTTACTGGAAAGGTGGGATTGACCGAATGCTCCGCCAATGACGAAAGCGCACAGGATACGCAAACAGGATGCACGGCTCTCTGTGTGGCAAGCGGGTCAGAATAGAAAATTAACTCAAAATGAACAGTTACCTCAGAGATCACCTAACAGATACCGCTGCACATAGACATAATATGCCACTGCAGATGTGTACAGAAGTAAAAACCGGAAATGCTTAGACCCGTTTTCCGGATCGAACGCTGAGCGTTCGGCATAACCCCTATTCCCTCCTTTTTTATTGATTAGAGTTGCCATAGACTAAAGATTTTTTCTAGTCGACTACTAGTCATTCATTTAAGCAATTAGCTGACTAATCGCACGTTTAGGCTATATTAAGCTATTATAAGGATAATTTTTGGCTTCAATATCTCGTGGAAAAGAGGTTTTTCCCGTAGCGTAAGATATTACGCAGTACGAGAGATACTCTCGTAAGAGAACTGTATTTTCACAGTATGCAAGTGCTAAATACACAGACATTCGATAGACCTACTATAGAATATTCAGTACAATACTATACTTGCAGTGCATACAATTTATTCACCTTACTTGTTAAGAAGACACAGCAAATAAACGCGCTCTACATCAATAAGCGCGATCTCCGGGCCAATAAGATCGCTCTCCACTGCATGACGTCAACCAGTATGTGCCGGCTGAAGAGAGATAAGCATTAAGTTTTCTGAGGCTGAAACAACAGCAAAACTTCTCCATAAAGTGGATATTCCTTTAGTGAGTCATTGAAAATACGTAAGTGCGGTTCTCTTTACTTTATTAGGTGACTTTATTTGTTAGTCAAGTGATTGTATGACTTATTGGTTTATTATCGTCAGCTTGTTCACTCGTAGGAGCAGTATAGTGATTTGTGTGTACAAGTTCATTTTCTGTATTGCCGCTTAATAAGCTTAATTCTTCATTCAGTAGTTCAATGGATGTTTGTAGGTAATACATTCATAGTATTTAGTGTATTACCTGTGTGGATTATTGATGTCATTTCGTTCGTCACATTTACCGTGCCATTTAATAACGTAGCAAAATTACCTTTTACCTACTTTATCCCGCGCGCTTCATGCGCCACCTAGTGGCACTACATAGCATTGTAATAATGTTTATTTCAGTACATGTTATATACTTTTAAGGATATGACTGTTTCTAGCCAATGGTGATAAGTTATTGTGATTATTGTTCACTTATTGTTATCTTGTTATTTACAGACCACATCTATAAATGTCCACTATATGAGACTTTGAACAATAAATGCCCGTGGTCTGACTGTGCTGTCATGTCTGAATAATTTTCTTCAAATCTGGAACTGAATCCTGACTCAGATGTCCTGACCGACATACCAATGCGAACACGCACCCACCTGAACTAGTGCATATAAAATACATCCCTTTCTCACATGGTCCTTCGAGCCGGATAGTGTGTTTACACTGGACTAAGGATGTCAGAACCCCAGAGTACAGAATATCAGATGCAAGGTGCATGGCCTAGACGTTCAGTTCGCCAGCCAGCATACCTCCAAGATTTCGAGGTTCAGTATCCAGCGAACGCTCACGTTATGGAACCTTTCATACAGATAGCACAGCAGACACATGGGCGAGAAGATAAACAGTGGGACGATACTCCAATTGCTCGTCTGCAAACCACCAGAGATTACAGCTCAGACGAGGGAGCCAAAAGTGGAGCACCTGATTCTTTAGAGGGAACAGGTCCACAAAGAGAGCCATGGTTTCTCATTAGAGACCAGTGGAGTGCACAAGATGACTACACCCGCTCCTTACCTCTGGATCTTCACCAAACAGTGCATGACATTGAAAAAGAGAACAGAGAGCTTCGTCAATCTCAACTATCAATGAAAGAGGAGATTAGACGACTGACAGAAATCATGCAAGACATGTTAACGAGAAGCCAGTCAAGTCAGAGGTCATCACCCACTGCTAAACAACAGTATCTATCCCAAACAGCTCCGGTGCCTTCACCTAGAACGATTTACAGGGAGTCAGAAACACCTGTGCAGGAACCATCACCCCGTGCTCATCCGATACCAGCTCCACGTAGAATTCCCACTCCACAGAGCACAAATCCTTACAGTACAGACAGTAATGCCCATCATGTTCCTCCTCCAGTTCAATATCAGAACGATGGCACCCTTTCTACTGGTAAAGTAGCAGACCAGGTTTCCTCCAGTATGCCTGACCCCTACAGACATTACCTGAGTCAACAACAGCCAGAAATAGATAGATCAGCTCCTACTCCCTTAAGGCCTGCGGCGCATTATCCCATCCAGCCCTACTGGTTACCATCAAACCAACCGAGAGCAAAGATGAATGTGAATAGACAGGAGACAACCTACAGAGGTCCTCAGCCAACTATACCTGATTTTTCCCGTCGAGACCCAGGCGAATTCGCCCGCCTTAAGTTAGCCTTGAATAATTTGTTGCCAGAGGACGCAACTGAACTCTTTAAGTACCAGGTTCTGGTTGACCACTTGAAGTTAATGGAAGCCCGCCTGATAGCAGATTCATTCTTGAATTCCCTAACTCCCTATTCAGACACCATGGCAGCCCTTGCTGAGAGGTTTGGGCGACCTCACCAACTCGCGTTAAATAGAATAGCTACCGTTATGGACTCCCATGATGTCCAGTCTGGAGAAACTCCAGGGTTTGAACACTTTGCTCTACAAATCCAGGCACTGGTAGGTCTACTGAAGACACTGGGCACTGAAGGAGAAGTTGAATTACGGTGTGGATCTCATGTGGCACGACTCCTCACTAAACTACCTCCTGAGTTGCGGTCATCCTTCAGAAGGCACATGAGTTACGAACCAGGTACTGTGTACAAACTGCTTGACTTCGCTAAGTGGCTCAAGTTTGAGTCATGGTGTCAAGACCATGAAAGCATTGGTGGAGACAAAGCTCACAGAGTCAGACAAAGAACAGACTTCCATAGTAATTCCAAGGTGAAATATCACGCAACCACAATACTCCATGGTGCAGATCAACCATCATTACCGGCGTTGCCACAGCCTGCTAAGAGCACACATCAAACCAACACCTTCTGCCCTTACTGTGATGAGAAAACCCATTACCTGAGCCAGTGTACGTCCTTCCAAGCTCTTTCCAAAGACCAAGTGACTGACTGGATAAAGTCGAATAATAGATGTTGGAAGTGTGGACGCTCCCACCGAGCTGCGCAGTGCACTCTGAAGAAGCCATGTCGTCTGTGCAATAGAATACATTTGCAAATCCTCCATGATGTGAATGTTAAGCCAACAAAGGAAGGCACCTGCCTTGTCAGCTCTACCAATACACCGCTGTACATGGACAGGCCTGAAGGGTCCAATCGAGTCCTTCTTAAGATCATCAGAGCTATCTCATCGAAAGAGCCTTTACAGCGGAACCCCTGAGCCTAGCAGAACATTCTTATCCGGTTGCGGCCCTTCAGCAGAAATACAGCCACTTGAGAGGTCTACCAATTCAGCCAATTCATAAAGCCAGCCCAATGTTGTTGATCGAAACAGACCATCCTAACCTAATAACCCCTATAGAACCAGTCCGCCTTGGTCCACCAGGTGGTCCGGCTGCCATTAAGACACGTCTGGGGTGGACTCTGCAAGGTCCAGCACGAGTTCTTGAAGAGAAGTTGAAGTCACAGCAGTGTTTGCATATCGCCATTAAACCTTCAATGATGGAGCTTTTTCAGAATGTCGAGAGACTCTGGCAGGCCGATGTCCTCCCCATTAGATCCGAAGGGCTGCTCACAAGGTCAAAACAAGATCAAGATCCTCTTACCCTTTTGCAGACTCAGACCAGGAGAATACTGGTTGATGGAGTTAGCCGATATGCTACCCCACTCCTTCGCAAGAAAGACATGGTTCTTCTTTAAGCTTCTAAAGAGGCTGTACTACCAAACCTAAGGAGCATAGAGAAGCGTCTAGAAAGGGACACCATTAAAGCTGCTGCATATAAGGAAGAGATAGGGAAGCTAGAAGTCTCTGGCTATGCATGCAAACTTCCTCCTGAAGAAGTCAACACTGATGGTGAGTCATGGTTTATTCCTCACCATATGGTTCATCATAATGGAAAGAAACGTGTGGTTTTCAACTGTTCCTTCCAGTTTGAAGGCCACAGCTTGAATGACTACTTACTGCCTGGACCAGCGTTAGGCCCGTCCTTATTGGGCGTCCTGTTACGCTTTCGTGAGCACAGAGTGGCAATCAGTGGAGACATCAAGGGGATGTTTCATCAGGTCCGCCTCCTGCCTGAAGATAAACATCTCCTCCGTTTTGTGTGGCGGGACCTTGACAGAACCAAACCTCCTGATGTCTATGAGTGGCAGGTTTTACCCTTTTGCACCACTTGTAGCCCGTGCTGTGCCATTTACGCCCTTCAACGGCACATCATCGACCACCGCAAGCCCAATGATGATGTCAGAGTCACGGTAGAGAAAAACTTCTATGTGGACAACTGCTTGCGGAGTCTGCAGTCGTCTGAGGAAGCAAGGAAACTGGTGGATAAACTCCGCCAAATCCTGGCCAGTGGTGGTTTCGATCTTCGTCAGTGGGCAAGTAATGTTCCAAGTGTGGTTGAGCACCTGCCAACAGATGCACGATCCGACAGCACAGAATTGTGGTTGTCACAAGAACGGACTGACATACAGGAATCCACACTGGGTTTAAAGTGGCACTGCCAATTAGACACCCTTGGGTATAAAACCCGACCAGTGAAGCCTGGACCACGTACACTTCGTCACATCTACAGGGTGCTCGCAACTCAGTACGACCCACTTGGTTTCATTATCCCCTTTACCACACGAGCTAAAGTGTTGGTACAAAGGTTGTGGGACAAGCAGAGGGAATGGGATGATCCCAACCTACCTTTTGAAATCCTGGAATGACTGGGAAGAAGAACTCCCTACCTTAGCCAGCATGTCCCTGCCTCGTTGTTTCGTATCCTCAGACACCGACCAGTTCCAGGTTACCCAACAGATACACATCTTTTGTGATGCCTCTGAGCAGGCATATGGGTCTGTCTCGAATCTGCGCACAGAGAATGATAGTGGTCAAGTCCAGCTTGTCTTCATCATGGCCAGATCTAAAGTTGCTCCTAAGCGAAGACACACCATACCTCGATTGGAGTTATGCGCCGCCTTGAATGGCGCTCAGCTAGCCAAACTGCTTAAGACGGAGCTTACTGTGGAAATCAGCAGAGTGTTTATGTGGACAGATTCCACAACGGTACTCACCTGGATCAACTTAGAATCATACAGATTCAAAGTTTTCGTTGGAACAAGGATAGCGGAGATTCAAGACCTTACAGCAGGGTGTACCTGGCGGTACGTGGACTCTGATAGGAATCCAGCAGATGACCTGACCCGGGGTAAAACCCTCAAAGACCTGTCAGTGACCAATAGATGGAGTCAAGGCCCATCATTCCTCCTTGAACCTGAGTCAGCATGGCCAATAGCTCCTAATCTACAAGCTCCGGAGGATAAAGCAGAGCACCGTAAAGGAATTTTTTGTGGCATTTCAACAGAAATTATTCTCCCAAGCGTTCCTGATCCTGTTACTTACAGCTCCTGGAAGGAGCTAGTAGAGGCAACAGCTCAGAACCTTAAAGGAACAGAACAGCCCTCAGCGGCAGATTATCAAGCTGCAGAATTGCTCATCCTCCAGAAATCCCAGAGTGACAGTTTCCCTGATGATTACAGATTACTTAAGGCCGGGAAGCCTGTACAGTCAACCAGTCGGCTACTTACCCTTGCACCAGAATTTGACGAGTCCAGTCAGCTTGTCAGAGTTGGTGGCCGTCTGCGACGGGCTGAAGGACTGGATTCATCAGTAATCCACCCCGTAGTTCTACATCCTCATAATTTCAGCACTAAATTACTGATCCAGGACTACGATAACAAGCTCTGCCACCCGGGATCTGAGAGAGTTTTTGCAGAAATGAGGAGAAACTTCTGGGTATTGAGAGGACGCGAAGCGATTCGCAAGCAACAGCATTTATGCAAAGAGTGTCAAAAGTGGAAGAGCAAGCAAGTTATTCCCAAAATGGCAGATCTACCGCCAGCCCGCTTGAGACTACAAAAGCCACCATTCTACAGTACCGGAATGGACTGTTTCGGCCCATTTCAAATTAAAATTGGCAGGCGCTGTGTGAAGAGGTGGGGAGTAATCTTTAAGTGCCTCACTACAAGAAGTGTACATCTGGATCTTCTCACTTCCATTGATACAGACTCATTCCTGATGGCCTTAAGGAGGTTTGTAGCCCGGCGTGGCACACCATTTGAACTAATTTCGGACCAGGGCACCAATTTCCGTGGAGGAGAAAGAGAGCTCCAAGAAGCCTTTTCTTCTCTCAGCCCTCAACTCCAACAACAGCTCGCCAAACAGAAAAAATCTTTCCGCTTCAACCCACCGAATGCTCCACACTTTGGCGGAGCCTGGGAAAGAGAGATTCGGTCAGTGAAAAATGCCCTACGCACCACCATTGGCGCACAGGTTGTGACTGAAGAGGTGCTCCTGACAGTCCTCATTGAAGTTGAAGGCATTTTAAACAGTAAACCATTAGGATACACCTCAAGCAACATAGCTGACGTCGATCCTGTTACACCTAACTACCTGCTCATGGGGCGGCCAGATAGTTCCTTACCACCGGTGGTCAAGTCAAGTCAAGTCACCTTTATTTATATAGCGCTTTTTACAATACAAATTGTTTCAAAGCAGCTTTACAGAGATAACAGGAAAACAATGTTGTAATAGTATTGTTCAATTGAAAATTAAATGTCCCCAACTAAGCAAGCCAAAAGGCGAAGGCAACAGTGGCAAGGAACCAAAACTCCATCAGGTGACAGAATGGAGAAAAAAACCTTGGGAGAACCCAGGCTCAGTCGGGGTCAGTCCTCCTTTGGCAAACGAATGAACAGTGTATGATTATGAGTTAGGCAGCATAATGTCAGGAGTCAGATGGGATCAGAACTTTCACGATATTATCCAGTTCATCTGGTTGGGTAGGGTCATCCGCCCGGTGAGGAGATGAGTGGTGAGGTGTCCATGGACCTTCACAGCCCTGATAATGCGTGTCGTCGTGTCCATGTGATGGTCCTTCATCAGATCTGGATATGCCCTGGATCCGGCGGTCTGCGGTAAACCTCGGGATAAACAGAGAGACTAATATTAGCGTAGACGCCATCCTTCTTATGATGTACAAAGTACATCAGGAATTATGGGAAGTGTTCCCGGTTCCGGCTGATCTAATCTATGCAGCCTAACATTGAATTATAGAAATCTATAATGTGTTATGTGTATGCTAAGCCAAAGAGATGTGTTTTTAGTCTAGATTTAAACTGACAGACTGTATCTGCTTCCCGGACCGTGTTAGGAAGATTGTTCCAAAGTTTTGGTGCTAAATAGGAAAAGGATCTACCGCCAGCAGTCGATTTTGATATTCTAGGTATTATCAACTGGCCAGAATTTTGAGATTGCAATAGACGTGAAGGACTATAATGCGTTAAGAGCTCGCTCAAGTACTGGGGAGCTAAACCATTTAGTGCTTTGTAAGTAATCAGCAATATTTTAAAATTTATACAATGTTTAATAGGCAGCCAATGCAGTGTTGACAGAACCGGGCTAATATGGTCATACTTCCTGGTTCTGGTAAGAACTCTAGCGGCTGCATTTTGAACTAGCTGTAGTTTGTTTAATAAGCGTGCAGGGCAACCACCCAGTAGAGCATTACAATAATCTAGCCTTGAGGTCATGAAAGCATGAAATAATTGTTCCGCATTTGTCAGTGAGAGCATATGACGTAATTTAGATATATTTTTAAGATGGAAAAAAGCGGTTTTACAGATACTAGACACGTGACTTTCAAATGAAAGATTGGTATCAAAGAGCACACCCAGGTTCCTAACTGACGTCAAAGACTTAACAGAGCAGCCATCAAGTGTTAGACAGTATTCTAGGTTATTAGGTGAGGAAGTTTTTGTCCAATGATTAGAATCTCTGTTTTTTCAGAATTTAGTAATAGGAAATTACTGGTCATCCAATTTTTTATATCAGCTATGCATTCCGTTAATTTTGTGAATTGGTAAGTTTCGTTAGGTTTTAAAGAAATATACAGCTGAGTATCATCAGCATAACAGTGAAAGCTAATTCCATATTTCCTAATTATATCTCCTAATGGTAGCATGTACAGAGTGAACAGCAGCGGTCCTAGTACTGAGCCTTGTGGTACGCCATACTGAACTTGTGATCGATAAGACATCTCTTCATTTACTGATACAAACTGAAAACGGTCAGATAAGTATGATTTAAACCATGCTAGTGCAATTCCGCTAATGCCAACATAGTTTTCTAGTCTATTTAAAAGAATGTTGTGGTCGATAGTATCAAATGCAGCACTAAGATCAAGTAACACTAATAGAGAGATACAACCACGATCGGATGATAGGAGCAAATCATTTGTGACTTTAATGAGAGCAGTCTCAGTACTATGGTACGGTCTAAATCCGGACTGAAAATCCTCGCAGATATTATTTCTTTCTAAAAAGGAACACAGTTGTGAGGATACTGCTTTTTCTAGTATCTTTGACAGAAAAGGCAGATTCGAGATTGGCCTGACTAATTCTGTAGGATCAAGTTGCGGTTTTTTAACAAGCGGTTTAATCATAGCCAACTTAAAGGTTTTTGGTACGTATCCTAATGACAAAGATGAATTAATGATATCTAGAAGAGGATCTATGACCTCTGGAAGCATCTCTTTCAGTAGCTTAGTCGGTATAGGGTCTAGCATACAAGTTGTCGATTTAGATGAATTAACAATTTTGCAAAATTCTTCCTCTCCTATAGCAACAAATGAATCAAAATGTTCCTCACAGAGACTACAATATACTCCCTGATGCGATACTGTAGTAGACGGTTGCATAGTTATAATTTTGTCCCTGATATTATCAATCTTATAAGTGAAGAAGTTCATAAAGTCATTACTGCTGTGTTTCTTATAAACTTCTGGGCTTGAAGCTTTCTTTTTTGTTAGTTTAGTCACTTGTTCAAATAAATACCTAGGATTATGTTTATTTTCTTCTAATAGGGTTGAAAAATAATTAGTTCTAGCATCTTTTAAGGCCTCTCTGTAAGCAATCGAGCTCTCCTTCCATGAAATCCGAAATACCTCTAGTTTTGTTTTCTTCCAGTTTCGCTCCATTTTTCTGGCTGCTCTCTTAAGGGCCCGGTGTGCTCATTGTACCACGGCGTTGGACTATTTTCTTTAATCTTCTTTAAGCGCAGCGGAGCAACTGTGTCTAAAGTGCTGGAAAAGAGAGAGTTAAAAGTTTCTGTTGCAATATCAAGTTCTTCTAAGCTATCTGGGATGCTGAGATTATGAAACTGATTTGGAAGATTATTGATAAAGCAATCTTTAGTGGCAGAAGTGATAGGTCTAACATATTTATAACACGGAGTCGGCTTTGCAGCCTTGGCTAAATGTAATTTACACGAGACTAGATAGTGATCGGAGATGTCGTCGCTCTGCTGCAGAATTTCAACGCCATCAACATTTATTCCATGTGATAATATTAGATCAAGAGTATGATTATGACAATGAGTAGGTCCTGACACGTGTTGTCTCACTCCAATTGAGTTTATAATGTCTTTAAATGCCAATCCCAATGCATCTTTTTCATTATCTACATGTATATTAAAGAGTACCTATCATGGAATTTTGAAAATTACCTTTCATGTAGTGTGTAACATAGATCTAAGTGAACGAAAACATCCTGCAAAGTTTTAAATATGAAAGTTCACCGTATACAAAGTTATTATCTCTCAAAAGTAAGAGTCGACTCTGAGTCGTTGATATGAATCGATAGACGAACGATGCATTTTCTCTAATTTTCGTACGTCACTTGTACAAGTTATTTGAATAAGATACGCCCACTCATTGCATTAGGAGACACCAGGGAAAACATCATGTCGACGAGACGCTGCTGTGTTTTGAAGTGCGACGCAAAAGCAAACTTTTTTCATCTGCCCAGTGAGGAGCATTTGAAGACAGTGGCTACAGTTCATAACTATACCACAGAAGTATTATAGCCCGAACTTGTTCTGTGTTCGCGTCATTTTGAAGATGATTGCTTCACAAACCTAAATGCTATAAAGTATGAATTTGCGAGCCGGCTGATACTGAAGGAGGGAGGTTCAGTACCGAGTTTATTTGGATCAGCTTCCTTCTCCGAATCACAATCTGTAAGTAGGCTGCTGCTTTTATGTTTGTATCATGTTCTATAATTATTTTGTGTGTTGTGTACGCACAGGCACAGCGCAGCTTCTAGCAGCTAACTTAGGTCTTCAATGTCAATTGTATTGAAATATGTGAAGTGTTTGTCGTTGTTAATGGAGTTGTCACAGGGCTCTCGAGTCTCACGCATCACGCATTGAGCGTGACAGTCACTCATTTCGGTCTTTTGTCACGCTCTCTGGCCACACATTGTATTTCTCACGCTGAAAAACTATTTGTAATATATTTAATATGCCGCAGTGCCCAAAACTCACTCACTGTGGAACCGGCAGGATTCAAGCGCGTCTCCTCCAGTGTTGCCAGGTCCGTATGCCTGCACTGTTTCCGCGGGTTGTTTGTGTAGTGCACGCTGGTTGACGCGATTGTTTTATCCACTGGAACATGATTGTTATTGAGGAAACACCCGGGAACGCTATTTGAATATTTTTGGCCGTGATTGGGTTAGTTTGATGAGCAATTGGGCTGGTTTTGTTGTGCAGACCTGGCAACCCTGGTCTCCTCTGGTGTTGTTTGTCTGGTGTTGTTAGCCAATCAGAAAATAGCACTGTTGTATCTGGGTAAGATCTAGCGCAACAACCAATGACACCCCGTCGGCTTGGTGTCTAACATATCACCACAGATTAGCGTCACGCAAAGGCGGGGTTTGGAAAAATGACTCGCTAAACGATTCATATGGGAGTCGGTGAGCAAATCAGGTAAAAATAAATGCATATTATAAGACAACAAAAGTGTTTTTTGTCATTGCATGCTTGTAAAACTGTTGTTGGGGACTCCCAGAACAATATTAGGAACATTTTAAATGCCATAATAGGTACCCTTTAAAATCACCAACAATTAGGACTTTATCTGCAGCCAATACTAATTCTGATAGAAAGTCAGCAAATTCTTTGAGAAAATCTTTATGGTGCCCTGGTGGCCTGTATACAGTAGCCAGCAGAATTCTCAAACGTGATTTATTGTTTACACTATAAATTTTTACATTAAGCACCAACACTTCAAAAGAAGTATATTTAAAACTAGATTTCTTAGTGGTTTTGAGAATATTACTATAAATTACAGCAACACCGCCCCCTTTGCCTTTCGGACGAGGCTCATGTTTATAACAATAATCTTGCGGAGTGGACTCATTTAAAGTAATGTAATCGTTTGGTTTTAGCCAGGTTTCTGTCAAACACAGCACATCTAGGTTATAGTCTTTAATCTTATCATTAACTATGAGCGATTTTGAATTAAGGGATCGAATATTCAGCAACCCAAGCTTTATCGTTTGCTCATCTGTATTATATCTGTTTTTTATTTGTTGAACATCAATTAGATTTTTAACCTTAGAAAGGTTTGGCAGTTTTTTGGATTTCCAAATTTGGGGAACAGGTGGTCTATCCAGCTACTGAACTCATGGGGCGGCGGAGATGGACAGTAGCACCTCATTGCAGTACACGAGATCCGGGGGGCGGAGTCGGATCCAGATTAAGGGGTGGGGTTGGGTAGGTTTAGGGGTGGGTTTAGGGATAAGGGGTGGAGCTGGGTAGGTTTAGGGGTGGGTTTAGGGATAAGGGGTGGAGCTGGGTAGGTTTAGGTATGTAAGGTGGGAGGAGTCGGATCTAGATCCGACTCCTCCCCGTGGATTTCATGTTCTGCAGTGAGGACCATCTCGAGATGGAGGCAAAGTCAGGTATTGGCTGATCAGTTCTGGTCGAGTTTCATCCATCACTACTTACCTACACTACAGTCTCGTAGCAAGTGGCATTCCGAGGTTAGGAACATTTCTACTGGAGATGTAGTTATGGTTGTAGACCCACAGGTCCCACGCGCTTTGTGGTTATTGGGCAAAGTTATGAAAACCTTCCCTGGTCCAGATGGATGTATTAGAGCAGCTGAGATCCAAATCAATGATAAGATCTACACCCGACCTGTTGCTCGTTTGATTCCCCTGCCTTCCTTCTCAGACAAAGATTTATCTGTCCAGGACTTATCCCCTAAAAACTGATTAAGCCTATACAGAACAAATACGCTCAGCATATTTGGGGGCGGCAGTGTTAAGAAGACACAGCAAATGAACGCGCTCTACATCAATAAGCGCGATCTCCGGGCCAATAAGATCGCTCTCCACTGCGTGACGTCAACCAGTATGTGCCGGCTGAAGAGAGATAAGCATTAAGTTTTCTGAGGCTGAAACAACAGCAAAACTTCTCCATAAAGTGGATATTTCTTTAGTGAGTCATTGAAAATACGTAAGTGCGGTTCTCTTTACTTTATTAGGTGACTTTATTTGTTAGTCAAGTGATTGTATGACTTATTGGTTTATTATCGTCAGCTTGTTCACTCGCACGAGCAGTATAGTGATTCGTGTGTACAAGTTCATTTTCTGTATTGCCGCTTAATAAGCTTAATTCTTCATTCAGTAGTTCAATGGATGTTTGTAGGTAATACATTCATAGTATTTAGTGTATTACCTGTGTGGATTATTGATGTCATGTCGTTCCTCACATTTACCGTGCCATTTAATAACGTAGCAAAATTACCTTTTACCTACTTTATCCCGCGCGCTTCATGCGCCACCAAGTGGCACTACATAGCATTGTAATAATGTTTATTTCAGTACATGTTATATACTTTTAAGGATATGACTGTTTCTAGCCAATGGTGATAAGTTATTGTGATTATTGTTCACTTATTGTTATCTTTGTTATTTACAGACCACATCTATAAATGTCCACTATATGAGACTTTGAACAATAAATGCCCGTGGTCTGACTGTGCTGTCATGTCTGAATAATTTTCTTCAATTCTGGAACTGAATCCTGACTCAGATGTCCTGACCGACATACCAATGCGAACACGCACCCACCTGAACTAGTGCATATAGAATAAATCCCTTTCTCACATTACTACTTGTCATTACTATACTTTTTTATGTAATTGCAAAATTTGTTTACATTGTTAAAATATTCTTTTATTCTGTAACTGTGTGCTTTGGATTTTGTGTTCTCCATTTTTTGATGTAGTGTCTTATGAATGATCTGTAGTGTTTATAATATTGACTCGCTATGTGTATGATCTGAAAGCATTGTTTGATTTTAAGTTTAGATAAACTGGTTTTGATGCGATTGTTTGATTTTGCCAGAAGAGTCAGATGTTTTCTGAATGTGGTTTGAAAATTTGGTTTTGTGTTTAAGGTTTTAAGAAAGTAAGTGATGGTTTCAAGAAATGTGTTTTAGCATTTCAGAAAAACTGTAATAATAGCTGCGTCAGAAAACTTAGACTTGTTGCCTCGCTGCCTTATTAGGCAATGACTTTGTAGGCAGCTTTTGTGCACAAAGGTATCTCCAGAAACTGAGTTTAAACAGACTTCTGAGGCAGCGTAACAGTTTAAAGGCCCCCTGAATTTAAAATTTTTGTGTTTTAGCTTTATGAATATGTTAGGCTTAATAATAATTAATAATAATTCATTACATTTATATAGCACTTTTCTGGACACTCAAAGCGCTTTACATAGAAGGGGGGAATCTCCTCAACCACCACCAATGTGCAGCATCCACTTGGATGATGCGACGGCAGCCATATTGTGCCAGAATGCTCACCACACACCAGCTTACTGGTGGAGAGGAGACAGTGATGAAGCCAATCAGTATATAGGGATTATTAGGAGGCCATGATGGACAGAGGCCAGGGGGCAAATTTGGCCAGGATGCCGGGGTTACACCCCTACTCTTTCGAAAGACATCCTGGGATTTTTTGTGACCACAGAGAGTCAGGACCTCGGTTTAACGTCTCATCCGAAGGACGGTGCTATTTTGACAGTATAGTGTCCCCATCACTACACTGGGGTGTTAGGTCCCACACAGACCACAGGGATAGCACCCCCTGCTGGCCTCTCTAACACCTCTTCCAGCAGCAACCTGGTTTTCTCAGAAGGTCTCCCATCCAGGTACTAACCAGGCTCAGCCCTGCTTAGCTGCAGTGGGCAACCAGTCTTGGGCTACAGGGTGATATGGCTGCTTAAGGTTATGAATAAGCTGGTATGTTCCAAAACAATGACAAAATTCACATTTAGGAGATATAAGCATTCAAAACTTAGTCTCACTTCCGCTAAAATGAATCTGTGAGAAAGCCCTAACCACCCCCCGAGTGATTTTGTATTATACGGCGCTCAGCCAGGTACGGACATGCAGACTCGGCAGCTGAGTTATAAATCAGGCTGGCCTGTTATTCAACTTTGTATATGTTTTTCTCAGTGTGCAAATGATTACAGGTGAGTTTTCGCCTTTGTTGTTCATATTATTGTTCTGAATGTCGAGATTTATCAAAGTGAAACCAAACCATTTTCATATCAGACTTTGAACTCACTTAGACTTAGACTTAGACAGACTTTATTGTCATTCAACAGTACATTCACAATATACAGTTGAGCGAGATTTCGTTGCAAGGCTCTGAATAAAAACAGAAGACAGTAAAAGAGAAACAGAATAAATATAAATATGTGCAATATATAAAATATGTGCAATTTTAGATTTAAAAATTATGAGACATCTCATAAAAGTGCAGACATCTGTAGCAGCAGGATGTGTTGCAGCGAAAAACTGAGAAATGGACAATATAAAATAAAAATTACGTAGTGCAAATAGGGTTCACAGTGACCACATAAAGTGACTAGTGTCATATTTATGGGGGGGGGGGGGGTGATTAATGGGAGTTTAGCAGTCTTATGACATGGGGGATGAAGCTATTGTGAAATCTGGATGTTCTGCATTTGAAGCTGCCGAACCTCTTACCAGAGGGCAGCAGGGAGAACAGTCCATGGTTGGGGTGGGAAGGGTCGCTTAAGATTGACTGAGCCCTGGTCAGGCAGCGTCTGTGAGCAGTGTCATGGATGGAAGGAAGTGCTGTCCCAATGATTTTCTCCGCTGTCCTCACCACTCTCTCTACACGTTTCCAGTCTGAGGCGTTGCAGGCCCCAGACCAGACCGAGATGCAGCTGGTCAGTATGCTCTCTATTGTCCCTCTGTAAAAATTGGTGAGGATGGTAGGGGGGAGGTTTACTCTCCTCATCCGGCGCAGAAAATGCAGACGCTGCTGTGCTCTCTTTACAAGAGCAGAGGTGTAGAGGGACCAGGTCAAAGTGTCTGTGATCTGCACCCCAAGGAATTTGATGCAGCTGACCTGCTCCACTGCGGCATTGTTGATGAGGAGGGGTGTGTGACTTGGCTGATTTTTCCTGAAGTCAACGATAATCTCTCTTGTTTTGTTGACATTCAGGATTAGATTGTTTGTGTCACACCAGTCCAACAGGTGTTTTATCTCCTCTCTGTAGGCCAGTTCATTATTGTCCCTGATAAGCCCCACCACTGTTGTGTCGTCCGCATACTTAATGATGTGGTTTGTACTGAACCTGGCACGGCAGTCATGGGTCATCAGGGTGAAGAGCAGTGGGCTCAGTACGCAGCCCTGGGGGGAGCCGGTGCTAAGGGAGATGACACTGGAGGTGCTTTTTCCCACTCTCACAGACTGAGGTCTGTCTGTAAGGAAATCCAGCAGCCAGTTGCACAGGGGGGTGTTGAGTCCAAGAGGGGCCAGTTTGCTCACCAGGTGCTGGGGGATAATGGTATTAAAAGCTGAACTGAAGTCCAGAAACAGCATTCGCACGTGCGTGTTGTTCTTCTCCAGGTGTTCCAAGCTTAGGTGGAGTGTGGAGGAGACGGCATCCTCTATGGAGCGGTTGGAGCGGTATGCAAACTGGAGCGGATCAAATGAGGGTGGGAGTTTGGAGATGATGTGGTCCTTCACCAGCCTCTCGAAGCACTTCATAATGATGGGAGTGAGGGCGACGGGGCGGTAATCATTGAGTGATGAAATTGTGTGTTTTTTGGGCACTGGTATGATGGTGGCAGTCTTGAAACAGGATGGAACAACAGCATGAGTCAGCGATATGTTAAATATGTCCGTGTCCGTGAGGACGTGAGTCAGCTGGCCAGCACAGTCTTTCAGCACCTGTCCCTGTATGTTATCAGGGCCCGCTGCTTTTCATGCGTTAAGTCTTCTCAACGTCCTTCGGACATCAGCTGGGTCAAGTCTGAGTGCCTGTTCGTCTGGGTGAGGTGTGGATTTCCTCACAGGAGTGTTGTTAAGTGATTCAAACCGACCAAAATAATTATTGAGTGCGTTGAGGAACTCTGCCCTGTCCTCACAGGGTAAAGGAGCAGCTTTGTAGTCTGTAATGGTCTAGATGCCTTTCCACATGCGTCTGTTGTTTGTCGGGTCGTGGAAGAATCCCTGGATTTTCTGACCATAGGCACGCTTTGCTGTTCTGATGGCACGGTTCAGGTTGGCTCTGGCTGATCTAATGGCGCTTTTCCACTGCATGGTACGGCACGGTTCGGTTCGGTACGGTTCGACTCGGCGCGGAACGGTTCGGCTCGCTTCGCTTTTCCACTGCGTGGTACGACTCTGCTCGGTACGGCACGGTTCGGTTCGCTTTAGCGCGGTTGCTTTTCCACTGCAGTTAGTACCCCTTCAAAGTGGGTGGGACTGATCGTTACACTGTTTGTAGGTCCGGTGTTAGCCGTGAAAAGGGAACACCTTTTCATTCCGTTTTGCCCCAGCTCCTCGGCAACCAACGAGAGGAACGTCTGCACCTCGACCACGATTCAGCCATTTATTTTTTAGAGTTTTGATCTCTTTTTTTCAAGAAAGTAAAACACAGGTGCTACCGCGTTGGCTGTTGTCTACTGGTTATATGACTCTGTATAGCGGGTTTAGTGTCTCGTGTCGCAAATCCAATGATGCTGGTAGTGACGATTCTGTCTGTCTGACCAATCACTGATCTGCAGTGTTTCACGTCACATTTTAGTACCGGTACGGTACGCTTGGAACCTCAACAGATCAGGTACCATTTAAAGCACGCCGAAGCGAGCCGCACCGTACCGTACCATGCAGTGGAAAAGCACCACAAGTGAGCCGTACCGAACCGTACCGTACCGTACCATGCAGTGGAAAAGCGCCAAAGCGTGCCGTACCGAACCGAACCGTACCGTACCATGCAGTGGAAAAGCGCCTTAAGCGCCTCTCTGTCCCCACACTTGAACGCTGCATTTCGTACCCTCAGTATTGCACGCACCTCATTGGTCATCCAGGGTTTCTGATTTGCCCGTGTGGTGACGGTCTTGGTAGCAGAGACATCCTCCATGCATTTCTGGATGAATGCAGACACAGATTCAGCATACTCCTCTACATTGGTGTGTTGGTTTTCAGTTGAAGCTTCCTTGAACATGTCCCAGTCCGTGCACTCAAAACAGTCCTGTAATGCTGACACAGATCCTGCAGGCCAGACCTTCACCTGCTTCGAGGTCGGTTTTTCTCTGGTGAGCAGGGGCCTGTATGCAGGAATTAGCATTACAGAGAGATGGTCTGATGAGCCAAGGTGGGGGCGGGGTGCTGCCTTGAATGCTGCCTTAATATTTGTGTAGGCTCTGTCTAGTGTGTTTGAGCCTCTGGTTGCAAAGTTCACATACTGATGGAAATGAGGGAGAACTGTCTTCATGTTGGCCTGATTAAAGTCCCCAGCAACAATGAAAACACCCTCTGGATGTGTAGTTTGCAAGTCACTTATGGAGCGGTAGAGCACAGTCAAAGCCTCACTGGGTGTTAGCACTGGGGGGGGGGGGGGGGGGGGGGGGGGATGTAAACAGCAGTGATGATGACGGTGGTAAATTCCCTGGGCAGATAGAAAGGTCTACATTTTATGGTCAAAAACTCAATGTCTGGAGAGCAATGACTTGAAACCACCTTGGCATTTTTACACCAGCTGTTGTTATTGTAAATGCAAACACCACCACCCCGGGTTTTACCACTGAAAGCGCAGCTTCTATCTGACCGAAAAGTTGTAAGACCCTCCATGCTAACAGCGTCGTCAGGTGGAGGAGTTTAGCCATGTCTCAGTCAGAATTATGGCACAGCAGTCTCTCATCTCACGATTTGTAGTTAAATCCAGCTTCAAGTAATCCACTTTGTTCTCCAGGGAGTGGACATTGGCGAGCAAAATGGATGGAAGCGGCGTTCTAAAAGGGTTAGCCTTTAGCTTGGCTGTTAGCCCTCCGTGACTGCCGCGCGTCCGCTTCTTATCACATCGTCTCCGTCTCCTCCGGGTGTGGCCCGAGCTGATGGGAGCTCCTGCTGCTTGGTCGGCCTCTGGATTTTGCTGACATAGCAGTCCGAGGCAGTTCAGTGTGTGCAGAGTTGTGATGTCCACTGTCGTTGAAATGCAGTATACGCGTTGTTCTAGGATAAACTGCCGATCGTATGTTAATCTACCATTATTACACTGAGCGTTCACTGCTAAACTAGCCACTGTAGATGCCTTATTTGGCGTTAAATGACCATTGTTCTCAGGAGCCATTGCAGCCGCAGCCAACTAGGGCGCCGCCATTTTTTGAAGCCACTCGGAAATGAAGGAACTCGAAAATGATTGCATTTATATTAGATTTTAAAATATTACATTCACTCACTAGTTACAGATCCGATGTCCGGTTTGTTTAATATTGTTTGAAAATGTTGAATTTGATGACATTGTCAAGTGAAGTCACCTTCATTTATATAGCTCTTTTAACAATATGGACTGTTTCAAAGCAGTATTAATGTTTTTAAAGTTTTAATGACCACAGAGAGTCAGGACCTCGGTTTAATGTCTCCTCCGAAGCATGGCACAGGTAAAGGGAAGGAGGCCTTCACAGGGGAGAGACTAGTTGACACTTCAGGACTGCATTGTCGTCATGTCCATGCGATGGTCCTTCATCAGATCTAGATACGGCCTGGATCCGGCGGACTGGTAAACCTCGGAATGAACAGAGAGACTAATATTAGTGTAGACCCCATCCTTCTTATGATGTACCAAGTACA
Source organism: Chrosomus eos (assembly GCA_036326025.1). Taxonomy (NCBI): domain Eukaryota; kingdom Metazoa; phylum Chordata; class Actinopteri; order Cypriniformes; family Leuciscidae; genus Chrosomus; species Chrosomus eos. The sequence continues at coordinate 30,076,389 of CM070834.1, read as the reverse complement.
TCAGGATTTATGGGAAGTATTCCCGGTTCCGTCTGATCTAAACTATGCAGCCTAACATTGAATTATAGAAGTCTATTGTGGCGAGCAGGACGAGGCCGAGGGACGTGAGAGAACGACGCGAGGCCGGTGGTGTGGGTGGTAATGAATGTGTCACGGTTCATGAAAATTACAGCACCAGCTGCTGCCTATACATTCACCTATATAAACTCCTCACACTCTCCTCTCTTTGTCAGATCGTTGGTTTGGTGTCCACAGTGTTGTTCTTCGTGTCCTGTCTGCAGTCCTGTTCCAGTTCGAGTTCCTGTTCGGTGTCTTCGTGTTTCGTCTCGTCTGGATCTTCACCTGCACAGATTCACGACCTGCGCTCTTCACCAGCACGCTGACCATCTAGTCCCTGCGCCACCAGCCCACCCATGTTACAGAACTGTTGTGTCTATTGACCATTAAAATAAAGAGTTACTTGCATCTTTGCTTCCGCCTTGTGATTGTGAAAGAATGTCACCCGTTCGCATCTCTCACGGAGGAGCGGAAGCATAAAAGGAGGAGCGACAACGGTGAAGATCGAGAGAGGAACAGGCCTGATGTTTAATAGTGTTGACTATGTGTGACTATGTGACACAATGCAGTGATGACAGAACCGGGATAATATGGTCATACTTCCTGGTTCTGGTAAGAACTCGAGCTGCTGCGTTTTGAACTAGCTGTAGTTTGTGTGTTAAACGAGCAGGGCAACCACCCAGTAGAGCATTACAATAATCTAGCCTTGATGTCATGAACGCATTAACCAATTGTTCCGCATTTGTCATTGAGAGCATATAAAGTAATTTAGATATATTTTTAAGATGAAAAAATGCAGTTTGAGAGAATGTCCGACTCAATCACTGAACCACAAATTGTTATAAACACATTATACTCTGTACAACACGATGTTATAGTTTATACATTGTTATATTTTGTACATGTATTCATTTTTGTATTATTGTTATATTTTGTACATGTATTTTTTTTATTATTGTAGTTTTTGTAGTACTGTTATACAATATATATGTATATAAAGAATATATATATAAAGAAAAACAACAAAAGACAGATGAATGACTAATTTCTTGTTTATTCTGCACTCAAAAGAACTTGCTGCCCAGAAGTGCAGAATGTTAATTCATGTAAACACAGTTAAAAAGTGTTTCTGCATATCAAAAATAATAATGTTAACCTGGAATTTTACATTCAGCCCCAGTTAAACTGGAATAATGCATTAGAAATAATAATTACATTAAAACTGGTGATCTTAATAAATTATTTATACATTGTAACATGTACAAAAACTATATAAATAAGAGAGAACGGTAGTTTGGATCCTGTGAAAACTGCTGATAATAAAGCCATCTAAAGGAAACGTCATAAATCAATTCCTGATTTTGATGTTTAGTTTCTCTGGGGCGAGTCATGCTTGAGAAAAAGGTGGACACATCATCAGATTGCAGGTCCTGCCAGGCCTGACGCTGCTGTCGCTCTGCATCTCTCTCTTCTCTCTCCTTTCATTCCTTGCTTCTCTCCATTGACAGTACCTCGCTAGGTTGTCATCACTCTCTGCCTGCGTCTTCTTGCTTTCAGTACCTGAAGGAGTTGTGCTGCCCTCGCTCTCTGTCTCCATCACTGCACTCTCGCTCTCCTTCTCTGTCTGCGTCCTCTCATCCTTCCCATTCCATTCTCATCTTTCTCCTCCTCATTATCATCCACCTGGTTATTACCATCTGACCTGTTGAAAGTAGGCTATCTGAGTTATGACATTTTAGGCTTTACTGCACTCTGCAAGCGTTGTCTTTCTATGGTGCATTTCTGGATAGGCTAACATTACCTTTTCCTTGTCAAGGAATTTTGCAAGAAGTACATTGCATCCATATGGATCCACTTCTTCTTTTTGGAAGAATTCCACATTTTCTTCACTGCTTCAATTAACATCATACAAAAAAGGCACATTATTACATGCAAGCCAATCAGTCATTTAGGTGACCAGGTTTGCATGCATTCCATTAAAAGTCCAAGCATGCTAGCAACTGAATTAATAAATCCTGATTGGGACTATGTTATCGCTATTCAGTCACTTTGAATAAATGAAAGACATTAGCAACAAGCTATTGTTTAGCTTGAGCACAATATTGTATACTTGTACAATACTTAGGCTGCCGCTACACCCTTTGTTTTTAAATTAGTAGCTTCCCAGATCCCAGATAGCACAAGTCTCTTTGATGTTATATTTACATCTGGAAGACGTATTTTAAAGAGTGTTTGCTCATCTGCAATACGTCTATAGGACGTTTCTGTCAGATGTCAAATAGATGTTTAGAAGATGTCTTTAAGATGTAATGATTTAGAATGCACGTTAAACTGACATCTTATAAACGTCTATTTGACATCTGACAGAAACGTCCTATAGACGTATTGCAGATGAGCAAACACTCTTAAAAATACGTCTTCCAGATGTAAATATGACATCAAAGAAACTTGTGCTATCTGGGTACCATCCTGTTTCCCAAGATATTCAGCAATCATCACAATCTGTCTTTATTCCATCTTTGTATTCCGCACTTTGTCATACAGTGCTTTCCGCTGTGAGACGAAATGTATCAACTTGTCAGGCGGAATTCTGGATTTTGCCTTCGCTTGTAGGCTACGGTGGCACTGAATTGTCAAACAAATTAAGGTATGGTTGTTTTGGAACCTTCAAAAAAATGTAACTACATTTTTCTCAAAATTGACTTTTTGTCTGATTCCAACAAATCTTACATGAAATTTGCTCATTGTGCCATTTAAATTTAAATCAATATTTGATTATTCCAGATCAAACCTGTTTGGGAATAGAAATTGTGTAATATCAACCAACAAGCTAACAGATATAAATATTTTTTTATGAGGGTTAAAAAGTTTTATATGGTTTCCGCCAGTAGAAGGCGTTTATATGCAACCGAAGCAATGACACACATCAAAATCTAGAAGAAGAAGAGAAGTGAGCGAGGAGGGAAGAGAACATAAACATGTGAAGTGAAACACCGTTCATTCTGCTCTAAATCTGCTGTTTTCCAGACTGTGAGTACGTTCATTTAATCCTTTATTGGGATAAATCTAAATACAAACGACTAAACGATTCGGTTAATTTAGTGAATCACTCACAAACGAATCTATGAACCGACTGATGTATTGCATTAACGCTCGTGAAACATAAACAACTCGTTTACTGACTGCGATTACAAAAATATTATGAGTTGCGTTTACATTTTTTGTAATAAAGAAATTAAATCTGGTTTAACAGTTTAATACATGCGAGTTAAATCATATCTAATGTAAGATCAACATACAAATCAGCTTTAGGCGTTGAATTGATTCTAAACATGAGAGTTAAGAGTTCTTAATGAGAGTTTAAATGCTGGGGAATATTCCCATCTTCCCACAGGACAAGAAGAAGCAAGCAGGAGGAATTACTCTAAGAGAAACTACTGATATACTATTATAAAGATGGAGTTTAAGGAAGAACCCTGCAGAATAAAAGATGAAGAAACAGAGGAACAAATAGGTTGGTGATTTTCTTCATTCTCTTTAATGACTAATGAGCAACATTAAAATGAAAAGTCACATATCCTCCTGAGGCCCAGGCATAACGTTAGACCTGTGAAGAGCACATTCAGTGCATTTCAGAGATATAGTTTCACTATTATAACCCTTTCTCTTTGGTCTTTAAAATGATTGGTATTGGCTGAATGATCAAATTTAGCACTCTTATAGAAATATGATAATATTTTTTTTTTTTTTTTTTATTTGACTTTGATTGTTTGTTGTAAATAAACATCTCAGGGACACGTTATGGGGTTTCAAATCAGAATATGACTGTTAGGAAACAGGCCATCGATTTCATACATGTCCTCTGTAGAAGAAACCAGGACTTACAGCATGTTAATTAGGCATTTTGGGGAGACACAATCAATTGGGAATTAAATTTTATATCAGTATTCCAATGAAATATGAGATATTTTTATGAAATTGTTGCCAAGTTATTACTCTAATTATTATACTTCTTTTTTTCATTACATGTTGCCAAAAGAACACATCAATATGCTAATTAAATACATTGTATAGAATGGGACTACCCATTTATTGCAATTTTACACACATTGTGCATTAAGTAAAATGAAATGTAAAATCATTCTATTATATTTTTCATAACATAGTTGAGAATCTTCATTATACAAAGTTTGGTAAAACTAGCCTTAAACCTAAAAATTAATTGGTAAATAATAATAAAAACATGACATGTCTAATCATGCCATTTTATTTTCTCAATAACTGAGTCCTGGTGTCCTCTACAGAGGACATAGCTTAAAATATATCCTTTTTCAAAAAAGTTTTCATTTGTTTATTATGCTCCGTCCAAACAATGTAATTATTACGACCGCTAGGGGTCAGCTGTAATAAGAAAAGAGAGAGTCTCTCTATGAGAGAGATGCCAAATAAAAAGAGTTTTATTTTTTTTAACAAGGGTTTAGTATAAGGGGCAGAGAAGGCCAAAATAACAAACAAAACACTATTTTTTAACCTCTACATTTGCTAAAACAAAAATAAAGAAAACAAAATACAATTTAAACTTGCCTACCTCCCTAAATAAAAAAGATATATACTAAATAAAATGGCGTCAAACCCCCTACATCCATTAATTTGGCAAAATTGTATATTTACACAAGATATATACACAGGTTCGTAGCAAACAATCCAAAATCAGAATCCAAATCGTAGTCAATCAGGCATGGATTAACAAGTTAACAAGAATTCACAAGTCAAAATCACACTCTCAATCTCAAATCTCTAGACTAGACAAAACGACGACGATATGAAGCAATAAGTGAAGAGGTACACAATCACACACGATGGCACGATAATGGCAGAGGTTGAGTGTAGGGCTGTCACTAACGATTATTTCAGTAAAAGAGTAATCAATCGATTATTTTGACGATTAATCGATAGCCAATAGCCTTTAAAGGGTTAGTTCACCCAAAAATGAAAATTCTGTCAGTAATTACTCACCCTCATGTCGTTCCAACCCCGTAAGACCTTCGTTCATCTTCGGAACACAAATTAAGATATTTTTGATTAAATCTGAGAGCTGGATCACTCCCCCATAGGCTTCTAAGGGATTGAAACTTGACAGCCCCGAAAAGTTATTAAAGGGCACCTATTATGGAATTTTGAAAATTACCTTTTATGTAGTGTGTAACATAGATTTAAGTGAACAAAAACATCCTGCAAAGTTTTAAATATGAAAGTTCACCGTATACAAAGTTATTGTCTCTCAAAAGTAAGAGTCGACTCTGAGTCGCTGATATGAATCGATAGACGAACAATGCTTTTTCTCTAGCTTTATGACGTCAAGAAGCAAAATTATCAGAAGAAGAAGCCCATTCATTGTGCGCGCCGCACAGACACCAGTGAAACTTGACAACATCATGGTGATGACGAGACGATGTGTTCTGAAGTGCGAATCAAAAGCGACCTTTTTTCACTGTCCAGGGACGAGCATGTGAAGAATCAGTGGCTAGAGTTTATATTTACAACTATACCACACAAGTATAGCCGAACCGTGCTGTGTTCGCCTCATTTTAATGAAGATCGCTTTACAAACATAAATGCTTTCAAGTGTGGATTTGCGAGCCGGTTGATATTGAAGGAAGGTTCAGTACCAGTTTATTTGGATCGGCTTCATCCTCCGAATCACAACCTGTAAGTATTATTATTAATTGTTGCTTTTATGTGTTTTGTAGCAGCATGCTCAATAAGTGTGTGTGTTGTGTACGTTACGCTCAGCGCAGCATCTAGGTTTTTCAATTTTTTTATAAATATGTGAAATGTTTGTCGTTGTTATTGGAGTTGTCATAAAGAATAAAGCGCCTTGTAGTACTGCAGTGCTTTATCAATATGTTTAAGCGTTGGGCTAACGCAAACAATAACTGACTGTGTCATCTGACCAATCACCGCAGATTAGAGTCACGTAAAGGAGGGGTTTGAAAAATGAGTTGAAATACGAATCATTAGGGAGTCGGTGAGCAAATCAGGTAAAAATAAATGCATATTATAAGACAACAAAAGTGTTTTTTGTCATTGCATGCGTGTAAAACTGTTGTTGGGGACTCCTAGAACAATATTAGGAACATTTTAAATGCCATAATAGGTGCCCTTTAAAGAAATCGTTAAAATAGCCCAAGTGACTACAGTGGCTAGATCTTAAGTTTATCGAGCTACGAGAATACTTTGAGCGCAAAAAACAAACAAAAATAGCGACTTTATTCAAGTATTCTCTTTGGGCCTGGAGATTTCACGTAGTGTTATTGTGCAACGCTTCTGGTTGAACGTCACAGGCATCACACACATGACCTACGTGTGACGTAGAAACCACAAGCGCTGCGCTGTTACACTAAGTCAACAGGTTAGGAGAATGACATGGAAGAGAAGAGAAAAATATTCTCGTCACTTGATAAACTTAAGATATAGCCAGTGTAGTCACTTGGACTATTTTAACAACTTCTTTAATAACTTTTCGTGGCCGGCAAGTTTCAATCCCTTAGAAGCCTATGGAGGAGTGATCCAGCTCTCAGATTTAATCAAAAATATCTTAATTTGTGTTCAGAAGATGAACGAAGGTCTTACGGAGTTGGAACGACATGAAGGTGAGTAATTACTGACAGATTTTTCATTTTTGGATGAACTAACCCTTTAAAGGTGCCCTGTGTCATTTCGGCCAAAAAATCAATTCATACTCCACATTCCATACCAGATGGGGGCAGTATACATCCAGAAAGTGAGTTGGTCTACTCTAGAGCAGTGGTCACCAATCTCGGTCCTGGAGGGCCGATGTCCTGCAGAGTTTAGCTCCAACCAGGTACAACACACCTGCCTGAAAGTTTCTATTATGCCTAGTGAGACCTTGATTAGCTGGTTCAGGTGTGTTTAATTGGGGTTGGAGCTAAACTCTACAGGACACCGGCCCTCCAGGACCGAGATTGGTGACCCATGCTCTAGAGTAACAAACGAGAAACAGCATAGTCTCTATGCTCCGCCTCTACCTTCACAACAACCCTAGAGCCATAGCCGAAGCCGAGCCAACTACTAATAGAGGAGGTTTTGACTCCAGAGGAACGTTGGTGGATGTCAAGTGATTTTTAAATATGACATCGTCAATCTACTCCCCTTTACCAGTGAATATGTTCATATTCGTTTTGTTCATATTACATTTTTATTGTTAGTTTGAATTACATTAATTTGACAGACAGCATTCGCTGATGTTGACCAAGCTAGCGCCATTCAGAGCTGCCAACTCTCACGAATTCACTGTGAGAAACACGCAATTTACACTTTTCACACGCTCTCACGCCACACATCAATTTTGTCACGCACAGAAAAATCGCAAAGCAAAGAGGACAAGGAGACCGACAGACTAGACAGAGCAGGTTAGTTATGATATAAAAAAAATCTCAGCTCTCAGATTCTGTCAATTTTATTATGCAATTCAAACAGTAAAACCGTTTTGGAGCTTGTAAACGTTACACGACAGATCCCTAGCGCACGTGAACCGATCATCTCTACTAGCTATTAGTAAAAAAACACGAACACTGTTGAAAGATACAGTAGGCTACAACTTACCAAAATGTATTCCTCATACATAATATCGACCAATCATTTTTTTTAATCAGCATGCAGAGGTCAATAACATAGCTGGAGAACAAATATGTCAGTGTGACGGCCTCAGCCTTATGGGTGTTGCCTGTGTATGTTTGTCTTGTTTTCTAATTGGTGTTTCTTTCTGAGTGTAGGCTCCTCTCCTGCGCACCTGTGGTTCATTGCTCTGATGGCTCTTGCTGAGCATATAAGTGGAGTGTGCAGGAGGGTGAGACACGCAGCGGTGAACGCCGTGCGCGTCATGATGCCTAGTCTGCTGATCAACTCAAGCTGTGTTCTTTGTATTGTGCTATTATTTTGTTCTATTTGTTAGCGTTTGGTATGTCTATGTTGACGTTAGTGTTGAGTAAATGTGTGTTAACTGTGGAGAGAGAGAATTTGAGAGACGTGAGTTTGTGCAGTCATTTATTAGTCCAATAATAAATGTTTGAAACTGCTCTTTGCTTTGCATCTCGTTTTGTGTTGCTGAACCCTTACGAAACGAGCATTTTTTAACAACAGGGGTTCGTAACATAAATGGGGGCTCGTCCGTTATATGTGTCTAAGAGTGGTAATTTGATTGATCTAATTTGATTCAGGTGATCCATATCCTCTGGTTAGGAAGAGTAAGCCAGTGGGGCTGTGCTTAGCGCCAGTCCTGACAACGGTTTACTGTTTATTGTTTTTCTTTATTATTTTAGTTTGTTGTTTTTGGAGGTATTCCGGGGGAGAGAGCGATCTCTTAATCCGTACCCTCTGAAGACTAGGTAGGGTATAATTAGATTAATGGTTAGGTAGGTAGGTCCAGAGGGTGTTGGATTATCCTGATTGATTTTGCGTTTTCTTTTCTTTAAAGATGGCAATGTTTGAGCTAAATGAATTTTTAGATCAACCTGGTGTTGAAGTTTTAGAGACATGTCGGAAAAATTATTTGTTTCTTATTGCTCAACACTATGAGATTTCTATCTCTAGAGCACTGCGTAAAGAGGAGTTGAAAGCTTGTTTAGTGACTAACCTGATTAATAAGGGGGTATTTCCTTCTATGGAGGCTGTTCCTACTGCAGCAGCGGTGTCGGCGGCACCAGCTGCAGGAGGTTCGCCCTTACGTGTGTCATGTGGTGTTCCAGTGACTCCAGTGATTGGGGTTGGTGCGAAGGTACGTCCGTCTTTTTTATTACCTAAATTTGAACCTCTTTCACTGTCCACAGAGTCATCATCGGGTTTGCGTGCAGATTCCCGTTTAAAGTTACGTTTAGCACGGTTACAATTGGAGACTCAGGACAAAGCTCAGGCAAGACAAGATGATTTGAAGCGTCAGATCGAAATGTATCAAATTGACGCTCATACGAAGGTGCGACTGCGGGAGTAGGAGTTGCAGGCGGTTCCAGAGGCACCTAAAAAAATCTATTGTTAAAACATCTAGGTTGGAGGTAAACTCTGAGACATTGGCTGGTCCATCAACTTCGGGTGTTAATTCTGTGCCGTCTGATATTGGATCTGAGTCTGTAGTGCCGTTTTCGACACATTTTGATGTGGCTAAAATATCTCTATCGTCCCACCCTTCCGTGAGAGGGAAGTTGAGGCGTATTTTCAAGCCTTTGAACGAATTGCTGTTGCCTTAAGATGGCCAAATGAGGTTTGGGCACTAATGTTACAATGTAAAATATAGCTGCGAGCAGCGATTACGGGCCCTTAATATATAAGCCTAAAGGCACCGCCACCCTGGTGCCTTTAGGGTTATTGTGCACGACGTGACACAAAATATCTGCACGCTATCTGCCGAACGCTCTGGTAGTTCCGCTTCAGCACTGATGATGTTGAAATAGTGAAATAGTGTGCTCTGGTTGGTCTGGATTATTCGGGATTTTTTATTTTATACAAAAATAAGTTATTTATAATTCAGATGAGAATAAAGTTAGTGTTGATTAAAATGAAGGAAAACAAATATATTGCAACAATTACCTTGTCAATTCAGTTGAATGATTTGTATAACTTTATTAGTAAAATGAAATATCAGTGCAAATATAATATCAATAATATATCAATATCAATTAATTAACATGTAACATTTCGGCAGAAAATCTCATTCTTTTACTGGGCCACGATGTAACATTGAGTAAATCTGGAGTAAAAAAAAAAAATCAAGGGATAGTTCACCCAAAAATTGGAATTCTGTCATCATTTACTCAGCCTCATGTTGTTCCAAACCAGTTTGAGTTTCTTTCTTCTGTTTAACACAAAATAAGATATTTTAAAGAATGCTGGTAACCAGACAGTTGACGGCACCCATTGACTTCTATAGTAGGGGGGAAAACACTATGGATGCCAATGGGTGCCGCCAACTGGCTGGTTACCAGCATTCTTTAAAATATCTTATTTTGTGTTAAACAGAAGAAAGAAACTCATACCGGTTTGGAACAACATGAGGCTGAGTAAATAATAACAGAATTCTAATTTTTGGGTGAACTATCCCTTTAACAGATCAGTTTCAAATTTTGTAGACATTCTAAAATTGTGTAGATGCAAAATACTTAATAATCTCATTGATTCTATTCACAAAAGTCTGTGATCCTTTTTTTGAGTTAGCGGTTTCTTCCCCACAGTGCAAGTGACTTCGTATTTGAGCTAAAACTACCATGTCAAGTACAGTATTGTCCATCTCCAAATGACTCATCCTGAGTGACAGCAACTCTCCCTCCTTGAAAAATGAAGAACACTTTTCAGCATTGAAATACTTGCAGTTGCAAGAGAAACTTATTTTCAGTTTCACATCTGGACTTCCAGCATTAGAAGCAAATTCTTCTTGTTGGTGTTCCCTCTTCAGATTCGACAGACTAATAGCTTGAGGTTCAATCACCAAAACTGGGCTCGTCCTCATCATGTTGGTCACTGAATTGAAAAAAATATCCTTGTTTTTTCAGGCAAAGTAAGAGACCTAAATGGAGAACTAAACATGGGGGGTGGGGGGATTTATCCATTTTAAATCCACATTTAAAATGGATAATGAAGCATTTTATATGAAAATATCAGACTGGATTGGATTAATTGAGGGGAGGGCATAGGGACAAGAAACAGGTATGGCTATATGGCCATGGCTTCAATCCAGAGTGTAATAAATCAAATAAAGGTCATAAACGTAATTAATTTTAAAAACTGACTCAATTTCAATGAACAAATGTAATAAACATTTAAATCCACTATATGTTTGCATCACAGGATGAATTCTGTGTTAGCATCACATTGGCTGAACACTGAAAGTATATTACATAGCATTAAAAAAGTATAATGACAAAAACTTACCGTCAAATTCCTCGTCAGTTTCGTCAAAGAATGTGTCCTGTTCATCATCACCATATCCTCCAGAAAATAACGTTAATCCGCTATAAAACCGCTCAAATCATAAATTGGGCAATTCCACCAGCTTGTTAATATCTAACAAGCTGTTTAAGCAATCAATTCAATTCAATTCAATTCAAGTTTATTTGTATAGCGCTTTTCACAATACACATTGTCTCAAAGCAGCTTTACAGAAAGTGCATTTCAGAAATGTACAAAGAAAAATACAGTTAGTTAATCATGTATAAATTTAGGCATAACATATCGCCGGTGTTTAGTCGTCTCTTCACAGGCGTCGAGTCGTCTCTCCACAGGCGTTTAGTCGTCTCATCACAGGTGTTGGGGCATCTGAAGTCTCCGTGAGAGGCTGGATACAAACTGGAGCTGACGAACGCTATTTACCTCGGGACTAGCGTCCCGAGATAACAGCAGAAAGACAGATGGGAAATAATTAGCATAGCTGATGTTCATAATATTAATGCATTCGAACTGATTCAGAAGTAGTATAAAAGGTAAGCATTAAGTGAATGCTTGGTTAAAGAGATGCGTCTTTAATCTAGTTTTAAACTGGGACAGCGAGTCTGAGTCTCGAACAATATCAGGAAGGCTATTCCAGAGTTTAGGAGCTAAATGTGAGAACGCCCTCCCTCCTTTAGTAGACTTAGATATCCTAGGAACGACCAGAAGCCTCGAATTTTGTGATCTTAAAGAGCGCGATGGATTGTAGGGCGATAGAAGGTCTGTTAAATACACAGGAGCTAAACCATTTAGAGCTTTATAAGTCAATAGTAATACTTTGTAATTGATACGGAACTTAATAGGTAACCAGTGTAGAGATGATAAAATTGGTGTTATATGATCATATTTTCTTGATCTAGTAAGAACTCTAGCGGCTGCATTTTGCACTAACTGTAGCTTGTTTATTGAGGATGCAGGACAACCAGCTAATAAAGCATTACAGTAATCTAGTCTCGAGGTCATGAATGCATGAACTAACTTTTCTGCATCTGAAACAGATAGCATGTTACGTAGCTTAGCAATGTTTCTAAGGTGGAAAAAGGCTGTTCTTGTAACATATGAAATATGATTTTCGAAAGTCAAGTTGCGGTCTAGCATAACACCCAGGTCTTTTACTGTAGTGGATAGAGTAACAGGACATCCTTCTAAATTTAAGTTGTATTGTAAGGGATTTTGTGGGTAGTTTTTTAGACCAATAAGTAATACCTCTGTTTTATCTGAATTTAATAGCAGGAAATTACACGTCATCCAGCATTTTATATCTTTTAGACACTCTGTCAAGTTAGATAAGTTAGTGTTTTCATCTGGTCGTGATGAGATATATAATTGAGTGCATAACAGTGAAAATTAATTCCATGTTTTCTTATAATATTACCAAGTGGCAGCATATATATTGAGAATAGCAGAGGGCCTAGGACAGATCCTTGCGGCACTCCATAGTCTACTGATGTTATCTTTGATTTTTCCCCATTTAAACAGACGAAATGGTAACGGTCTGATAAGTACGATCTAATCCAGCTTAATGCCTGTCCCTGAACACCAGTGTAGTTTTGTAGTCGATCTAAGAGTATTTTATGATCTATAGTGTCGAACGCAGCACTAAGATCAAGTAGAACTAGTATTGAGATACAGCCTTGGTCAGAAGCTAAGAGTAAATCATTTGTAATTTTAACTAGCGCAGTTTCTGTGCTATGTTGCGGTCTGAATCCCGACTGAAATTTTTCATAGATATCATTTTCTCGCAAGAAAGAACACAATTGAGCGGACACAATTTTTTCTAGTATTTTAGACATAAATGGAATATTTGAGATGGGTCTGTAATTTGATAGGTTATTTGGATCTAATTGCGGTTTCTTAATGAGAGGTTTTATTACTGCCAGCTTGAATATTTTTGGAACGTGACCTAAAAATAAAGACGAGTTAATAATATTGAGAAGAGGCTCTTCCACTACAGGTAACACTTCTTTAAGTAGTTTAGTGGGTATTGGATCTAATAAACATGTTGTTGGTTTAGATGCAATGATAAGTTTATTTAGTTCTTCCTGTCCTATAGTTGTAAAGCGGTTTAGTTGTTCTAGAGGGGCCATAATTGAGGCTGAGTCATAAGACACCATAGAGGATTGTACATTTACAATAGTGTTTCGGATGCTTTCTATTTTCTCATTGAAGTAATACATAAAATCATTACTACTATATTGTAATGGAATATTTTGCTCTGGAGATGTCTGATTATTTGTTAGTCTGGCCACGGTGTTAAATAAAAACCTTGGATTATTTTGGTTATTTTCAATTAGTTTGCGGATATGCTCAGCCCTGGCTGATTTTAGAGCCCTTTTATAACGTGACATACTGTCTTTCCACGCGATTCTGAAGACCTCTAAATTAGTTCGTTTCCATTTACGCTCTAAGTTACGAGTTTCTCTCTTGATAGCATGCGTAGCACTGTTGTACCATGGTGTTTTAGTTTTCTCTCTAACCTTTTTTAATCTAATTGGTGCAACAATATCTAGTGTACTAGAGAAAATGTTGCTCATACTGCTAGTCATTTCCTCTAGTTCATCTGTTTGTTTGGGTTTACTGAGCAGCTGAGATAGATCAGGTAAGCTATTTGAGAATCTATCTGTAGTGGTTGGAAGGATTGTTCTGCCTGGTCTATAACGTGGTGCAACATGACAAATTTCAGCAGTGCGTATTATGCATGTTACCATGTAATGATCAGTGAGATCGTCACTTTGCGGTATAATATCTATATCGGTTGGATCGGTTCCATATGATATAATTAAATCTAGTGTATGATTTAGACGATGAGTGGGACCACTGACGTTTTGCTTCACCCCAAAAGAGTTTAATAAATCTGTAAACGCAGCCCCTAACGCATCATTTGTATTATCTACGTGTATGTTAAAGTCGCCAATAATTAATGCTTTATCGACATTGACCAATAGGTCTGAGAGAAAGTCTGCAAAATCTTTTAGGAAATCAGCATATGGCCCTGGAGGTCTATATACAAAAAAAAAAGACAGTATGTCACGTTATAAAAGGGCTCTATACGGTAGCCAATGCTAGAGATAATAAGGATTTCTTTCTTACATCTAAGAGCGTAACATTTAGCACAAGTACTTCAAACGAATTAAACCTATGACAAGTTTTCTGAGTAACATTAAGAATATCTCTATAGATTGTTGCAACACCGCCGCCACGACCGATCAGACGGGGCTCATGCTTATAACAGTATCCTGGTGGAGTAGACTCTTTTAGACCGAAATAATCATTTGGTTTAAGCCAGGTTTCAGTAAGGCACAGAACATCGAAATTATTATCTGTGACCATTTCATTTACAATAACCGCCTTAGGTGTGAGCGATCTAATGTTTAGAAGACCTAGCTTTAGAAATTGTTTTTGTTCACTGATATTTAGATTTTCTGGTTTAATTACAATAATGTTCTTGCTAGATCTTACAGTAGATTTGTTGTTTGGCTTCACTAAGCGAGGAATAGACACAGTTTCTATATAATGTTCTACATTGGTACTTATATCAATTATGTTGGGACAGGAAAGACTCTGATTTGGACTTTGACTTACTAGTCAGATGGTGTGTAGCGTCTTGGAGATGTTGTCTGACAGAACAGCCGCTCCGACTCTGCTGGGGTGCAGACCATCAGGACGGAAGAGCCTAGGTCGCTCCCAAAACAGATTCCAATTATTTACAAAGAGCAGTTTCTGTTCATTACACCATGACATTAACCATTCATTTAAAGCAAATAATCTACTGAACCTTTCTTGTCCAAGTCGGTACGTGGGAAGCGGTCCAGACACGGCAATCGTTGCTCTAGGCGATGTGCTGCGTACCGTCTCGATCAGGCTCCTGTAGTCCTTCTTCAGAACCTCCGTCTGTCGCAGCCTGATGTCATTCGTCCCCGCGTGCAGCACGACAGCTCCGACGCGCTCGTCACCGTTCAGGATCTCGGGAACCTGCGCAGCGACATCAAGAACACGAGCACCAGGAAAGCAGTGAGTGCGCACCTTACCTTTACCCGAGGTAGCACGGACATGGCGGACCATGGAAGTGCCGATGATCACGGCGTCGTCGCGTTCCGACTCGCGAAGAGGGGAGAAGCGGTTCCGGGTGGAGATCTCGAAGACCGGGAGGGGCGGAGAGGTTCTTGCTCTGGTCCTGGCTCGTGTCGTGACCCAGGGTGCAGGAGTGATTGAAGGCAGAGATGATCGCGTCCTCCTGGGCAGAGAAACGCACGGAGTAGACGAAGTCGGAGTCAAAGTCAAAAAGTTACTAACCACTGACTTGTGAGCATCGGCGCGTGATGTTTCAAGCGCTGATCGCCGATCTCGCAGCTCGCCTTGCTTCTCCAGCAGAACACGAATCTGCTTCTCCACCGACTCCAGCTCCAGTCGTACCGAAATCAGCTCGAATGTGTCCTCACCTGCACTCAGAGGTAACGTTAGACACACATCCGATATGTTCGCCATTATAACAGATGAACAGTAAATTAGTAGTAACAGTAAACAGTAAAGCAATCCGATTGTTTTTTATAAGGAATAGTATCGAGGATAAGTTCACATGATATAAAAATAGAAAGTGCCTGTTTACAATTGAGTGGTAAAGAAGAAAATCAAGGATTAATGAATCAATTCGACGGAGCTCCAAACACAAACACAGACCGCACGCGCATGTGCTTATGCCCCGTTGATGCGGGCTCTAAGCACAATCAGCGTGTGTCTGTACTTTCAGAGAAGCTTTCAGAGAAACGGGTGTAAAAGATGAGACGACGCTCGATAGGCGCGAGGCCACGCGTGAAATGCTAGCGGGCTAAAGGCTAGTAGCCGAGATTCGGAAAGTTGGATCTAAGTAGCGATATCAAAGCAATCCGATTGTTTTTTACAAGGAATATTATCGAGGATAAGTTCACACGATATAAAAATAGAAAGTGCCTGTTTATAATTGAGTGGTAAAGAAGAAAATCAAGGATTAATGAATCAATTCGACGGAGCTCCAAACACAAACACAGACCGCACGCGCATGCGCTCTGCGCATGACCAGCTATTTTACGTTCCTGCTCATGTCAGATGTCACAACGACGCAGCTAACAGTTACTCCAGCAAACGAGTTATATTATTGACACTTATATGACACAAATAAAATTTATATTATTGGCAGAATAATGAGCTACAACACACATAAGCTGTTCTTAAGTTAATGTTTGGCGATGACACGAAAAATCTCCTCCAACATCTCTGATCCCGGCTGAAGTCGCATTATTTTTTTTTCATTGTGTTGACCTGATGCCGCTCGTGCGGATTGATATTAATGTCTGTGTACTCTTTCTAATAGAAAATAAGTCAAAAAGAAGTTCCTGAACTGAATGATAAGAATCAGCAAGTGTTGTTGCGCCGAAAAATAAACCCGGATACGATTGAAATCAATGTTTAGGGAGCCTGCGACATTTCAAAAGTCCTCATAAATCAAATGTCTTGAAAAACATAAAAAAAATATGTTTTATTAAAAAAGTTAAATGCAGCATGTCTGTTATATGCCTTTACTTTTAAAAAAAAAAACGTATTTAAAAAATACAAGGCTTAAGACATTTATTTTCTTTTTTAATGAAGGCCAAACCACACAGCAGTGAAATGGTTAATCTAGCCCCACTCCCCCTCCGCCTCCCCACACTCACAGACACACACACAGACAGCAGGCACAGAGACGTAGGCTCAGACAGAAATGACCATATTCAAACCAAAATATCTGACTTCCTCTTGGTTGTTGCTAATGACTGTAAATTAGAAAGTTGTCTGGCTTGAGGAGAAGTATATAAATACCGATTTTTGTAACTCTAGATAAAACTAACCCCCCCACTTTTGTCAAAAGGTGGCGCTACTGAGTCCCTGCACCACGCCAGTTTCTGAAACTTTGCACATGTCACCTGGCTAATAAATGTGATCTGTCTGTCGAGTTTCATGCAATTTTAAGCAATTTCAGGCATGCTAAGAGTCTCAAAAGCATCCAAAAAGAATATTAAAGTTTGATGCGTTGCCATGGCAACAGTATCTAAGATATCAACAATCCTTTCACAGGTCTATATCTGGCGTGTGTTTACATTATACACATCAAGTTTGAAGCAAATCGGGTAAAAATAAGAGGGTGATTTCAAAGCATTTTGAAAGTGACACACTTCCTGCTGCCAGTGGGTGGCGCTATAACTTTGACTCACAATTGTCACATCCATGTGATCGGACTCTTACAACGAACACACTGTTGAAGTTTCATCAAGATCAGTTAATGTATGCAGTAGTTATGACAAACTTCCTGTTTCACGTTTCTCGCCATAATTTTGTTTCCTCGCCACGGCCAAACCGTTCGAGATATCAAAAATCCCCTCGCAAACTTTCATCCTCAATGTCTTGACTTCACGCTGACCGAGTTTCGTGCCGTGTGTTTGAATTCTCTAGGAGGAGTATTTCAAATTCCATTGCGTGTGTTTTACCAACAACCTGGGGTAAAAAGTAAGAGTGCGAAGTATATATGAAACGATGAGATCTACATGTGTACCGAGTTTCATATTATTACATGCAAGCGTGTTTGATTTATGGACCATGTTTTCGGACCCCGTTCCAGGGGAACTGTCGAGCCCCCCTGCCCCGCCCGAGTACCATCTTCAGCCCGGCCCTGATGGCCGCCGGTTCTGACCCGTGTGCAAAGTTTCAAGAGTTTTTGAGCATGTTAAGGCCTCCAAAAGTGTCCAAAAGGTAGTAAAAAAAATAAAATAATAATAATAATAATAATAAATAATCCTAAGGAAAACAATAGGGCCTTCGCCCTTTCAGGGCTTGGGCTCTAATAATAATATTAATAATAATAATAAAATATAGCTGCGAGCAGCGATTACGGGCCCAAGCTGGTGGCACCGCAACCCTGGTGCCTTTAGGGTTATTGTGCACGACGTGACAAAATATCTGCTCGCTATCTGCCGAACGGCTCTGGTAGTTCTGCTTCAGCACTGATGATGTTGTAGAAATAGTGTGCTCTGGTTGGTCTGTATTATTCGGGATTTTTTATTTTATACAAAAATAAGTTATTTATAATTCAGATGAGAATAAAGTTAGTGTTGATTAAAATGAAGGAAAACAAATATATTGATCTGAAATATAGCACATTAATTTTAAATTTATTTAGGTTCAATTACCAAACATACAATCTTAATTTAATTTAAAGCAAACAATGCATTTAAAATATATGGGTTGTATGCACATTTTCTTTTTAATAAAAAAAAAGATATATATCCAAAAAGACAAGGCCTTAAAGGGTTAAACTATTGTCACTGTAACAGACACAATCTCTCTCTCACACACACACACACACACACACACACACACACACACACACACACACACACACACACACACACACACACACACACACACACACACACACACACACACACACACACACACACACACACACACACACACGCACGTACACTGTTTAAAAGCAAGAAATATTTATCCAACCTGTTTAAAACAGTCTGTCGGTGCCATCTTTTAAACATTCATCATATTGCATTGGTTTTAATTTCTTGACCTCAAACAGAGCACTAATCTGTTTATTTTTAAGTTATTGATTAAAAAAGAAAAGAAACATCAAATGCGTTTTTAGTCATATAGTATTATTTTATACAGAAATAAATTATTTGTAATTCAGATGAGAATAATTTTAAGGAAAACAAATATATTGATCTGAAATATAGCACATGTTTTTGTAAAATAAATTCAAGCAATGATTTAAATTTATGACCTACTCTAATTACGAAAAATAACTTCCTTTCAAAAGTCTTTTTTTTAATTGACTTTCATTAAAAGTAACAAGTTTCATTATTTAAAGGTTCCATTTTCTTAAGAGTAACAAACGGAAGGCTCCCTTTTCCTAAGTATCAATAACACAGGAACAACACTTAACAATTATCACGATAATATATCAGTCAATATCGATAATTATGATCATAAATGTCAAATCTTTTTTTCTTTCAACTTTAAAGGCAGATTTTTGTTTCTAACTGAAAGTTGTAGAAACCAGAGCATTAATTGTGGTTTTAAACTACTTTTTACTGTCAGAACATCATGACAAACACTTGCCAAACAGGAGAACATTTCACAAATCTGAGGTAGAACATTCAAACATTTGTAATTTTTCCTTAACAAAAATAATATCTTTATTTCAAAATTAATTTCTTAGTTTCTGCATGTGCTAATGGGGGATATTGTTTCAAGTCTTGTAAGAGGTTTGTGTTGCCTGACTTTGATGGCACGTATCTTTATGAAATGTATGAAAAACAGTAGGCTATAGCCTAAATACATAAATACTGTAATTATATTCCATTAGTCCTTTAATACATTGGCTACATTAATAATATAATACAATTCAATATGTATATCCCACATTTCATGGTGCAGTAGGGCTGTGTATTGGCAAGAATCTGGCGATACGATACGGGTCACGATTCAATATATTGCAATATATTTCGATACTGTGCAAGGCGATATATTGCGATTTTTATTATTTTTTTAAAGTAGGACTAATTTTAGAAAAAGTATGATTTTTTTTTAAAAAAAGACATGATGTGCATAAAAGTCAAACAAGTTTACTTTAGGTAAACAATTCAGTACACAGAAAATCAAACTGCCAGTTTGGGGTTGTGGTTCACAGGTTCTTAGGGTGTACTCACACTAGGCACGGTTGCCATGAACCGGGCCCGAGTACGATTGCCCCCCCTCCCCACTCCCCCTCTGGCCTGCACTCACTTCCAAGGGGGCCAGGGCCGGCTAATCGAGCCGCGCCCGGGCACGGTTCGGAGCACTCACACTAGTCAAACGAACCGCGCTTTTGTGGTCAAACGCACTCGGGCACGGTTCAAACTGGCTAGTGTGAGTACACCCTTAGTGAGCAAATTTGTATATGCTCAAGTAGGCCATAATAAAAAAAAATACATACCCCCTGTCACAATACATAACACATACACATTATGTGTGATGTTATTTATCATTATAATTAAGTGTCAATAAAAAAATGCTTGCACTTTTCCTAGTACACAGGGTAGGCTACGTCCAACACGTTTTGTGTTGCAAAAACACGAACACGATTCCTAAAGGAAACATTGAGGAACACATGTAGCTAAATAGTCAGTTAAAGAAAAAACATAGCCCCTGGCTGTCTGTGACATCTAGGCTAATACATAACACATAAGGTGCAATCTGAGGTGCAATATGTCATTAAAAAATGCTTGCACTATTATTAATACACAGGGTACATCCAACAAAACATACCGTAAAACTTCAAATAATAGCCGAGTCCCAAATAGTCTCTTTTACACGCCTGGTGTGGCAACAGGTTTGGGTAAATAAAGGCCGGTCTCAAATAAGGCCGGGTCTGTTTTGTAGTTTCGGGTTGTATTTAATCTTCTAAAACCGTCAGATCGTCCGCTTTTTGGCACCGCCAAAGCAAATTTGTGTCCCGCCAAAGCCTTTTTTGATCGGTGAGTGATGTAGAATGACTGCTGCGCAAACGAGCAGAGAGAGAGCGAGAGAGAGAGAGAGCCCCGGCCGCGCGCGCACGCGCGCGTACTGAGCACGTCTTCAAACAACACGCGTGCTGTCTTGCTCATGATTTCTATGGTCTTGCTCTCTCTCCCTCGCGCATATATTAATCAAAATAGGATGACACTAGTGGTGCCGCGAGACGCACCAGTGGTGCGTCTCAGCATAGCCATCTAGTGGTAGGGATTTAAACACAACATAAACGGGAACCACGGTCCCATACTTTTGCTTGTAAAAAAAAAAAAAATCGATATTGCGTTTTTGAAAATCGATACAGTATTGCAAAATAAAATATCGCGATACTCAAGTGTATCGATTTTTTCTTACACCCCTAAAATATTACTAGGCTAACGTTACAGTAAAACCATGGTAAATGATGGGAATTTGTAGATGGAAAATCTTTCTGACTGTATAGTTGCGCACAGTGTTGGAAAATCTTTCTGACTGTATAGTTGCGCACAGTGTTTCTCCTGTTCCTCAGCGCTGTTTATCTGCCTTTAAACTGGTTTAAATCACTGAGACATTTTTGTTCTTCGCTGAATTCAAGTGCTTCTCACTGGATCTCGTGATCGAGACTGATCAGAGTTAACCATAGACAGTAAAAGAACGCTTCTGCTCTAGTGAGCTCGCGCTGCGCTGCCGTTTGGACTTTGAGCCGAGCGGATAAACAGTCCGTGAGGCGCGCGCGGTTCAAATGAGTTTCGTTCCGCTTTTGGCGCATAAATATGATCTAACATTTATCGAACTCTTGATGTCGTTTTATAGAGAAAAAATTATATCGCGATAATGAATGAATGAGCATATCAATTTAAGATGTGGCTAAATGTAATTTATGACCTTGTATGGAAAAGCCGGACGTTTTTATAACTTTTTATGGCCTAAAATTCTTATTATTAAATTTAAGACGTTTTATGACTTTTTATGACCCCGCGGAAACCCTGTTCATAGGAATTCATTCGAGTGCACTGCGAGCGCCACCACTATAAATGTCCTTACTTTACTTTCACTTTTAACTTAGCGATTTAAAAGCCCCCGGCGGTGTTACACGTCAAATAACCGTGGGAAAAGATCCTATTTTATATATATATATATATAACTACAATAGCCATACCTGTTTTATGTACTGAGTTGATATCATTTTGGACACAAGAGGGCAGTATAGCCCTATGTATTACTTGATGTATTTATTTTTTTAACTGAATAGCGCATTCTGGCTGTTTTTAAACTTGTACATTATTCTTAAATTGAAAACAAGAATAAAATGGGGTTAGTTCTGATATTTGTATAATTTTATCTAGAAATAAATGGTGTATAATTAATTTTTTAGAAGATATGAGGCTTTTAGTGTTTACTTTTTTGACATGACTTTAATCCCTCGCCATAGCAAAACAATTTGAGATATTCAATAGCCATTCACAATTTAGCTTCTTTAATGTATTTTCATCATGTTGAAAAAGTTTGGTGGGAATTAAATAAACCACTTAAGAGGAGTGGGTAAAAAATCAGAAGCTGATTTTGCCAAAAATCCACATTCAGACCAAAATATCTGACTTCCTGTTGATCCGAGCTAATGATTGTTAATTAGAAAGCTGTCCGGCTCGAGGAGAAAAATATACATACCGATTTTTGTTACTGTAGGTAAAACTAATACCCCATTTTTGATTAAAGGTGGCGCTACTGAGCCCCTCACCACGCCCGTTTCTGAATCTTTGCACATGTCTCCTGGCTAATAAATGAGATGTGTCTGTCGAGTTTCATGCAATTTCAAGCATGTTAAGAGTCTCAAAAGCATAAAAAAACAATATTAAAGTTTGATGAGTTGCCATGGCAACAATATTTTAGAGATTAAATCCTTTCACAGGTCTACATCAGCCGTGTGTTTACATTATACACATGAAGTTTGAAGCAAATCGGGTAAAAATAAGAGGGTGATTTCAAAGCATTTGGAAAGTGACACACTTCCTGCTGCCAGTTGGTGGCGCTATAACTTTGACTCACAATTGTCACATCCATGAGATCGGCCTCTTACAGCGAACACACTGATGAAGTTTCAACAAGATCAGTTAATGTATGCAGAAGTTATAACACACTTTCTGTTTAACGTTTCTCGCCATAATTTCGCTTCCTCGCCACGGACAAACCGTTCGAGATATCAAAAATCCCCTGCCAATTTTTCATCCTCAGTGTCTTGACTTCACGCTGACCGAGTTTCGTGCCGTGTGTTTGAATTCTCTAGGAGGAGTATTTCAAATTCCATTGCATGCGTTTTCCAAACAACCCTTAATAGACGACTTCCTGTTGGGCTGGGGTAAAAAGTAAGAGCATGAAGTATATATGAACCGATGAGATCTATATGTGTACCGAGTTTCATATTATTACATGCAAGCGTGTTTTATTTATGGACCAAGTTTTCGGACCCCGTTACAGGGGGCGCTGTCGAGCCCCCCTGCCACGCCCGGGTAACCAGCTTCTGCCCGGCCCTGATGGCCGCGGGTTCTGACGTGTGCAAAGTTTCAAGAGTTTTCGTGCACGTTAAGAGCCCCAAAAGTGCCCGAATAGTCGTTAGAATAATAATAATAATAATAATAATCCTTAGGAAAACAATAGGGCCTTCGCCTTTTCAAGGCTTGGGCCCTAATAATCCTAAGGAAAACAATAGGGCCTTCGCCCTTTCAGGGCTTGGGCCCTAACTATCAGGTAAGGCACAAGAGGTGTGTGCATCTCTCTCGTTAGAGGAAAGCGTGCAGTACGATGCCGTGAAAACTGCAATATTACGAGCATATGAATTAGTTGCACTATCGACAACGATTTCGTACCACGAAAAAAGGCACGTCTCAAACTTATATCGAGTTTGTTCGCGAAAAGGGCATTTTATTTGATCGGTGGATCAAGGCGTGCAAGGTAACTGACTATAATTCTTTGCGAGAACTTTTGCTGAATGAAGAGTTTAAGAACTGTGTTCCAGAACCTACTGCGTTGTATGTAAATGAACAGAAAGTCAGCACTGTACAACAGGCTGCTGTGTTAGCTGACGAGTATGCATTGATGCATAAAACTGTATTTCTAAAGCGTCCGTCTGAATCTGGGGGTTCCTCATTAAAAGAAAATGAAAATCTTTCTGATTTGAGAAATAAATGGGTTCCTACCAGTCTGAAGTCTAATCGAGAGTGCGGTTACTGTCATAAGATAGGACATATTATGGCTGAGTGTCGTACTTTAAAACGTAAACAAGAGCGACAAGATTCCTCATCTTTTCAGCCTCGAGGTTCGGTTTTAGTGTCCCCGCCATTCTTAATTTCTCTTGCGACACCTGATAGCTGTTTTCACCCTTTCGTGTTCGATGGATTTGTGTCGTTAAATGAGAAGGTCGAAAGCCGAAAACCTGTAAGAATTCTCCGTGACACCGGAGGGTCTCAGTCCTTTATATTGTCAGATATTTTGGGTTTTTGTGCTGATTCGGCATGTAATACCAGCGTGATTGTGCAGGGTATTGAAATGGGTTTTGTGCCCGTTCCTCTTCATCATGTATACGTTTCTTCTGATTTGGCATCTGGGTGCTTTGAGGTTGCAGTTCGTCCCTCTTTACCGGTGAAAGGTGTGAATTTTATCATGGGAAATGACATAGCTGGAGGTAAGGTAATGCCGGTAGTGCAAGTCATTCATGTCCCGTGTAACGATTCGCAGGCTGATGCACTTGGTAAAAATTTGCCGAATGTGTTTAGTGCTGTTGTGATGCGAGCACAAGCGAAACATGACATTCAGGAAATTAATACTCTTTGCGATTCTGTCTTTTCAAAGATTTTGAAAACTGATGTTCTTCCCGATTCTCCAGACTCGTCTAAAACTACTTTAAGGTCATCTGTTGGCTTTGATCTTATCGCTGATTTGTCCGTCTCGCGTGAAATTCTGATCGAAGCTCAGCGAAATGATTTATCATTAGAAAAATCTTGTGCGAGTGTTGAAAATGACAAAATGTCGCTGCGTAACCACCAGTTTTACTGGAACGATAATGTGCTAATGCGTAAATGGTGTGTAGATCCTTAAATCCTGAGCAGCGTGAAGATTGGAATGCGGTGCATCAAATTGTGGTGCCTTCTAAATTTTGAACACACGTTTTAAGTCTGGCTCATGACCATCCTTGGTCTGGACACCTAGGGATAACTAAGACCTATAACCGGGTGCCCCGGCATTTTTTCTGTCCAGGGTTAAAATCTGATGTCGTGACATACTGTAAGTCATGTCATATTGGTCAGGTCAGTGGAAAACCTAATCAGGTTGTACCGCCTGCTCCTCTCTGTCCTATTCCTGCGGTTGGCGAACCATTCGAGCGCGTTCTAGTTGACTGTGTGGGTCCACTTCCTCGGGCTAAGTCTGGTTTTCAATATTTGTTGACAATCATGTGCGTGGCTACATGTTTTCCAGAAGCCATCCCGTTACGGAACATAACGGCTAAAACGGTAACTAAAGCTTTAACAAAATTTTTTACAACGTTTGGGTTGCCGAAAACTGTCCAAACTAGTGTTGTCACGATACTAGAATTTCTAACTTCGATACGATACCTTGAAAAATATCAATATTCGATACCATTTTCGATACCACAGAGAAAAAAAACTGCCACAATATTAAGGGGGAATTTTTTTTATTTAAAGCTAAATATAACAAGTCTAGAACATGACAATGAGGTATATTTTTATTTTACATGAACAAAAATGTCCTGAGTTCTATTTGTTAATATTTTTTAATTGGACCAGAGCTAACATGATCCATTGTATTTTTATTACCTACTGTTATCAAATATAATTATCATTAAAATATACTGTAACATAAAAGCACTTAACAGTATCAAATTGGAGGATAGAGTGTCAGTAATGTATAATAATAAGATTAAACATTAAATGTTCAGTTAAAGGCATTTCATTATTGAATTCAGAGATGCCATTGTCTGTTTAGTTTAATTAGTATCTGCGTAATCAAATTGATGATAATCGCTAATGAAGGGAAATTGCAGAATTAAATAATATTTTTTGAATAAAGTTAAATAGGCACAAGCTAATTTACATTTGACCACAGTTACAATATTTACTTGTCTAAGATTCCTCAGTCAGATTATGTTAACTTTAAGAAAACGGTGAAAAAACTAGACACATATCAACAACAATACTAAGCCATCTTGGTTAATGTTTCAGAAAAGTTAAAATGAGAAGAGTTACAGTGTTTCCTTTAGGGTTTTAATTAGCGTGTGAGGGATGATCTAGTCAAACAATCTTTTGGGTGCCCGCAGCACGCTCACAACGTGAAGCGCGTGTCTGCGCTATTCTCCGACATGCTCGCTCGCGGTGTGTAGTGCGTGTCCGTGCTATTCTCCGACATACTCGCTCGCGGTGTGTAGTGCGTGTCCGTGCTATTCTCCGACATGCTCGCTCGCGGTGTGTAGTGCGTGTCCGTGCTATTCTCTGACATGTTTGCTCGCGGTGTGTAGCGCGTGTCTGCACTATTCTCGGACATGCCTGCTCGCGGTGTGTTTTTAATGCGTGTCCGCGCCGACAAGCCCGATCGCGGTGTTCTTTATCAATCAACCAAAGCCGGCCGCGGGGGCGCCACCTCGCGAGTGCGTCACGTGGGGTGTTTGTCAACGCACCTTTGGAGAGAAGTGAAAGTGACCGCTCGGCTAGTATCGATACTTCGGGAAATTAATATTGGTACCGTTGAGATATTTCAGTATCGTTATTTATCGAAATATCTATATTTTTGGCAACACTAGTCCAAACCGATCAGGGTTCAAATTTTGTATCTCACTTCTTCCGTACCTCGTTAAAGGCTCTTGGGGTGTCTTACGTGGTATCAAGTGCCTATCACCCTGAGTCGCAAGGAGCTTTGGAGAGGTGGCACCAAACATTAAAATCTGCGCTACGTAAGTATTGTATAGAGACTGGGAATGAGTGGGACGATGGAGTTCCATTAGTTTTATTTGCCGTGCTCGCCGTGCGTTCTGGTACCAAAGGCTGATGGTTCTTTACGTTTTTGTACTGACTTTAGAAAGGTAAATTCCGTCACTGTGGCTGATGCTTTTCCGTTACCGCGGATGGACGATTGCATTGATAGTCTTGGGGGTGCGAAATACTGTACATCACTAAGTTAGACCTTCTGAAAGGTTATTGGCAGGTGCCTTTAACCGAGCGCGTTTCTAAGATCTCTGCATTCGTAACCCCTGATGCTTTTCTGCAGTACAAACGTATGGCATTCGGTCTGCGAAACGCACCAGCAACGTTTCAACGTTTAATGTCCACAGTCTTAGGCGAGGTTCCTAACTGTAATATCTACTTAGACGATGTAGTTATTTATTCGTCCACATGGGCTGAACATATGTTGACCTTACATGACGTGTTTCGCCGATTAGAAGCTGCTTCCTTAACAAATTCACACTTTTTAGGTATAACGTTAAGGCTTCTGTCACCTATTTAGGGAAGCAGGTGGGAAACGGTCAGGTACGGCCAATGGACGGAAAAGTGGCTGCTGTCCTCAGTTACCCAGTACCTACTACGAGGAGAGAACTACGTAGATTCCTGGGGATGGTGGGGTACTACCGGTGCTCTTGTAAATTTTTCTCGAGTGTGGTTGCCTCTTTAACGAGGTTGTGTAGTTCTAAAGTTTGTTTTGATTGGACTAATGAGTGCCATCAGGCATTTCTTTCTGCAAAATCTCTTCTTTGCAGTGCACCTGTGCTGTCTGCTCCAGATGTGACTCGTCCATTCCAGCTTGAGGTCGACGCTAGTGCGGTTGGAGTGGAAACTGTCTTGCTGCAGGAGGGTGCTGATGAAATAGGCCACCCAGTATCGTACTTTTCAGCTAAGTTTAACAGGCATCAGTTTAATTATTTAACGATTGAAAAAGAAACTTTAGCTATGTTGTTAGCCTTACAACATTTTAACGTGTATGTGGGGTTTAGTTCTTCTCCTATCGTTGTTTATACAGATCACAATCCGCTGGTTTTTCTGAGCAAAATGTACAACCATAATCAACAATTGATGCGTTGGGCTTTAATGGTTCAGCCATATAATTTAGAGATCCGTCATAAAAAAGGATCTGACAACGTGGTAGCAGATGCGTTGTCTCGCGGATTAGGTTAAGTTTTCTGTGTGATTTTATGCAGAATCCGTTTTCCTTTCCCTTCTTTAGAAGGAAAGAGAAGAAGAAAAAAAAATGGGGGGAGAAGTGTGACGGCCTCAGCCTTATGGGTGTTGCCTGTGTATGTTTGTCTTGTTTTCTAATTGGGCTGCGTTCCAGTCCAAAATTGACATGCCCTTCACTCGCTAACTTCCCTCCGTCTTGTTCACTCGGATGTACGTCATTGCTTACATTCAGTGTTGCGAGTAACGCATTACAAAAGTAATGCATTACAGTAACATATTACTTTTTGCTGTAACGCAGTAGTGTAAGGCATTACCAATCAATTTTCAGTAATATTTTACTCGGTACATGTTCAGTAACGCTTCCGTTACAACACACTTTTATCCCAAAATTTTATTGTAAAAAAAAAAAAAAAAAGCAAGACCGCGAGACGAGAGGAACGAATGAAAGATGCAAGTTATTAGGCTAGGCCTACCTGTTCGTGGTCAGTCAAATAGCCGCGTGTGGTGTCCAAGTTTGTAAATAAAGACGACTAAATGACAGCTTCTGATAAATTTGTAGGGCTGGTCCGAATACCATTTTTTGAGCTTCGAAGCTTCGGTAGTAATGAACATCGAATATCCAAAGCTTCGGAATCTCTATATGTCTGTCTGTCCGTTTGCATTTTGATTATTTCGAGAACCGTTCATCCAAACGACTTCACGAGGGAGTGCAGTGTCGTATTTGGTGCAATATAGATAGACAGGCGAGACGCAATACGTTCAGAATTAATAAACTTTTAATAAACTACAGAACAGCGCGAGTGGGAAGCGGCGCGCCTCACGCGAGCAGAGCTTATGCTCCGAGAACGGACACTGCACTAGTGATATAAAACACACACAGGTCAGTTAACGTAAGCAATATTTTTAATAAGGTATAGTCTAATATTGTTCTCACTAACAAATTACTGACAAAGTAGGGTAGATTTAAATAAAGAAGCGGCGCGGCTAGCATGCAGGGCTTATATGCTCCGAGAATGGACACTGCACTAGTGATATAAAAAACACACACACACACACACACACACACACACACACACACACACACACACACACACACACACACACACACACACACACACACACACACACACACACACACACACACACACAGGTCTTTTAACTTAAGCAATATTTTTAATAAGGTATAGTCTTATAATATTTTTCTCACTGACAAAGTAGGGTAGATTTAAATAAATAAAAAGAAATTTAAATAAATAAAAAACGAAATTTAAATAAATAAAAACAAAATGTAAATAAATAAAAACGAAATTGAAATAAATAAAAACGAAATTTAAATAAAAACGAATTTTAAATAAAGAAAAAAACAAACTCCGCTGTTCTGCGCTCTAGTCAGAGAATACTCCCGTTGCAGGAACACTTTTAGTCCAAGAAGAAGCAAATATATTTATTAAGTAGCTATAAGGAAGTTATATGTTAAGTATTATATTTCACCAGATTTTATAGTGTAAAACATATTCAAGCACGAATGAGAACGTTTCAAGGGGGATGCCAGGTGTGCAAAAAAAAAAAAAAACCTGAATATTCGAATGTCACATTTTCAAATCGAATACCAACCCACCGAACGAATATTCGAATTTTCGAATATTCGGGTCCAGCCCTATAAATTTGTATAGCGATTTATTTAATCCCTCTATGTGTGACATAGTCCAGTCCAGTGAAGGCGTGGGCGTGTTTTACAGGAGTGCCGCGACTCCGCGAGACATGATTTCGGCCTCTGTGCTCGCGCTGGCCAGTGGAAGAGATGGCTAATGGGTAAAGATGGCAGAAGACTGTACATTCGCGAGATGGACATATGCCCATTACTTCGAGTTTGTCTGCTATATTGTTAGTAGCCTGGATAGCCCACAATCATTATGCTACATCATATTGCCTTCTACTGGATGTAAAATGCTCTGTAGTAGGCTACATTTAGTCTTTTTATTTTTTATATTATAACTACATCTGTAGTTATTTTGGTGAAAGTAACTCAAAAGTAATACAGGAGTAATGTAACGCATTACAATTCTGAGACAGTAATATTGTAAGGTAATGAATTACTTTTAAGTAACAGTAACAAGTACTCTATAATGTATTACAGTTTGGAAGTAACTTGCACAACACTGCTTACGTTGCACGAGTACCCACTTCTGGCGGAAACTGCAATGGGCTGAACTGGAACGTCCTAAGCACTTGATCACTTAAAATCAGCTATGGAGTTGATTTATTATTTAAAAAAATGTTCACTTTAAGAATTTGTTTAATGCAGCATCCAAATGTATATAGGTGTGTATGGGTTGTTTTACATTAAAAAAATATAATTAATATATCATAGAGTTGTTTGTTGTGGTTGTGATTAGACGAGATCTGTGGTGACGTCACAATCGTACTGCATTGTGGGACATATGGTGCCTGAAGTGTACATATGAAGTAGACTCGCTCCCTCGGTCTAAATCGAGGGAACAAATGTCTGTCCATATAAACTTCCCTTGTCCACTTCACGAAATGGAACGCACTTCAAAATGGCGGCAGGGATTCCCCCGAGGGGAAGTGCTTAGGGAAGTTCACAAGTGCGTGTCTAAAAGTGGACTGGAACGCAGCCTTGGTGTTTCTTTCTGAGTGTAGGCTCCTCCCCTGCGCACCTGTGGTTCGTTGCTCTGATGGCTCGTGCTGAGCATATAAGTGGAGTGTGCAGGAGGGTGAGACACGCAGCGGTGAGCGCTGTGCGCGTCATGATGCAGAGTCCGCTGATCAACTCAAGCTGTGTTCTTTGTATTGTGCTATTATTTTGTTCTATTTGTCAGCGTTTGGTATGTCTATGTGGACGTTAGTGTAAAGTAAATGTGTGTTAACTGTGAAGAGAGAGAATTTGAGAGACGTGAGTTTGTGCAGTCATTTATTAGTCCAATAATAAATGTTTGAAACTGCTCTTTGCTTTGCGTCTCCTTTTGTGTTGCTGAACCCTTACGTAACGAGCATTTTTTAACAACAGGGGTTCGTAACAGTCAGATTTATCTCAGGAAAGCAATTTAATAAACATAATATAGGTCCACTCTCTTCCCTGAACTGAAATGTAGTAGTGGGCTGTACTTTCCACACGATTGACATCAGGTTCAAGTACGCCCACAAGCCGTGCGAGTTATTCGTGTATTGCAGTTTGTCTGGTGGTTATGTTGCCCGCATACCGCCTCCCATGGACGAAACTGGTATTATGACACCTGTCGGGCCGTGGCTAGTAATTTAGCATGCTAATTCAGGTTGATATCTCTGCAGCACTATAACTTGTCATTTTTTTAATGACATCATCGCCCTTATTTCTTCTCATTCTTTTGATGCGTGTAGCTCATTTTGGGAAATTTTTACCTCATTGTTACACATGGCACCTTTAAAATACATATATAATAATAATATATGGTTCAAATAAAGTATCAAAATCAAGTAATCATATGGGTTTATATAACAACACTGTCTATTATGTATATAATATTATGTATTTTTAACAATCAACTTATGCTCTTATGTATTTTAACAAAGGCCTGCAGAGGGCGCCACTGGTGTTACACTCCACGCATGTAAATGATAACAGTTCATATGAAGCACTGTGAAAGGAGCCCTACCCTACACGCATGCAAATAATTCAAGCGCATACAGTATATTAAACATATATATATATATTTATTTAATTGAATTGCAGTCTTTGTGAATTCTCAAAAGCGTTAAATATGATGTAGTATGTTTTTTTAAATAGTTTTAATACACTGTGCAGGCCTTACAAAACGGTCTAATAATGCGGTTCATGGATTCTCGTCCGTGGAATGTGCCATTTCCAGTATTTTGCTGGTTACTCGACACAGGTAATTTGCAATCAAGGATTTTTTTTCAATCGTGTACTCTAATTGAATCGAGGAATTGTGACAAGCCTAGTTGAGTGTTTGGGGCGGTTCTTATATCTGGATCAGGTGTGAAAGAGAATCAATCGCAGCCTTCATCACGTTATCACAAGAAACCGTCCACCTTTAAAGGGTACCTATTATGGAATTTTGAAAATTACCTTTCATGTAGTGTGTAACATAAATCTAAGTGAACGAAAACATCCTGCAAAGTTTTAAATATGAAAGTTCACCGTATACAAAGCATATACAAAGTTATTGTCTCTCAAAAGTAAGAGTCGACTCTGAGTCGCTGATGTGAATCGATAGACGAACGATGCTTTTTCTCTAGCTTTACGACGTCACTTAGACAAGTTATTTGAATAAGATACGCCCACTTATTGCGCGCGCCAGAAAACAGTGAAAACAACATGTCGACGAGCTGTTCTGAAGTGCGAATCAAAAGCGAACTTTTTTTTCACTGCCCGGGGACGAGCATGTGAAGAATCAGTGGCTAGAGTTTATATTTACAACTATACCACACAAGTATAGCCACCTTGAGCTGTGTTCGCGTCATTTTAACGGATTCCTTTACAAACATAAATGCTTTCAAGTGTGGATTCGCGAGTCGGTTGATACTGAAGGAACGTTCAGTACCAAGTTTATTTGGATCGGCTTCCTCCTCCGAATCACAACCTGTAAGTACTGTTAATAATTGTTGCTTTTATGGGTTTTGTAGCATGCTCAATAAGTGTGTGTGTGTGTGTGTGTGCGTGTGTGTGTGTGTGTGTGTGTGTGTCAGTTACGCTCAGCGCAGCTTAGGTCTCCAAGCTGTGTGTGTGTGTGTGTGTCAGTTACGGTCAGCGCTTAGGTCTCCAAGCTGTGTGTGTGTGTTTTTTTGAAATATGTAAAATGTTTGTCGTTGTTATTGGAGTTGTCATAAAGAATAGAGCGTATTGTAGTACTGCAGTGCTTTATCAATAATTATGTTATATCAAATAAAATTATGTTTAAGCTTTGGGTTAACGTGAAAAATAACTGACTGGGTCGTCTGACCAATCACCGCAGATTAGCGTCACGCAAAGGCGGGGTTTGAAAAATGAGTCGCCAAACGAATCATTTGGGAATCGGTGAGCAAATCAGGTAAAAATAAATGCATATTATAAGACAACAAAAGTGTTTTTTGTCATTGCATGCATGTAAAACTGTTGTTGGGGACTCCCAGAACAAATTTAGGAACATTTTAAATGCCATAATAGGTACCCTTTAACACAAACATGCACAAACACAGAGACAATATACACAGACGTACAGAACGGAATCAATGAAGAATTGACCAGGCTAACAAAGTTCAAGAGGAGCATGTTCAGATAATCAAGCTAATTACTAAGCCCTCTCTCCAGACAGCATGCCAAATACACATAATATTTATTTTATGTAAGTGTGAACTCGTGAAACACAAAAAAAGTTCTGGTTCTCAGAAGGATATAACAATACTTCTTAAACTAGATACTAGTAGACACTGTAGTAAACTAGATTTGTGCTAAATTAAGAATGAACTTTATTTCTTTGTTTCTCATTTGTCCTCCTTTAATTGAATTTTGGGAATTTAATGTTGATTTCAGACCTGATGGAAGTGAATGAAGACAAACACCAGCATTTCACAAATGAAGATGGAAAATTGACATATAAAAATGTAGACAAACAACTTCTGTTTCAAAAACCTCATTTCAAAAATGAAGATGGAAATGCTGTCGTTTTAAAAACTGAAGAGAATTTCATACAACAACAAGCTGGAAAATCTGGAGTCAAAGGATTTTTTACCTGCTCAGAATGTGGAATGTTTTACATGCATAAAACAGACCTTAAGAAACACATGAAATCTCACACTGGAGAAAATCTGTTCACATGCATTCAGTGTGGAAAGACTTTCTTAAATAAATCAGACCTTAATAGACACATGAGAATTCACACTGGAGAAAAACCATTCACATGTTCTCAGTGTGCAAAAAGTTTCAGTTGCAAAAGAGTTCTCAAAAATCATCTGCGCTCTCACTCTGGAGTGAGATCATTCAGCTGTGATCAGTGTGATAAAACATTTGTTGTGGAATCAATCTTAAGAAGACACCTTAAAATTCATGCTGCTGTGAAGCCTCACGTTTGTTCTTTTTGTGGAAAGAGTTTTTCACTACTGAAATATTTAAAAGTGCATGAGCGTATTCATACTGGTGTGAGACCTTATGTGTGCTTTGAATGTGGGAAGAGCTTTGCTACAACAACACATTTAAAATTACACCAGCGAATTCATACTGGAGAGAGACCGTACAAGTGCTCAAAGTGTGGAAAGAGTTTCGCTCGGTCAGGAGACATGAAAGATCATGAGAGAGTTCATACTGGAGAGAAGCCGTACCAGTGCTCTTCGTGTGGGAAGAGATTTACCCGATCATCTCATCAACGGACTCATGAGAAAAAAGCATTGCCCAAAGTTGTCTAAGTGAGCCTAAAGTTGCCCATTGCCTAAAGTTTTTCTTTTTCTTTTCTGTTTTATCTTGGGATGCCTATCCTGAGTTAACTAAAGAGTATGTCAGCTCCAGTTTGAAACCAAACTCTTATGAAAACTTCAGATACCCCAATACTTGTGAAGATATTACTCCAACTCTGAATCAACATGCATCAATGCTACATTTTTCTATATATCCCAATCATTTGTTAACAAACATGTATTTATTAGTTCAATGAGCTCATTGTTTCTGCCTTAAATTAATACATTGTTAGCTAGCTGTGTGATTTGTATGTAAATGTCTAAAATGCATAACTTGGACAGTCACCTCTGATAACATCACTCTGAATTGTAATATAGTCATGCATTTTCAGTAAAGCTGTTTTGAAACGATATGTATTGTGAAAAGCCATATACAAATAAATGTGATTTGGATTGAGCAAAGTTCACATTCACACCCATGAATTACAAATATTGGACTTACAAATGATTTGACATTCAGATTGTTTCAACAGTGATTTAATCTAAGAGGGTAATTTACTAAAAATTAGTAGTGAAGTTTAAATCTGGTTTAGTCAAGCATTGCCCTTCTCTTTTTAGAACCGCTGTATTACGAATATTACTGTTATTGCAGTGTGTAACATAGCTGTCTGTGAATGTAAAGATCTGCAAAGTTGTGAAGATGAAAGTGCACGATAAATAAAGTTCTCTTACGAGAGTATCTCTCGTACTGCGTAATATCTTACGCTACGGGGAAACACTCTTTCCTCGAGATATTGAAGCCAAAAATTATCCTTAATTTTTTAATCATGCAAAACGCTTTTGCAGCAGCAAGCAGACAAGGGCGAGACAGCTCGCGCGCCCATTGGCTGCCTCGCTGGAAAAGCTGCAGCCTATCGAGTGAGGCACTGCGTGACGTAATGACGAATGAGGACGCTTCGCGCTCATTTCGTCATGTCCCGCCAGTATAGGCGTGGTCTCGCCCTATAAATACCCCCTCGATAGCTGTATTTCCTCTGATTTTTCATTCTTCACGCGAAGCTCACGCATCGCGGGATCCAGAGTGAGAAGCCGCGCCGTTGACTTGTAGCCTTCTCAGCGGGACGTGCCATCTTCTGAAGTCGCTGGCCCAGCCGCCTTCAACTGCCGTACCTGCTGCGCTTTCCGGCGTACTATATCCTTTTACTCTGCTAAGTGTGTGTGTGTTTGCTTACGTGACGCAACACCCATTATCTGTTCTAAAAGAGCTGCGTCTTTTTAAAGATGCCTTTCTGTGGCTCGTGCCGCTCCCAGCTCAGTGATGAGGACCGTCACGTCATCTGTGTGTCCTGCCTGGGTCATGAGCACGCGGCTATCGCGCTCGCGGATGGTGGATGCCCGCACTGCGAACTTCTGCCTATGGTGACTCTGCGGACTCGCCTGGCGTCGTTCTCTGAGCCCGCGTCCCAGCCTTCTGTGCCGCGCCGTAAGAAGTGTCGCGCCCAGCGCGCTCCCGAGCCTTCTCCAGCCCGCCAAAGCTCGCCGGTTCGCCCGCCTGCTTCGCCGGCTTCACTTGAGTCGCTCCCGGACGGACAGCGCCCGCCGTCTGCCGCCGCTTCCGCTCCCGAGCTGGACGAGCATGCTGAGGTATGCTCTCTTGTGGCTTCTGATAGCGAGGATTGGGCGAGCTCTGTGGACCTCCCCCCCGCTGACGTGTCTAGCCAACCCTCTGGGAAGAGACCCGGCATTGAGGCTGAGCTGATGTGTCTGCTCACCCAGGCCGTGGAGAGCATCGGCCTCGAGTGGGAGGCGCCTGCCTTGCCGCCGCGCAACAGACTCGACGGGCGCTTTCTCAAGAAGGACGAAGCCCCGTCTAAGTCTAGGGCCGCCCCCTTCCTCCCTGAGCTCCACGACGAAGTCGCCAAGTCATGGACCGCCCCGTTCTCCGCCAGACTGCGCACTTCCACCTCTGCGGCCTTTTCTTCTGTCACCGGCGCGGGAGATAAAGGATATCTCTCCATTCCTCCTGTGGAGGCGGCGGTCGCGTCGCATCTCTGCCCCCCCTCTGCGGGACGGCGCGCGCAGACGACGCTTCCCTCTAAAGCCTGCCGGGTGACTTCATCGCTGCACGGGCGTGCTTACACAGCCGCTGGACAAGCGGTCTCAGCGCTGCATACTATGGCGATCTTGCAGATTTACCAGGCCGACCTTCTCCTTAAATTGGACGAGGAAGGTCCGGGTGCTGTCAATGTGGCGGATTTACGAGGCGCTACGGACCTTGCTCTACGCGCCGCTAAAGCCGCTGCTCAGGCCATGGGGCGGAATATGGCCTCTCTCACCGTTGCCGAGAGACATCTGTGGTTGACGCTGTC
Organism: Chrosomus eos; assembly: GCA_036326025.1. Lineage (NCBI taxonomy): Eukaryota > Metazoa > Chordata > Actinopteri > Cypriniformes > Leuciscidae > Chrosomus > Chrosomus eos. The sequence continues at coordinate 30,039,851 of CM070834.1, read as the reverse complement.
TGAGATGACGGAAGCTGAGCGCTCTGTATTCCTCGACGCGCCCATTTCCCCTGCGGGCCTCTTCGGATCTGCCGTCAAGGATTTCGCGGACAGATTCTCTGAGGAGCAGAAGACTTCGCAGGCCATGAAGCACTTCCTCCCGAAGCGCTCGAGCTCCGCTGCAGGTCGCTCTAAGCAGCCGTCTGCTCGCAGCCTGAGCCTCGGCCTGCATCGCCCGCAGCCGCCGCTACACAGCGCCGCCAGGCCCGGGATCAGAGACCGCGCTCTCGCTCTGCTGGACGCCGCCCCGCTCAGCGCGGGCCCCGGCCGAAGATTGAGCTCAAGCCCGAGGCCTCGAAGCTTTCCTAGCCACTCTAAGAAAGCGACGGTGTTCGGATCCCGCTGCGGCCGGTTCCCCACCGAAAAGATTCGCTCGTTCAGTTCCTTGCGATGTGACTGTGCCAGTGTATTTAGCAGTGAAGCAGCCGGTGTCTCAGCCCGCTTGCCTGCACAAAAAAGCCGTTTTTATGGCTACCCAGATAAATCCAATAAAGAGTGAATTTTCTGGTATGCCGGCCACGGCCGATGGTGTTATGAGTGTTGTAAGAATGCCCACGCCCCAGTGCCCATTCCCACACCCAGACACAGCCCGCCACGGTGCGAGGCTAGCACACATAAATCTGACTCAGGTCGATTGTGCAAACAATGTAGTGAATGCGCCCATACAATGCCCGCTCACGCTGCATGCCGCGTGTCCCTTGGTTTCTGTAAAAACGAAACCAATACACAATCTATCGGCTCCGGCCGAAAGCGTGTACAGTGCAGTAGATGTGCCCGTAGGTTTGCGCCCACATCCTCCCGCAAGCACGCCGAATCCCACGGGATTCGCCCCGCTCACTCTCGCTGTGCGTCCCGCCATAGAGAATCTGAGCGCGGCCAGGCTGCCCGCTGTGTTCAGCGCGCCCCCCGCCTCGAACGCTGTAAGCACGGCGTTGTGTTCCCAGGGTACCGGAGCTCTCGAGCCGTTGCCTGGTCACGGCCAGAGCCCGGTCTGCATCCTACCTCTAGCTATTGTTACAAGCCTGGCTCAAAGCAAGCAACAGAGTAGGGAAAGGCCACACACGGAATAAGAATATATAATAGATTTATTAAATTAATAGAATGTTAACAGAATAAAGGTTGCTCAGCCAGTAATGAAGTTGGCTTTAACAAAAATAAAACAAGCAATCAGAAATGAATAAACAAAACCAAAAATCATAAACGGTGCGGGAGAGATGCAACGGAGGCTGGTTCCCCTCCTGGTCTCATCTGAAGCGTCTTTAAAGGCCCAGATAGCCCAGGAACTGATTAGTACAACTCCAAACACCTGTGCCCAGCTCACCTGTAGGAGACAGACACAGCACACAGCCAGGAGGAGGAGCCAGGCAAGGCCGTGACACCCCCCTCCTTACGACAGAGGCCTCTCAAAGAGAGACTCTGGAAAAGTTACACTCCGTTTTTTTTTCTTTTCCCCAGCACCCAAACACCAAATAAACCTAAAAAATCATTAACATACATATCACAATAATTATACATATGAGAAAAACATGTGAATATACTTCCCTATATATAAATAATCAGAGATATAATAAAAAAAATACTCAACTTTGTCTAGGGGATTATTGCTTGGACACTCTGCCCAAGCCTGCAAAACAGATACAAAATGATGACTCTAGTCCAGCAGGCCCCCACCCCTCCACTCAATCCCTCCCTCGAACCCAAGGCTCCAGCAAGTCCCGGTACCTGGAAAGCCAAATTTTTAAGGAGACTAGGCAGAGAAAGAGATGAGAGATACAAGAGAGAGAGACAGACAGGACAAGACACTGATTCACTCCGGCTCACACGGGGCACGGGACAAGGCGTCAGCCATGACGTTGTCCACACCCCGAATGTGCCGGATCAGTAGGCTATACGGTTGTAAAAACAACACCCAGCGCATGAGGCGCTGACTTGGGCTCTTTAGAGAATATAAGAACGTTAGTGGGTTGTGATCAGAATAAATGGTAACCGGAACAGCCCCCCCACTTAAATAAACATCGAAGTGTTGTAAGCCCCATATTAAGGCTAGGGTTTCTTTTTCGATGGTCGAATAATTTAACTGGTGACGGTTAAACTTTTTTGAAAAGAAACACACTGGCCGGTCTACACCTTGCTCATCCCCCTGCAGGAGTACGGCCCCAGCACCCACGTGGCTAGCGTCGACCTGCATCTGGAATGACTGGTCCATGCGGGGAGCCCTTAACACAGGAGCAGATGTTAACAACAACTTCACATTATCAAATGCGGCCTGACAAATCGCAGTCCAATCAAATTTAGTGCGGCCCTTCAAAAGGTCGGTCAATGGGGCAACAACAGTGGAAAAGTTAGCACAAAAACCACGATAATACCCCACCATTCCTAAAAAGCGTCTGAGCTCAGGTTTGGTAGCTGGAACAGGGAAATTATCGATAGCCACCACCTTAGCGTGCACAGGCCTCACCTGGCCCTGCCCCACCACCTTCCCCAAGTAAACAACTGTCGCCTGGGCAAACTCGCACTTAGCGAGGTTTACAGTGAGGCGAGCTTCAACTAGCCGTTTAAAAAGAGTCTGGATACGCTCAAGATGTTCAGACCACCCATCACTATACACGACCACATCGTCCAAATAAACAGCACATCCCTGTAAACCGGAGACCACGCGGTTCATTAGTCTCTGAAATGTGGCGGGCGCATTTCGTAACCCAAAGCTCATCACAGAGTACGAATACAGGCCAGACGGAGTTATGAAGGCTGAAACCTCCTGAGCCCGAGGTGTCAAAGGAACCTGATAGTAACCTTTAAGTAAATCAAATTTACTCACGAACCTGGCCGAACCTACCCGGTCAACACAGTCTTCAACCCTTGGGAGCGGAAAAGAATCTGGCTTTGTGATGTTATTTAGCTTCTGATAATCGGTACAAAATCTAAACATCCCGTCAGGTTTACTAACTAGAAAGCAAGGTGAAGCCCGACTAGAATAAGAGGGTTCTGCCAAACCATTATTCAGGAGATACTTCACCTCTGCCTCTAGGTGCTGCTGTTTCTCGAGTGACACCCGATAGAACCTCTGCCTTATCGGCTCAGAATCACCCACATCGATGTCGTGCTTGATCAAATGAGTACACGTCGGTGTGTCTGAAAACAAAGCAAGAAAGTTCAAAATCAACGATTCAACTTCTAAAGCCCTCTCCTTGGACAAATGCCCAAGTAAGGTGTCCAAATCAGACAACTTCTCTGAGTTCTTCAACCGAGGCTGAAGCACACAGTCGTCTGGGGTAACCACCTCCTCATCACCACACGCTGCCACCATGTGGGGAGAGAAGCTAGACATCCCAGCAACTGCAGCCAAAGCAACTGACTTTACCTGATCACCAGTCTCTGCTGCCCCAGAAACCGGAGACCTACTGTAATAAGGTTTCAAAAGATTAATGTGACAGAGTTGCGTATTACGCCTACGGTCAGGAGTTGAAACTAGATAATTCAGGTCTGACACCTTCCGAACAACCGTATAAGGACCTGCATATTTAGCAAGAAAGGGTGAACCGGCTATCGGCAACAGCGCCAGAACCTGATCTCCAGGACTGAACACTCTCGGCTCAGCCCGGCGGTCATACCAACTCTTCATTTTCTTCTGAGCCTTAGTCAGATTTTCTACAGCCATCTCACAAGCTAAGAACAATTTCCGGCGGAAGCCGTTCACATACTCCAACAAGTTAGAGGGACTCTCAGGACACTTCAGGTTATCCTGCAGGACAGCTAATGGCCCACGAACTCTATGGCCAAACACCAAATCATTAGGTGAGAAACCTGTACTTTCCTGTGTTACCTCACGTGCTGCAAGCAACAACCATGGAAGCCCTTCCTCCCAGTCTTTGCTGAGCTGAACACAGTAACCTCTAAGCAATGACTTAAGCGTCTGGTGAAAACGCTCCAGAGAGCCTTGACTCTGGGGGTGATAAGAACTACTAAGCTGATGTTTAACATGCAGCTGCTCAAGCACTTCCGAAAACATACGCGATGTAAAATTAGAGCCTCTGTCACTCTGAATAATCTGAGGGATGCCAAAGATAGAAATAAACTGAGAGAGCGCCTTCACCACCGACTTGGTAGAAATCGTACGTAACGCATAGGCAGCGGGGTAACGGGTGGCCTGACACATCACAGTTAAAAGGTAAACACACCCTGACTTCGATGGAGGCAATGGTCCAACACAGTCGATTAACAGATGCTCAAATGGGTTCCCTAAAGCCGGAATAGGATAAAGTGGAGCTGGCTTGATCACCTGATTAGGCTTTCCCGTGATCTGACATGTATGACAGGTCTTAATGAAGCATGCCACATCCTTCTTTAAGCAAGGCCAATAGAAGTACTTCATAAGTCTGTCATACGTTTTCCGCACACCTAAATGGCCCGCTATATCACCATGAGCCGTCTGTAGTATCAAGTCTCTAAACTTCACCGGCACTATTATCTGGAAAACAGGATCCTCAAACATCTCTTTAGTCTGAGGCATCCACTTACGAACCAACAGCCCATCTTGAACAAAATAACCCGTTGCTGCACTATGTCGCTCCTCAACAGGCAAAACCCCAGCAAACAGTTCACTCAGTGTTGAATCCTCCTTCTGAGCTACAACAAAATCACTAAATGACAGAGAAGATGGTAAATCGGGCAAAACAATAGGCTGTAAATCAGGCTTATGATTTTTCTCTAGAACCTCAGTTCCAGAGGCACGGTTCATGGCGCGTGTTACTGCACAGGCAGTAAACACCTCAGGTAAGCTCTGCAGGCTACAATCAGTACCTGATGGAATAGATGGAACACTCTTAACCACCACAGGAGGCGGTACATCACGCCAAACACGTTCTCCTGCCAAGTTATTACCCAAGATGAGATGTACACCATCTATAGGCAACGAATGGCGCACGGCAATGACAACCTCACCCCGAACCAGGTCTGACTGTAGCTCAATCCTATGCAGAGGAACAGTTACCACCTGCAACCCAATTCCCCTTACCAAAACATTACCCATGCTGGACTCACTAGAAAGAGGCAAAACAGACTCTAGAAGAAAAGATTCACAAGCCCCCGTATCCCTAAGAATTTTAACTGGCACCTTTTCAGAACTGCCCACCAATGATACTAAACCATCTGTAATGAAAGGAGAGTAATCATTGACATTGGCTTCAATTACATCAGACCCGCTATACTGGCTAAATCCCACCAGGTTGTCCGCAGACAAGTTAGAGGAGGCCACACCCCTTTCAGGGTTAGACCTAATTTCTGTGTGGATGAACTCAGACCGTGCGCGCACATCCGAAACGGCAAGAGCAACAGGTCTTGCCGCGCCAGATTTACTCCTCTGGCCCCTTGCTCTCAAAACTGGACACTCGTTCTTCCAATGCCCCTTCTCTAAACAGTAATGACAAGCATCCGGATCTGCCTTACCACGAGACTGTTCTTTGGCAACAGACTGACTAGCGGGAGTATTAGAAAATACTGAACGTTCACTGAAACGTCCAAAGCGCTGCTCACGGTAGCCCCTTCCTGAATTGTGTTCTTTAAAATTTTGCCTGTGCGTTAAAACGTATTCATCAGATAAAACTGCAGCATCTGCTGCTGTTTTTACCTTCCGCTCATTTATATACACTGCAATTCGATCAGGGAGGATGTTTCTAAATTGCTCTAAAACAATTAAATTACACAACTCTTCAAAGGCAGAAACGCCTACTGCAGCACACCAACGATTGAAATGACAATTCAGCTCTCTTACTACCTCTGTATAAGTCTGCTTTTCTCCCTTCTTCAAATTACGAAATCGCAGTCTATAAGCTTCGGGAACTAACTCATATACCTTAAGCACAGCATCTTTCACGCTTTTATAAATCCTTCTTTCAGGCACCGATAAAGCAATAAACGCCTCCTGCGCTTTTCCAACTAGAACGCTCTGGAGTAACAATGTTCGTTCAGGATCACTCCAACCACGATCATCTGCCACACTTTCAAACAGTGAAAAGAACACATCCGGATCTTTCTCACTAAACCTTGGAAGCAATCTGGCCATATTAGAGATATCAGGAGTGCGCGCTGGTCCAGTCGGAACATCGCCACCAGCATCACCCGTAATTTTCCCTTCTGCAATCAACCTAAGACGTTCTAAAGCAATTTCTCTATCACTTTTGATTTTATCAAATTCTAGTTGACGTACAGCTTCTCTCTCTCTACGTTCGGCTTCACGTTCAGCTTCTCTCTCTCTACGTTCGGCTTCACGTTCAGCTTCTCTCTCTCTACGTTCGGCTTCACGTTCAGCTTCTCTCTCTCTTTGTTGCATTTCTAACAACTCTTTTTGTTGTTCAAAAGTAAGACCAAAATTACTACGAGACTCACCCAATGTTGCCAATGGCGTTGAAGCACCTTCAGGCCCCAACTCATCCATTGAAGTTATTGATGGGAGAATTTTTCTTTCAGCCAATTTAGTTCTGACAGCCTGCCTTAACTGCGCCAATTTCGCATTTTTTCTCAAGCCCAATTCAAAATTATAATGTTCACTAACCTCACACAACTGCTCCTTAGTCAACGTATCTAAAACCTGATCTGATGGAGCAGCGAAAAAATTATCCAAGGTATCCATTTATTTACTCTGCCCGTTTCTTTAACCCCTAAACAAACAAAAAAAAAATTTATAATAATTTATAATTTTTTTTATGCACATTAATCAATGTAAGTGCGGCCACCTGCAGCTACAAGACAAAAACTAACGGAGCTGCCCTGCACACAACAATCCACTTCATGCATACCCCAAGAACAGAGATTTTTAATACACGATATCAGCGGCACCTAACTTCCCCGACAAAATGTCGTTAAAGCAGGCATCCACGACTGTGCCCTCCGCCCAGGGTATAGCACAAAAACAAAAAACTAAAATAACAAACAAGCGTTAAGCGCTTAACAGGGATTCGCAAAGCTCCAATGGCTACACCATCAATTATTAATAATTTTTGTCTCGCAGACACAGCAACGGCCCGCACCTACCCAACAATGAACCAGCCCCTAATACTATAACCTGGCTGTATTTAAACAACCCCAGGCACAGACTAACCAAATTTTCTCTCCCGCACCGACGTACTGCAAAGAAAAACAATTTCCAAACCTAATTAAACTGATCCGCGTCTGTTTTTCCCATAACATGCGTTAAATGCCCAATCAACCTTACTGCGCCGGATCACCATAGGATCCGAATACAGTTTACAAATTTGGCACAGTAATCAAAACGGCCTTCAATATAACTACTCAAACTCAATTGAAAAATACAAAAAAAAAACAACGCATATTTACCGATCGATGGTTCAAAATCCCAGACGAGATCCCCAAATCTGTTACAAGCCTGGCTCAAAGCAAGCAACAGAGTAGGGAAAGGCCACACACGGAATAAGAATATATAATAGATTTATTAAATGAATAGAATGTTAACAGAATAAAGGTTGCTCAGCCAGTAATGAAGTTGGCTTTAACAAAAATAAAACAAGCAATCAGAAATGAAGAAACAAAACCAAAAATCATAAACGGTGCGGGAGAGATGCAACGGAGGCTGGTTCCCCTCCTGGTCTCATCTGAAGCGTCTTTAAAGGCCCAGATAGCCCAGGAACTGATTAGTACAACTCCAAACACCTGTGCCCAGCTCACCTGTAGGAGACAGACACAGCACACAGCCAGGAGGAGGAGCCAGGCAAGGCCGTGACACTATTCACGCAGAAGCGTGGTCAAAGCTACCCGGGGTATCAGACTGGGTGCTGAACACTATAAAGAGAGGCTACTCGCTACAATTCGCACGACGTCCACGCCGTTGTACGGCGCCCGTCGAGACTACGGTGAGAAACGAAGTATCTCATCTACTTCGAGCCGAGATAGCGAAATTGCTGAGCAAGGGGGCCATAGAGCCCCTTTCTCAGGCTCAGAGTGAAGGGGGCTTATACAGCAGATATTTTCTGGTACCGAAAAAAGATGGGGGCTTCAGACCCAGTCTAGATCTGAGACAGCTGAACAAAGCGCTTGTGAAGCGCCAGTTCAGGATGCTTACGACCAGGGGAATCCTCGCGCAAGTGCGCCAAGGGGACTGGTTTATGTCAATAGATCTGAAAGACGCCTGTTTCCAAATACAAATAGCGTCCCATCACAGGCGATTCTTGAGATTCGCGTTCGAGGGCCAGGCTTATCAATACACAGTCCTGCCGTTCGGCCTGTCCTTGGCACCCCGTACATTTACGAAGTGCATGGACGCGGCTCTCGCGCCCCTGAGACTTCAGGGCATGCGAGTTATGAACTACTTGGACGATTGGCTGATTCTAGCTCGATCACGGTCAGAGCTCATAGAACACAGGGCCACACTGCTCGAGCACCTCGAGACACTGGGCCTGACAGTCAACTGGGAAAAGAGCTCGCTGTGTCCCAGCCAGAGAATTTCTTTCCTGGGAACAGTGTTGGACTCGCTATCCATGACGGCACGCCTGTCACCGGAGCGCGTACTAAGTATTCAGCGCGTCGCGGAATCCTTCCGCCACGGCTCCATAGTCCCGCTCAGACGGTTTCAGAAAATGCTGGGCCTGATGGCCTCGGCATCCTCTGTACTCCAGCTGGGCCTGCTTCGCATGCGCCCACTGCAGAGGTGGCTGAAGGCACGGGTCCCGCCCTGGGCATGGACCACGGGCCGGTGTCGCTTCAGGGTCGACCAATGGTGCGTTTCGGCTCTGAAACCATGGAAAGTAACCAGCTGGTATCAGTCTGGTGTGAGTCTGGGGACCGCCTCAAGGGTGAAAGTGGTGTCTACGGACGCCTCCACCACGGGGTGGGGAGCGCTGCTCGAGGGCAGACCGCTGGCTGGCCTATGGTCAGAGCAGGAGAAGCTCCTTCACATAAACTGCTTGGAATTGATAGCAGTCGACAAAGCGCTACGGCGCTTCCGTCCCCTGATAAAGGGCCACCACGTCTTGGTCCGGTCGGACAACAAGTCAGTGGTGGCGTACATAAATCGCCAGGGCGGCCTCGGGTCCGCACGCCTTTGCAGGCTGACGGAACCCCTCTTGGTCTGGGCCCAGCGCACCCTCCTTTCTCTGAAAGCGGCGCACGTGCCTGGGCACCTGAATACGGGTCCAGACATGCTGTCCAGAGACAACGTCCCGACAGGAGAATGGTCGCTGCATCCGCAGACGGTCCAGCTGCTGTGGGAAACGTTTGGCAGAGCGCAGGTGGACCTGTTCGCGTCTCGCGAGAACGCTCACTGCCCGGTATTCTTCTCGAAAAGCAGGGACGCGCTGGCCCATGCTTGGCCCAGCGGTCCCCTGTATGCTTTTCCCCCGGTCTCGCTCCTGCCTCAGGTGTTGGAGCGGATCAGGGAAAATGGATGCCCAGTGCTGCTTGTAGCTCCGCTCTGGACGAACCAGGCTTGGTTTCCGGTCCTGATTCGGATGGCCAGCACTGCCCCGTGGCCTGTACCGTTGAGGAGAGATCTCCTCTCTCAGGCGGAGGGCTCGATTTGGCATCCTCGCCCGGAACTGTGGTCCCTGCACGCATGGGCCATCAACGGGTACCCGCTAGCCTCCCGGAAGGAGTGCTAAACACGATCGCGCAGGCTAGAGCTCCGTCTACCAGACGGCTCTATGCCTCGAAATGGTCGGTGTTCTCTACTTGGTGTCGAGCCCGTGGCTTTTCACCTGTGGACTGCGGGGTTAAGGAAGTGCTTGCCTTCCTTCAGGAGCTGATGGATAAGGGAAGGACCCCATCCACGCTCAAAGTTTACGTGGCGGCCATAGCAACGTTTGCTAAACCGGTGTCTGGCCAGTCACTGGGGAAAAACGACTTAGTCGTGCGTTTCCTACGAGGAGCTCGGAGGTTAAACCCTCCCAGGCCCCCTTCAGTCCCGGCTTGGGACCTTTCCACGGTCTTGGAGGCCATGAAAGGCGCCCCGTTTGAGCCGATCCAGCTGTCGGACATGAAGCACCTGTCCCTTAAGACGGTGTTTCTATTGGCTCTCGCTTCAGTGAAGCGTGTAGGGGACTTACAGGCGCTTTCTGTAAGCGCGTCATGTCTGGAGTTTGGGCCTAACGACTCAAAGGTCGTACTCAAACCGAGGCACGGCTACGTGCCGAAATCCCTCAATACACCGTTTAGGGCCCAGGTAATTTCCCTGTCAGCCCTTCCGGTTCTCGATGAGGAGAGGGACGCGAGTCTCCTTTGCCCTGTCAGGGCGTTAAGGGCTTATGTGTCCCGCTCGGCTGAGTTCAGACAGACCGAGCAGCTTTTCGTTTTGTTTGGCGGCCGTTCTAAGGGACTCGCCGCTTCAAAACAGAGCCTATCCAGATGGATAGTGGATGCCATAGTGCTGGCTTACACTTCCAGGGGCCTGCGGTGCCCATTGGGGGTCAAAGCGCACTCCACGAGAGGCGTGGCCTCGTCGTGGGCATGGTATAGCGGGGTCTCCCTGCAGGATATCTGTACGGCTGCGGGCTGGGCCTCGCCGTCTACATTTATCAAGTACTATAACCTGGAGGTGCCCGCCTTACAAGCTAAGCTTCTGGCGGTCTGAACTTCGGGCTTATCGGCCGCCAATGCGGCTATGTGTACCCCTACGGGTCTGTACCCCTACGGGACTTTTATGAAGGAGTGATGCTTCTAGCCTCTCCTCCTCTACTCTGTGTGAGTTGTGGTGATTGTGCACTAGATGTGCCCCGGGCTTGGCCCCGGGACTCTGGTGTTGGATCCCTGTCCGCACGGCGTGTTGCATGGGGTCCCCATAGCGTAAGATATTACTCAGTACGAGAGATACTCTCGTAAGAGAACGTACTCGGTTACTAACGTAACCTCGGTTCTCTCTAGAGAGGGAACGAGTACTGCGTATCTTGCCGTGCTTGGACTATGCTCTGGTTCGCTTCGGCGTACAAAATCAGAGGAAATACAGCTATCGAGGGGGTATTTATAGGGCGAGACCACGCCTATACTGGCGGGACATGACGAAATGAGCGCGAAGCGTCCTCATTCGTCATTACGTCACGCAGTGCCTCACTCGATAGGCTGCAGCTTTTCCAGCGAGGCAGCCAATGGGCGCGCGAGCTGTCTCGCCCTTGTCTGCTTGCTGCTGCAAAAGCGTTTTGCATGATTAAAAAATTAAGGATAATTTTTGGCTTCAATATCTCGAGGAAAGAGTGTTTCCCCGTAGCGTAAGATATTACGCAGTACTCGTTCCCTCTCTAGAGAGAACCGAGGTTACGTTAGTAACCGAGTACGTTATTGTCTCTCAAAAGAAAGAATCGAGACTGAACCACGTAAAGGAGTCGTCAGAAATTCAAATGCCACTTCGTTACGGCTACACGTCATGGGTAACACATTTGCATAATGCCCGCCTAAGGTCTTCATTGGCTGCCCGATAACAACATCTACTTTTGACTCACCCTCAAATGCTGTAGCTGGTTGTGTTGTGTACATGTTGAGAAGACACTGGCTGTGTTCGAAACCACATACTTCCCATAGTAGGGAAAATGCAGTAGGCGAGAGAATAAATATGTACAAATCCTTAGTATTCCTAAAAGAGTATGCGAGAATTACCTGGGTGACGTGAGAATTTTTGCGAGATTCGGACGTGCGTATACTAATAGTTCGTTCGAATATGCCTACTTACCTACTATATAGTAGGAGAAAACAGTACGTGAAAGGAGTAGTATGTCCGAAACATCAGTATTCATAAAAGGATGGGCTACTGCTTCCGCCCAGATTCTAAACCACCGATCGGGATACTTTCCTATCCCAGGAGGCCACGGGAGAGGATATGTCATAATCGAACATCGGAGATCAGTGACAATGGTGTTTTCAAATGTGAGTTAACGGTTCCTTTTCTTAAAATCGTACGTGTTGACCTGTAGAGTAAACTGTTGAATTGTTGGTGTAAAGACGACCCTAGACAGTATAGGCTAGTTGTGGTTTTGCTGTAAAAACACGTTTTTATTATGAATAGCTAACAGGGGAGCTCCAGTAAGAGCACGTCTTCCAAAGTGGATTTACATAAACCATATACATCTTTAAGACTTAAAAAGCTTATTTTAAATGTCTATTTACATCTGACAGGAAAATATTCTATAAGTATTGGAGATGAGCACATTACAACATGAAATAGACAATGATGAATGTGTGCTATTATTATGTAGAATTCACTGTTGTCAACAAAGTTAACATTAGATAAATGAGATGTAAGTAAGTTAAATAAACAAATCTAAAGTAACTTAACATAAGTTATCTATTGTATGTGTCCATTAGTACTGTTGATAAATTGAGGAACATTTATGTTGGATTAAAAGTGAGTTAACACATCAGAAACATCCTCAACACTACTGTAAATGTAGTGTTGAGCACAAATCACTGAGGTAACGTGAATCTTGTCTGGATGTTACATGGACAGATGAACGTGTGTGTTTATCCAGTAGAAAGTGACTCATGAAGCTGAATGCTGCCAAGGCTTCGAGTGTATACTACAGAAATGAATAACAAAATCTATTTAAATATTAAGTTGTAGTTTATTTTAATTATTGTAATTTCAAACAGAGCTATTACAGCACTTTTCTGATTCTTGATTTCTGTGCATTTGCTGCAGATCTTTTGTGGTGGAGCAGGGCCTGCAAGGAAAGATGCCGGCGGAACTTGTAGGGAAACAAATGGTATTTTAGGGATCTTACTGAAATATAAAGTAAGATAATTTTGTTACTTCCAATTCAGAAATCAAATGACATTGTGCTGTTAAAATGACTGCTTTTGTATTATGTCTGTGCCTTTTTGTAGGATCTGAAATGTCTGCAGGCTGGTGTGAGCCTTGAGGATGAGGAGCCCAGAGCTGAATACTGGAAATGGTGCCATGGATGAGACCCTCCATCACTCCACCTGTCCTTATGAGACCTTACATCACTCCACCTGCCCTTATGAGCCCCTTCATCACTCCACCTGTCCTTATGAGACCCTACATCACTCCACCTGCACTTATGAGACCCTCCATCACTACACCTGTCCTTATGAGACCCTCCATCACTACACCTGCCCTTGTGAGACCCTCCATCACTCCACCTGACCCTCCATCACTCCACCTGCCCTTATGAGACCCTCCATCACTCCACCTGTCCTTATGAGACCCTCCATCACTCCACCTGCCCTTATGAGACCCTCCATCACTCCACCTGTCCTTATGAGACCCTCCATCACTCCACCTGTCCTTATGAGACCCTCCATCACTCTAGCTGTCCTTATGAGACCCTCCATCACTCCACCTGCCCTTATGAGACCCTCCATCACTCCACCTGCCCTTATGAGTCCCTCCATCACTCCACCAGCCCTTATGAGACCCTACATCACTCCACCTGCCCTAATGAGACCCTCCATCACTACACCTGTCCTTATGAGTCTCTCCACCGGCCCTTATGAGACCCTCCATCACTCCACCGGCCTTTATGAGACCCTCCATCACTCCACCTGCCCTTATGAGTCCCTCCATCACTCCACCTGTCCTTGTGAGACCCTCCATCACTCCACCAGCCCTTATGAGACCCTCCATCACTCCACCTTCCCTTATGAGACCCTCCATCACTCCACCTGTCCTTATGAGACCCTCCATCACTCCACCTGTCCTTCCTCCATCACTCCACCTGTCCTTATGAAACCCTCCATCTCTCCACCAGCCCTTATGAGACCCTCCATCACTCCACCTGTCCTTATGAAACCCTCCATCTCTCCACCAGCCCTTATGAGACCCTCCATCACTCCACCTGTCCTTCCTCCATCACTCCACCTGTCCTTATGAAACCCTCCATCTCTCCACCAGCCCTTATGAGACCCTCCATCACTCCACCTGTCCTTCCTCCATCACTCCACCGTTCCTTATGAGACCCTCCATCACTCCACCTGTCCTTATGAAAACCTCCATCTCTCCACCAGCCGTTATGAGACCCTCCATCACTCCACCTGTCCTTCCTCCATCACTACACCTGTCCTTATGAAACCTTCCATCTCTCCAGCGGCCCTTATGAGACCCTCCGTCACTCCACCTGTCCTTATGAGTCCCTCCATCACTCCACCTGTCCTTATGAGACCCTCCGTCACTCCACCTGTCCTTATGAGAACCTCCATCACTACACCTGCCCTTATGAGACCCTCCATCTCTCCACCTGTCCTTATGAGACCCTCCATCACTACACACTACACTAGACAAATTGTGTGTAAAAATGGGCTATACAAATAAAATTGCCTTGCCTTGCTGGCTAGGGGCCCTGTTCCCTCAGTTGAGGGTTAAAGCTACACTGTGTGATTTTTACACCCATCTAGCGGTGAAAAGGCTTTGGCTAATGTACTTTCAAGATGGAGGGGCAACATGGCGACCGACATTGGAACCCCTTACCCGTATGTATTTTCAATGGCATATTATACACTCACGAGAATACTTTATTACTTGAACGAAGTAAATATACATTAATGAGCACATATATTTTTGAAAGAACTAAGTGTTTTTAGCTAAGAATAAACTAAAAAAGTTACACAGTGTAGCTTTAAAGAGGATCAGATGAGAGAGGAATTAAGCAAATAAGCAACTCTACTCCTGGTAGGAAAGGACATGAGATTCAGTGAGCTGCCAAAACTTATGAAGGCTTTACTAAGCAATCCTCATAGCAAGTTCAGAAAGGGTGTTGAAAGATTGTTACAAAGAATAGGATGATGTTAGACAACAGAACTGTTTGCGCTCTACTCTCATGTAAAATTAACCACTCTGGTCCAGCCCACAAATACAGTGGTGCTCAGAATTAATGGTACCCCTGGTAAAAATGATAAAAAATGGCTATAAAAAATAAATCTGCATCGTTTATCCTTTTGATCTTTCATTAAAAAAATTGGCAAAATCCTAACCTTTCATTGAAGTAAAAGATTTGAAAGTGGGGGGGAAATCACATTATAAAATAAATGTTTTTCTCCAAAACACGTTGGCCACAATTATTCATACCCTTTTATTAAATACCTTTTTGCAATCTCCTTTTGCCAAGATAACAGCTCTGAGTCTTCTCATATAATGCCTTATGAGTTTGGAGAACACAAGAGATTAGAGACTATTCCTCCATACAGAATCTCTCCAGATCCTTCAGATTCCCAGATTCATGTTTATGCTTCTTCTCTTCAGTTCACCCCACTCATTTTCTATATTGTTCAGGTCTGGGAACTGGGACGGTCATGGCAGAAGCTTCGTTTTGTGCTCCCTAACACATTTTTGTGTTGATTTTGGTGTTTGTTTTGGATCGCTGTCCTGATGGAAGATTCAACCACGGCCCATTATAAGATTTCTAGCAGAAGGCCTCAGGTTTTGATTTTTTTATCTGTTGATATTTGATAGAATCCACAATGCCATGTATCTGAATAAGAAGTCCAGGACCTCCAGCAGAAAAATAGGCCCACAACATTAAAGATCCAACGGTATATTAAATTGTACACATGGGATACTTTTTATCCTTGTGTGCACCAAACCCATCTAGCGTGTTTGCTGGCAAAAAGCTCTTTTTTTAGTTTAATCTGACCACAGAACCCTGTGCCGTTTGAAGATTCAGTCGTGTCTGACAACTGAATATGCTAGAGTTTGTATTTGGAGGAGCGAGGAGCATTTTTCTTAAAACCCTCCCAAACAACATGTGGTGATGTATGGGTTGTTTGATTTTTTTTTAATAGGCTTTCTGACCCCCAAAACTCAACTAATCTCTGCAATTCTCTATCTGTGATCCTTGAAGAGTCTTTGGCCACTCAAACTTTCATCCTCACCGTCAATTAAGAAAATATAGACACACGTCCTCTTCCTGGCAGAATCGTAACATCTTTAGTTGATTATAACTTCTTAATTATTGCCCTGATGGTCAAAACGGGATTTTTCAATTCTTTAGCTATTTTCTTACATCCACTTTCTATTTTGTGATGCTCAACAATCTTTAGATGCACATCAGAACCATGTTCTGTGGTTTTATTCATTGTAATGGATGATTAAGGGAATTTGGCCTTTGTGCTTCCTCATATTTAAACTCCTGTGAAACAAGAAGTCATAGCTGGACAATTTCATGTTCTTAGTCACCCTGGTGTGCTAAAAAAGGTAAATATTAATGGGAATATACTTCATAGATATTTTATTCATAAAAAATTCTAGGGGTATGAATAATTGTGGCCAACGTGTTTTGGAGAAAAATATTTATTTTATAATGTGATTTCCCCCCCACTTTCAATTCTTTTACTTCAATGAAAGGTTAGAATTTTACCAATTTTTTGAATGAAAGATCAAAAGGATAAACGATGCAGATTTATTTTTTATAGCCATTTTTTATCATTTTTACCAGGGGTACCATTAATTCTGAGCACCACTGTACACACCTTCCAAAACAGTCTTAAAGAATGCAAAGTCTGCAACAAATTTGTACAATAACTCACTAAAAGGTTATTTGAAATGAAAAGAAAAACTGTAAAAGAAAAGCAATATGAAATGAAAAGAATGTGTGGAATGAAAATAAAATGTAAATGTAAAGACAAGCAATGTTAAAGGGTTAGTTCACCCAAAAATGAAAATTATATCATAGTTTACTTACCCTCAAGTTGTTCCAAACCTCTATGTGTTTATTTGTTCTGCTGAACACAAAGGAAGATATTTGGAAGAAAACAGATCTCATTCCCCATTGACTACCATAGTAGGAAAAATACATACTATGGTAGTCAATGGGGAATGAAATCTGTTTTCTTCCAGATATCTTCCTTTGTGTTCAGCAGAACAAATAAACACATAGAGGTTTGGAACAACTTGAGGGTAAGTAAACTATGATATAATTTTCATTTTTGGGTGAACTAACCCTTTAAATGAACAGAAAATATGCAAATAACCCTTTAAATAAATGAACTTCATATATACCCTATTGTGTTTTCATTTAGGCTATAACACCTGTCTTAAAATGTTTTTGAACAATACAATTTACCATAATGTAAAATTCTTTCTTACAGGGACTGATGAGGAGACTGAAAACTTTATTAGATTGCGTATGGAGCTTGATTCCGACTTCACTGGGAAGAGGAACAGTGCCAAAAAACCCTGGATGTTCCAGTATGCATGGAAAAATATGCTTTGTCTTCACTTTGTTTGATAAAATGCATTGAGGTTTTGATAATATTTATAATAATATTGTTACACTCTTTGTCTGTGTTTGAGTAAATAATTTGTTTTTTCTTATTGTGTAGTAAAGTTCTTCAGAGGATTGGTTTAGATGGAAAAGTTACACCAAGTCAAATTTCCAAACAATGGGACAATCTAAAAAGAAAATATAAGCTATGTACAAAATTAATGCATGTATTTATTTCATTTGGTGTGAATTTTCTTCTTGCTAGTTTAATATATAATAGATTTATTTTATTTTAGGAGCTTCGCTGTCCTCCTACGGGAACAGATAGTGGGGAGGCCACAGCAGCCACATGGCCGTGGTTTTCTGCCATGCATGAGGCTATTGGGGGGAGGCCATCTATTGAGCCTCCCATCCTGATTGACTTATGCGATGCAGAAGTCTAACTGTTCTGCTGTGTCCAAAGACCCTGGCTTGCCACCATCCGCATCTGTGGAGGAAAGGGAGGAGGAGGACACAACGTCCTCTGCACCACCTGGCACAGCCAACTTGCAGGAAAGACCCTGTACTTCTTCGGGTCCCCCGCCACCTAGAGATCCAACAGAGTGCTAGATTTTTTAGAGAAGGAGACTGAAAAGAGGAGGAACGTTTCACGCCACGCACAAGTTAATGCAATCTACTACGTCAAATAGGCTCCTTGTCCTATTTGAACAGTTGATTAAAAAAAGTTGAACACAATCTCTTTGTCGTTTTTGCTTTGAGAATTTTTTGTGTGTGCCATTATATGCATTAATAGATGTTTTATGGTGTAAACAGTTGCCAGATGAGTACAAAACTATTTTATCTATTGATAATTTGGATATTGCAAATAATTGAATGCACGAGGCTAGGGATTTTTTTTTTTTTACCCACACACAATCTGAAACTAAACATTGTGTGGAGCAACATTTTTCTTCATGTATCTACAAATAATCATGCTCATTTTTCTGCCAGTTTATCACGCCAGGCATTCCCACTACAGACTCCTCTCACTGGACAGGGTGGAGGTAAACCGACATCACAACTTCAGGGGATTCAATTATGTCTCCTGTTGTCAGGCAAATGTTAAGCAAAACTGCACACAGAGTAATGATGGATGATGCGGGGGTAGCCTCCATCCCCCAAAAGGAAGTATCCTTGTGGAGTATACAATGCCTCTTTATAGATCTTGCGGTTTCTCAGGACTCAGGTTGTGGACAGAACCAGGATATCCCACAAAAACATCATGGAATCGGGCCTTCCATCACATACTGCCTGCATCTGAATGGATGGGAAGAGTTTTCTATTGATGTAGTCCGGGCCAGTGGGTTCAGCGGGGATTTTCAAAACCAAGGACAACCTTATAAAGGTTTTGTGCATCTGGCAACTGTGTGACCTGCTGGTGCAGGGCTGCAATCTTGAACCAGCCTGCAAACAGAGGATTCTGGCACCTGAAAGGCCCGGGCCACCACACTGTATGACAGACCATGTGCTAGCCAGTACACAGTTATCAGTATGGTTTGTGGTGTCCCGAACCATGTGCTTCATCTTGTGGCAGCATCCTTATCAAAGCTTCCATAGAGTCCCGGTGCGGTGGCATTTATTTCAGCATAAATCGAAGTAGCTGTTCTTTTACCCTGAAATTAAAAATAGCATGCAAATATGTTTATTTTATGTATAAGCACAGCACTGTTCAGTTTAAATTAAGAAATTGTATACAACAAAGAAGGCTGTGAATCTGAATTCAAATATTAACCCCACAACATATCTGCACATAGTATTTTTAACAATACCTCAACCAGGAGTAGGACACAATGACGCAATTCGTGCTTTCCACAATGACGCAATCTACTTGAGCGAAGCTGTTCATGATGTGCAATTCGGTGAAGAATGTGTTGTAATGATAGGGCACAGCCACAGGATATACCTACTATAATTTTCATCGTAATTGTAGATGGAAATGTGTAATGCAAATTGGTTTATATAAAGAATACACACCTGCCTCTTATAAAAGTCCAATGATAATGTAATTGGAATTAACAATAATACTATTAGGCTAACAAGTTGTAAACAATTGATCCTTGTATGTTTGCATATGGAAAAAAAAAAAAAAACCATGTACAGTATGTATTGTGCATGAATTCATAGTTACATAACCCAGACCTTTTGCAAACTTTAATTGTATTTTGCTTTAGTAAGAATGAGGTTCACAGTTTATTAATTATTATTATTATTATTATAATTAGCATTATTGTTTACATGTTCAAGACGCAAATGTATGTGAAATCACAACAACTCGAATAGGACAGTTGCAGAGTTATATCAAAGCACTAAAATTAAACAAACTGTAATACTAGGCTATAGCCTACAACAAATAACAGTTAATAACTGGTAATAATTCATTGTTAATAATAACTGGTAATATATAAAAAATAAGAACAAATGTGGTATTTTGTGGGGGTTGAAACGGTTACAATATAATTATCTAGATGGTCAAGAATCGAGACATGCAAGCTAAATCCAGCGGTGTAGAGTCATCATTACTTGACGACGCTTTGAAGTGACGCTGATCATTTCACTTTTTTCAATTCCTCCGTCCTTTCATTGTTTCCTTCCCTCGCATCCTGAAGAGGTGGAGCTAAGAAGCGAGGAAAGGAAAAGAGGAAAGGAAGCGAGGAAAGGAAAAGAGGAAAGGAAGCGAGGAAAGGAAACGAGGATGCACAAATAAGAAATGAGAAGAACCCCTTCTCTATGTTTTTGTGACGTGTCACGCAGGAACTGAGCAACTCCGCAGTGGTATGACCCGACCGGTATAATATAAACACATATTATAGGTATAGCCTACTAGTGATTATTTTGTAATTTTTGAAAACAAAAGAGTAACTGACTGTAGCTTTAATCCCTAAGTAGCCTACTTCTGTTTTTATGCTTGCGATAGTTGTGCATTGAATTGTTTTGCGTTTGTCGATGTCCACAAGGTGTAAACACTGGCCCGAGGACACAACCAACAATAAAAAAAACTGCCACGACAAAAAAAATTGCTCACGATCTGTGAGGCGATTAAAAACTGCTAATGCTGCAGTGAATCTGGTGTGTTTTTCGAACTGTAATTCGTTGTAAAATATAAACCCAAATGTTTGGTAAATCAAGACTTATGAATTAATTTGATTCAGAGTTTGAATCCGAAATTATTACTTTGTCCGATTTAAAATGAACCGTTGGTTTCTTAAGCTCATACTGACTAACGATCGTATTGCTAATATGACAATGAATGAATGAAATCTGGTAACGTTACAATGTGTAACAATATGAGCAACTGAAGAATGCATTATTTCAGACATAGGCCACCATCAAGACATTTTGAGTTCAAAAGTGTTTGTTTGTTCTAATACTACCGAATTCTTTAACTGAATCAGTCTATGATAAATATAATGTGACACAGAAAGCAGCTAGATGAGTTTGAAATTGAATCATTTCTAAAGAATTATTTGAGCCAAACACTTACACCTGTATAATTGAGAGTGATTAGTGTGATGAGAATCTGCTAAATGAGCAACAGCGACCACAATTCACACCTTCAGTCAGTGAAGCCGCTCCTACAGCTGTTCATGAGAGGTTAAATGCTGGGGAATATTTCCATCTTCCCACAGGAGAAGCAGCAGCAAACAGGAGGAATTATTCCAGGAAAAACTACTGGCGTACTATTGTAAAGATGGAGTTTAAGGAAGAATCCTGCAGAATAAAGGATGAAGATACAGAGGAACAAATAGGTTGGTGTTTTCCTTTATTCTCTTTTATGACTGATGAGAAATACAATGCTAAATTGACTTTGTTTCTCGTTTGTCCTCCTTTATTTAAATTATGGAAATTTAATATTTTGATTTCAGACCAAATGGAAGTGAATGAAGACCAACGGCATAATTTCGCACATGAAGATAAAAACATCATTTCACAGACTGAAAAGAAATTGACACAGAAAAGTGCTCGAAAAACTGGTGCAAAAGATTCTTTCACCTGTTCTGAGTGTGGAAAGAGTTTAAGCGATAAATCAAACCTTAAGAGACACATGAGATTTCACACTGGAGAAAGACCTTATACATGCACTGAGTGTGGAAAGAGTTTCGTTCTGAATGGACACTTGAAGAGACACCTACTAGTTCACACTGGAGAAAAGCTGTTCACATGCACTCAGTGTGGAAAGAGTTTCGCATCCAAAAGCTCTCTCACCACTCATCTACACTCTCACTCTGGAGTGAGATCATTCAGCTGTGATCTGTGTGATAAAACATTTGTTTTTGACCAAAACTTAAGAGAACACCTTAAAGGTCATGCTGGCGAGGCTTATGTTTGCTCTCTTTGTGGAAAGAGTTTTTCACTACTGAAAAATTTACAAATTCACCATATTATTCATACTGGTGTGAGACCTCATATGTGCTTTGACTGTGGGAAGAGTTTTATTACATTAAGCAACTTAAAAAACACCAGAGAATTCATACTGGAGAGAAACCGTTCAAGTGCTCACACTGTGGAAAGAGTTTCTCTCATTCTTCATCCTTGAAAGCTCACGAGAGCGTTCACACTGGAGAGAAGCCGCACCAGTGCTCTTCATGTGGGAAGAGTTTCACCTGTTCCTCTAATCTACTGACTCATAAGAAGAAGCATTGTTGTCTAAGTGAGCGAAAGCACTTGTCAGTCCATTAAAACTGTGAATGTTATTGAGTTGTTCAACGATGTTAGAAACTCACTCTTGAAGTGTAGACGTAAATATATTGAAATCCATTTTTGTCATGGGGTGGTTTATGGTTGAATGGGTGTTTATTAATATACTGTATATGGCCAATAATGTTGTATTTGATATTTCTTTGAGAAATAAAAGGAACAAAACCTAAGTTACTTACTAATACATTTACTTTTGTTTGTGTAATTAAAGTGTTTTTACATTGTCTTCAGAATATTTTTTTTTTTTAATTTTTTTTTTATATGAACCTATAAAAATGGTCAATACCACATTTAACTTACTGACTTTAAAACATGGATCAGCCAACATCTTTAAATCATCTGTTTTATAACATTAACTTTAATCAATTTAAGGAGGCTAAATTTAAGCACCTAAAATCTGTTTAATTTCCTTATATTATATAATGCATTGATCTCTTCGCTTTAGATCCAGTAGCAAAATGTTTTAGATTAGAATCCGTTTCACATTCACTTAAATGTGGTAATTTAGTTAAAGTTTGTTTCTATATATGCTGTTTCATCTGACAAGCTTCAAATGATTTATTTGTCTGTCTTGATCCATTGGCTTGTGACCCTCTTTTTCTTCTCTCATTTTAAGCATTGAAAGTAAATGTAATGTAAATTTAATTTTCCGTTATGGATGTTGAATTAAAACAAATTCAGTGAAGTTTGACTGAATAATAAGGATTCGCTTATAAAATCAGACAGTGATGAATGTGTGAATTTAATCAAATAAAACAAGGCATATAGCGCTTCACTACTGTACACCCAAAGCGCTTTTACAATCATCCCAGACAGCAACATGGTGTCGGCCCAGATCCAGCCCACATACGCATGGAAACCACATGTGGGCCGGATCTGGGCCGACACCATGTTGCTGTCTGGGATGTCAGGGTTTTTTTCCTCAACCACCACAGGCCTGATGTATTTTTTTTTCTTTAGGATTCATTTTATTTATCTGTTCTTTTAAAATCTAACACTCCCAACAGCAATACATTTATTTTTCCAAGTATTGCATCATCAAAAGTAAGCTGCTGGCCTTATTTTATTTCCAAAAATACAGTGGCACACGGATGACGTCAGAAACTAAAGTCTAATTCGCTGCTGGTTCCTTTGAGATTTTCCTATGGGGTTTTATAATGGGGTTTTGCAATTTATGAGTAAAATAAAGTATATGCTTATCATTACTTATTATAAACTGCACACACTCACACCCAAAAAAAACTTATCTACTTATTAAAAATGTACGTTAAAGATCATAACTGCTTCAAAACTCGCATTTGGTATGAATATTTGTGTGTTTGTGTAATTTACGTTGTAGAACAAAACAACATCAAACTATCGTCGTTATGTTTACCATAGTTTTTATTATAAATTTAAAATCTCGAGAGAACCAGGGAGCGGGTCAAATCTGCACCGCTCTATACTTTCAGACACAACGTATAACAAAGACATTATGTAGATTCAGTTTTGTTCTAATATTCTGTCTACCTGTAAAATATTATGTAACAATCTGATACACAGAACTGGATTTTTTTATTTATTAAATGCCTGTATCTCTGAATTGCAAACTATTCCTTTGTCTTTGCACACATTCAATTGTTTAATCAATGTCTGATTACAGCAATCAACCCTAATCAATATTCTTTCAGCTTTTCTCTGACCTGCTGTAAGAATTGAAGATTTGATAGTTTAACAGTGCTTGCAATATAGAGCTCATTTCTGATAATAACACTACTTTTCAGAAGATAAATATATTATTTGTTTGTCATTATTTAGAGACTATGCTGCAAGAAAGTGTTTGAATATAAATCTCTGTCTCTCAGGTATAACATTCTGGGAACAATTAACCTATCATCATTACATCCAATTTGTTACCATTACAAAAGTAATTAATATGGTTATATTAAACTAAATAAACAAGTTTTGATTAAACATTTTAAGATCTTATTGTTTGTTTTTTAAAGTCACTAAATGGGTTGGCACATTTCTGACCTACACCAGGTGTAAAACACACTTCTACAAGTGTCCCAATCTGTGAACACCTTGGAACCTGACCTACACCTACTTTTTTTTCTTCATTAAACTTAAAATGTGATTTTGTTTGTTTCATATATTGTGTCCTGCTTTCTCAATTTAAATAAAAACAGACATGCCATATAACAAAGATATCTTGAATTCAAGAATGTTTGTTCTAGCATAGAAATTATTTAGAATTCCCAAATATCCCAAATTATTTACTGAATCAAAAAGCAGCTAGATGAGTTTCGAACTGAAATTATTGAATTGTTTCTAAACAATTATTTGAGACAAACACTTACTCAAAATTATTGAGAGTGAATGTACCCAAGAAGTCATATACTGACGTCTTGGGACGTCTTTTGACCATACGTCAATATCCGCCTTTTTAGGGTACCCTTAAACGTCGGTTAGATGACGTTATCGGATCCTAAATCTACCCCAGACCTAAACCTACCCCTAAACCTACCCCGTCACCTACTGACGTTAAAGGTAAAGCGTCAGTTGTATGACGTCCCAGGATCGTCATTTACCGACGTTTTAAAGGCCTGTTCACACCGGGACGAATTTCGCGCGCGTTATTCGCCGACGTTTAACGCCTAGTGACTAAACAAAGGGCGCCAATGTGAGTGTTCACACCGACGCGTAAAACGCCACGCGTAAAAGCGTCATTTTTAAAAAAAACGCCTCGGGTTCGTTTTTTTTGTTTGACGCGCCGCGTCAAAAACTATCCGACCAATGAGATTGGCGCTTTTGCTTACGTGTCTGGAGCTTCTGAAGTTACAGTAAAACACAACTTGGGGGCGCTCAAACACAAAACGGTCTTGGCGAGCACACATACGTAATGGCGAAGAAGAAGAGCGTCCGTCTACTACACTCTGCCGGGAAGAAATAAGACGAGGAAGATGCAAGGCCAGATGAATGTAGAGCTGCCGGTCTTGTTGTTGTCAATATAAAGAGACACAAATGAGAATAAAGAACTGTATGACAAACGCGACAAACTTGCTCTCTTCTTCTGAGTGACAAGCGAGTGTCAGAAGCACTTTGTGGATCTGGACCGGGGTATTTCTGTACATTAGGCGCCATCTAATGTCAGGGAATGAATTTGCATGTTCACTCAGCTCATCGTCAGCGAAAAACGCTTGGGTGTGAACACAAAAAACGCGTTGAAAAACGCTGACGAATAACGCGAGCCGATATTCGTCCCGGTGTGTACGAGCCTTAAGGGTACCCTAAAAAGGCGGATATTGACGTATGGTCAAAAGACGTCCCAAGACGTCAATATATGACTTCTTGGGATGAGACTGTGTTAGATGAGCATCTGCTAAATGAGCAACAGCGATCACAATTCACACCTTCAGTCAGCTCCTACAGCTGTTCATGAGAGTTTAAATTATGTTAAAATATTCCCATCTTCCCAAAGGGGAAGAAGCAATATTGAGGAATTAATCGAGGATAAACTACTGACGTACTATTATAAAGATGAAGATTGAGGAAGAATCCTGCAGAATGAGAGTTGAAGATATAGAGGAACAAATAGATTGGTGTTTCCCTTCATTCTCTTTGAATGATGAAAAGATGAAAACTGACATATTGCAATACATCTAAGACTCAATAGTAAACTGTGTTTGTGCTATATTGAGATTTTTTTCTTTCTTGTTTTTCCTCCTTTATTTAAATTATGGAAATACATTACATTGATTTTAGACCCGATGGAAGTGAATGAAGACAAACAGCATCATCACAAATGAAGATG
Source organism: Chrosomus eos (assembly GCA_036326025.1). NCBI lineage: Eukaryota > Metazoa > Chordata > Actinopteri > Cypriniformes > Leuciscidae > Chrosomus > Chrosomus eos. Next base: position 30,014,135 of record CM070834.1, on the reverse strand, counting down.
AAAACATAATTTCACAGAAAAGTGCTTAAAGGGGTCATATAATGCCATTTTTGTACAAGTTAATATGAATCTTTAGGGTCTAAATGAAAAGTTTGTAATATACTTTTATTAAAAATTCTCATTAGTTTTTTAAGAAAACACTCATTTTACCTGCTCAAAAACAGCTCTGTGTTCAGCACTCCGTTTAAGTGCATATGCCTTTAAATGATAATGAGCTTCGCTGACTCCGCCCCTCTGTTCTGTGGGCGCTGTAACACAACGCACGTGGAGTGTTAACTTGACAACAGTTGAGGGTTTATTATGGCAGCGGGATTCTCTCTGAGGACGCATCTGTGCAACCGTATCAGTTTGAACCAGAGTCGGACCCGAAGAAGTTCGACAATAAGGCTCGAACAGGACGTTTCTGAATGGTTGGTTAACAATGTCACTTTGATCTATTTTTGTATGTACTGGCAGGGTAACGTTAGAGTTGTGAGATACAAACGCTATGTGTTTAACGTTACTAATGTAAGTTATAGGTTAGTTCGTTGACAGATTTATGTTGAAAAACTTTTCTTTTTTTTTTTTGTAAATGTAGGCTTGTCAATGATGCGTGACATTATCTCAGTGTTAGGTACAACTCGTGACTGAAACTGACATGAGGTCATGTCAGTAATGATTCTAGCAGTAGTTGAAGGATAACTAAGAATTTGCTGTATGTTTATGTTTAGTGCGGTACGAAAATGTTTTATGTTTTAAGAAAACTTTTAAGTACATCTATAGTTTTGTAACTGCATTGATATTCCTGTTAATATTCCTGTTACGTTAACACCAACGCGTTTAAACGTGGGATTATGAATTATATTGAGAACGTCGTAACGTTACATAGAAGACATGCCGTACTAATGCACCCTGAGTGTAAACATTAGCCACATTCGTGAAGCGTGCAAGGGATTTGCAAAGATTCATATAAAGGTTAATAAATAAAACGTTACACTCACTTCTTCTGGAGGTCCAGCAGGAACACGAATAGTTGGTACCGATTCCTTTTTCAGTAGCAGCTTCTTAGCTAAACCTGATTTATATTGACCCTCGCCTCGTTTATAAAGCAGTCTGGTGAGAAATGATTTGCGCAAACATGAGCGCATTGACGTTGCTCGTCGTGAATATTTCCTTCATAAACAAAACTCAGCCACTGCGTCTTCAGCGGTTCGGATTTAGGAACATTAAAATGACTGCTGTGTTCCTTATTACACCCAAGAACAGAACACCACAATCGCTTAGACGGCCGCCATTCTGCACCAGTGTAAACAATGACGAACTATGATTGACATCTCACTCACGAGCGAGGGCGGGTCTGTGTTGAAACGCTGCTGTCAATCAACAGTCGTGGGAGGGGCGTGCGATCTTGTGACGTCACAGGATCGAACGGCTTGATTTGAGGCAGGGGAAAACATATAAGGAGATTAAAACAAAACCACTGGATGGATTTTTATCATTATATGATGGCTGTGTACAGGCACTGCCAACACACATTTCAGTACAATCAACTTGTAAAAGTGCAAGTACCATTATATGACCCCTTTAAACTGGTGAAAAAGATTTCCACCTGCTCTGAATGTGGAAAGATTTTAAAACAAATTAAACCTCAAAAGCCACACACCGGAGAAAGACCTCATACATGCACTTAGAGTGGAAAAACTTTTGTTCTGAAAGGACACTTGAAGAGTTTGCCTACAAATTCGCTCTGGTAAAAAAGCGTTCACATGCATTCAGTGTGGAAAGATTTTTGCATCTAAAAGTTTTCTCAAGGCTGTAAAAACTGTAAAAAAAAAAAAAAAAAAAGGGACTAAAGTCCACCCAACTTAAAATTGTAAAATATTACATTAACATCGCAAGTTGTCACAGTCATGTTTATTTAATGAATAACAGAACAAAATATTTTTGGTTTACTGAACACAAATAGGCCTAATTTAATTAGACTACTTAAATAATGAATCAGACCATAACTTTTTATTATTTAAACAGTTTGTGTCCAATGCACAACAACAACAACATTACAGTACCAAGTCTGTATGGCGGACATTGCATTTTAACTTCTTTACTCTATGCATTTTACACCTAACTCAATGCATGGTACATACAAATGCATGTTAGAGAAATCCAGTGTTAAGTACACCCTAATACATTAGCTGTCTTGTGGCATGAGGCACATTTTCACATGTATTTAACATTTAACATCACTCAGCTGTTATAAATGCACAGCACTTTTTTTGTCAGAACAACATTGAAAATTGCAATGATATGCCTGTAATCCAGTGACCTAGATCCTTGGACGTACCAGTGTCTACATAGAAATCAAACACAATTAGTTTGACCAAAAAAAAAAAAAAAAAAACTCCAGCCTGAAGGGATAGTTCACACAAAAACGACTAAAAAACAATCAAGTTTTCTTTCAATGTATTAATTAATGTTAAAGGTGCCCTAGAATGTGAAATTAAATTTATGTTCGCATAGTTAAATAACAAAAGTTCAGTACATGGACATGACATACAGTGAGTCTCAAACACCATTGTTTTCTCCTTCTTATTTAAATCTCGTTTTTAAAAAACACCCCTGAAAAATAGGCGAATCTCCACATAATACCGACTATGACGCAATAGTCGGGATCATTAATATGTACGCCTCCAAAGATTTGCATATGCCAGCCCTCAATGCCAGGCGGAACTGCGCAGTCGAGTCATCAAAACAAGTGAGGATCATAGGGAAAATGGCAGATCATGGAAATAAATGCTATGTTCGACGCTGTGCAGGGGATGTGAGTACTTTTCATACCCTTCAAGCAGGCTTCTCTCAGTGAATAAATTATATACAGAAAACGATCAAAGAACAATCTTTCCACACAGCGCGAGTTTATCTGGACACTTGCCAAACTCGTTATGAAATCAATGATGTACATCATCGTGTTCGCATTGGTGAAAGCATTAGAGAGTGCAACTGCGTTGCTATGATAAGATCTTCATTCTCGCGATCAACAGACTGTCATCTGCTTGATGGAAATAGATTTAAATATAAACATCTCACAATTCGTTAATCTCGATAGCTGTAATAGTAAAAACGTATAATATCTGTAAGTATTCGAGAGATGTAATACGTAGCTATTTCATATGCAAGCATGTCACCCAATCACAGCAGTGGCCGGTTACACAGCCAATCACATCAGTAACATGCCTGCACTTCCTGGACAAAAGAATTGTTTTCTTCTACAGTTCTTAGTTTGAAATCACTGATCTCAACCTGACCAGACTTGACTTCATGCTTACTGATCAAACAAAATCTGCACAGTTTGTCAGCTCCTAAATTATCAGCACATTGCGTAAAAGACTGCCCCTTTTATGTACTGATTCAGAGCAGGCACAAAATTTTTCCCGAAGATGCACACTTCAAATTCATCAACTTACAGTCCCAAAGATATTGCAAGGTCTTTGTCACCTAGAAGTCGGTTCTCTTTAAAGTAAGCACCATCCTGAAAAGACTCAAAATGTCCAGGAGTAGACTCCACCAAACACAATCTTATTCAACAGATCTTTATGACCTAGTAAGCATTCCAGAACATGATATAAAGACACATAAACAAAATGTTTTTTGTGTGTCCTGTCATAGAGATACTCTGTTGGATAAATTACAGAGAAGTGTTCTTTGAAATACGCATTCTTTCTATGGTCTGTGGATAAACTGTTTTTTTCTGAAGTAGTCAGCAGAAGAGGATTGGTCTAATAAATACCACTGTTAATTTCCTGGAGGATAGAATTATCTACATAAAGTTTTCGTTTGACCAAAATATTTCTGATGCTTTCAACAGCAAGAGACTTGGAAAAGGATGCAAAGTCGAAGGTGCTTGTCTGCTGTATTCAGTGGTTGCTCTAACTGATCTTGGCCTGTTTGATGGCGAATAGCTTCTGTAAGGAATCAGGGACGTGTAGCGTCGCTGAAGTTGAGTAAATCTAAATTTTGGCCGAAATGATCGATCTTTATAGGCTGAGGCCACGCCCATTTAGGTGGTTAAACGATGAAACGAAATGGCCAAGCATCCCGTGGCCAGAGATATATATAATTACCTGATCGACACTCCAAGTGTAGCCTATATACCCGGGAGAAGTTAAAAGCGTACAAGTCTCTTGATGTGTGTAGTATTTTGTGTCGGGACAATAATCAGACCAAAGGAAAGTTCTCAAAACGTCTTTACTCTTCAATACCCTAATACAGACTACCAAACTACCGAAGCCGGTTCGCTCCGAAAACGTCAAAACTCGTTTCTATAATAAACCATAATGTAATTACTGCATTTGCAATACTGAGCCACGAGATGGCAATCTCTACCTGTTAATTACATCAATCTATTACACTCCTTCCCTTTTAGCTTTTTCCTTAAACATAGCCCCTTTTACTTTAGCAACAATTAACAACGATTAACCTTTCATTTTACTAAACCCAAAATAGAACTACTGCCCTGAAGATTTTATAATTTTTTCAAATGAAAGTTCCATTAGCACAACAAAATATCACTTGGCAGCTTAACATTTACTGGAACAAAGTAGCATTTCCCTACAACATACTGCCAGTTATAAATCCAGTTTTTTTGGTGGCAGCCGGACCCTCTCTGGGTACCTCCGTTTCTCAGGTGAGCTTTTTCTTTCTGTGCGCGATGGTGACACATCGACAACATGCTCAGTTGGTTTAATGAGAACCGTAGGCGGTATTAGCTTCACTGGTGCACTGGGAACAGCCGCTGGAAAAACACAGTCCCTAGTGACTGGTGGTTCATTCTCAACCGCTGGTGAGGGCAAAACTTCTTGAATTTGTTCACCCTTTTCTCGCCATGGCAACATGTGGTCGACATGCACTGTGCGTTGCCTCTGACCCTCCTGTACCATATATGTGACAGCTCCCAGTCTTTTCAGCACTTTTGCCTGAATCCATTTCTCCACTCCTCCCCTGAAATTTCGGACACGGACAGCTTCCCCATCCTGAAAGAACCGAAGACATGAACCACCCCTGTCATGATGACGTTTCTGTGTAGCTTGTTTCTCTTCAACCCGACTGTCAAGCTTGGGCTTAAGCAAACTGAACCGGGTCCGAATCTGGCGCTTCAGGAATAACTCAGCCGGAGTCCGACCAGTCACGGTGTGGGGTGTACTGCGGTACATGAGCAAAAAATTTGCAAGTCTATGACCAAGTGGTAAAGAAGCCTTCTTCTCTGCCTCCAACACATCCTTCGTCAACGCACGTTTCAAAATCTGCACTGACCTCTCTGCAGCTCCATTTGATGCAGGATGGTATGCAGGTACAGCAGTGTGTTTGATACCGTTTCCCTCCAGAAACTGTGTAAACTCCCTCGACACCAGCTGTGGACCATTATCTGAGACCAGCTCTTCTGGCAGCCCATACGCAGAGAATAAGTTTCGCAGAACTACAATGGTGTTTTGAGATGTGGTGGAAGACATGGGGAAAACTTCTAACCACTTTGAATGGCTATCAATAACCACCAAAAAATACTGTTTATCCTTCTCTGCAAAATCAATGTGAATTCTCTGCCACACTCTTTCCGGCCACCTCCAGTGGTGCAGTGGTGCGACTGCTGGCATTTTCTGAACAGCTTGACAGATAGAGCAACCTTTCACCAGCTCTTCAATTTCCCCATCACAGCCAGGCCACCACATGTAACTGCGAGCGAGAGCTTTCATGCGGCAGATACCTGGGTGCACATGATGAAGGTCCTCCAGTAAGCGCTGTCGATAACCTGGGGGTATGATGACTCGCTGGCCCCAAAGAATGCAACCTTGTTCCGCTGACAACTCCTGCCTGCGTATGAAATAAGGCCGCAGTGCTTCCTCCTGAACATGACTGGGCCATCCATTCATGGTGTAGCTCCACACTTTGTTCAGTGTAGGATCTTTTAACGTAGCTCTCTCAATGTCTTTCGCACCCACTGGTAGTTCTACCATGTGTGAGAAGTAAAAAATACCTCCCTCTTCTCCTGTGTTGTCGAATGAGGCAGTGGGTAGGCGAGACAGAGCATCAGCGTTTGCATGATCAGCTGATCTCCTGTACTCAATATCATAGCTGTACGCCATGAGGATGAGAGCCCAGCGTTGCATCCTTAATGCTGCCAACGTTGGAACTGCTGACTTTGGTCCCAGAATAGTTAACAGCGGTTTGTGATCTGTAATCAATGTGAACTTCCTCCCATAGAGGTATTTATGGAATTTCTTAACTCCAAAGATGATAGCCAAGGCCTCTTTCTCGATTTGGGCATATTTTCTTTCAGCCTCCGTTAACGTCCTTGATGCAAAAGCTACCGGCCGTTCCTCTCCATTGTCCATGACATGGGAAATTACCGCCCCTACTCCATAGGGTGACGCATCACAGGCAATCCGGAGTGGCAACCGTGTGTTGTAATGCACCAACACCTTATTTTGCTGTAATAGCTGCTTTGCATCTTCAAATGCCTTCGCACACTCCGAAGTCCAAACCCACTTTGCCTCTTTTCTTAACAGGTTGTGTAGAGGGTGGAGTAAGGTGGAGGAATTTTGCAGGAAACGGCTGTAGTAGTTAAGAAGCCCTAAGAACGACTTCAGTTCCGTGACATTTTTTGGCTCAGGCGCTTTGTTTATGGCTGTCACCTTTTCATCCGTGGGGTGCAGACCATCCTGGTCAATGCGATGACCCAGATACTCCACACTGCTCTGAAAAAACTGACATTTTGACAATTTCACATGAACACCATGATTTTCCAGACGTGTGAGCACTTCATCCAGTTTCCTCAAATGATTTTCCTCAGATGAAGCAGTGATTAGAATGTCATCCAGGAAACATGTCACATGGTCCAGCCCTTGTAAAATCTGGTCCATTACAGACTGAAAAATTGCAGGTGCACTGGAAACACCATAGCTGAGGCGATGAAATTTGTATAGGCCCTTATGAGTGTTAATCGTCAGATACTTCTCTGATTCCTCATCTAACATCAGCTGCTGGTAAGCATGAGACAGGTCAAGCTTACTGAATGATGTTCCTCCTGCTAAAGTAGCAAACAGATCCTCGGTGTTAGGCAGTGGATATGTCTGCTCTTCTATGCACCGATTAATACTGACCTTGTAATCGCCACAAATCCTAATTGTTTTGTCTGCTTTTGGCACAGTTACAATCGGAGAGGCCCACTCACTCATTTCAGTCTTTGAAATCACCTCCATTTTCTCCAATCTGTCCAACTCCTTCTCTACTGCTTCCTTTAATGCGTAGGGAACGGGGCGAGCTTTGCAAAGGATTGGTGTGGTGCCTGGTTTTATGCGGATTTTGGCTTTAAAACCCTCTATGCAGCCTTGTTTCTCAGAGAAAACTGCCTGGTGGCGCTGTAACACCTCGTTGACTCCTGGGGTCCACTCTGCCTGTGTGAACATCCTATGCACTGTGAAAATCTGTTTCCAGTCAAGGTGTAGTGCCTTTAGCCAGTTCCTACCAATCAGAGCTGGTCTACTTCCCTTCACCACCACAAGAGGTAAGGTAACTTTCTGTGTTTCATACTGCACTGGTATCTTGATGTATCCTCGAACAGCGATACCCTGGCCTGAATATGATTTCAGCTTTAACTTGGGGGCTGGTTTTAACAGGAAATGGTTCAGATTTGTCTGGTAGTAATCCTCTGAGATCACTGACACAGCTGACCCTGTATCCAGCAGCATTGTTGTGCTCTTATCACCCAGTGCGACATCCACTGTATACCCCTTTTCACAGCTTGTGGTGGAATATAATGCATACACTCCAAATAGTTCAGCCTCTTCATCCCCTCTGGATGTATTTCCTTCAGCTTCCACATACTGAGTTTGAGAAATGGCTTTTCCTTTTCTACATGCACGTGCTATGTGCCCAGTTTTGGAGCAGGAATGACACTTTTCATTCTTGAATCTGCAGTCACGTGCTGAGTGTCTTCCCCCACATCGGTAGCATGTCTGTGATGTCCCAAAATTACTTTTTTCTCCTTTTTGGCCTTTGCTTTGAGCTTTATTATCATTATGTCGTCTAAACTGTCCTTTCCTCCCCTTTTCAGAAAAACCTGCACTTGACAAGGCATTTACCTGATGAGCCTGGCTGTGTCCAGAAAACTCCATCGATTTCTTTGACGCCATCTCCATTGCTACTGCAATCTCACAAGCTTTCGGGAAAGTCAGATCATTTTCAGACAGCAATCTGCGCTGCACTGCATCCGAGCGTAATCCACTCACGAAACGATCTCTCAGCGCGTCATCCAAATACTGTCCAAACACACAAGTAGCTGACAACTGCTTCAAAGCTACCACATAATCAGAGACAGTTTCCCCCTCTCTCTGGTTACACTTTTGGAACCGAAAACGTTCCGCGATTACAATCGGTGCTGGCTTGTAATGTGTACTCAGTGCTCTCACCAGATCAGAATACTCCATAGTACCTCGGTACGGTCGGCGACACCAGATTTTTCAACAATTTATAAGCATCCGCCCCAATCACAGAGAGAAACACACACACCTTCTTTTCATCCTTGATTTCGTTTGCCAACATCCACTGTTCCAGACGTTCCAAATATGACTCAAAATCCTCCTTCGCGTCATTATATTCATCCACGCGACCGACTGGCACAGCCATTTCAGAATTTTTTTCTTCCCGAGGCTAACTGCTAACTGTTAATCCACACGTGCCTGGTTCCTCCAAAAAAACCTTATTTTCCTTTTTCCAACGACCAGTGTACGGCTCCTTTTACAGTGCAGCGGTGCAGTGGCATTCGTTTAATATCCTCGTCGCCATTTGTAGTATTTTGTGTCGGGACAATAATCAGACCAAAGGAAAGTTCTCAAAACGTCTTTACTCTTCAATACCCTAATACAGACTACCAAACTACCGAAGCCGGTTCGCTCCGAAAACGTCAAAACTCGTTTCTATAATAAACCATAATGTAATTACTGCATTTGCAATACTGAGCCACGAGATGGCAATCTCTACCTGTTAATTACATCAATCTATTACAATGTGTACAACTTTGTTCTGTGTGGTCAAGTCCAAGACATACAATTTCATGATTACCAAGTTTAAAACTTCGTAGTGCTGAAGACAGAGGTTCTGCCTAGCCAAAGACAGAGTAAGAAGACGGAATTGTACAAGGCCTAGGTTATCGTTAACAAGACAAACAACTGTATTCTTACTGCGAACTGCACCTGTATGGCTGGATGTAACCAAAATAAGTTTACTATATTACATTTTCATTATTTACCCAATTCAGTCAGTGTAAACAATTTAATCATACAAAATGTAACAGCTTATTTACTGAAATTATACAACTGTTGTTATGTATAGCCTTAAGCACAATTTAATCCAATGTGTTAATGCAACAATTTTGTGCAGGCTAGGGTCATGCTGCAGCCTTGCAGCTGCACTTATGTTTAAAGTTGAGCTGTGGCTCAGGATAGGAAAGACGGAGAAGTGTTGTACATCACAAACAAATATGTGGATTAACACATCCAAGAGAGAGATGAAACCAGCCAGACTGAGTGAGATAAGCTTCAGAAAGGCTAAGAGGACTGCAGCCAGTCAGAGTAAAGTGTAGAAAGAACAATGTAAAAGGTAGACACAATCTGAATGTAGAAAAGATCAGGTCATGTACATATAACTAGCAGTAATGATTGATGCAAAACACACTTCTACAAGTGTCCCAATCTGTGAACACCTTGGAACAGCCTGTTAATACGTAAATGTTGTTTTTAACTTTGTCAGTTTGCTGCCTACTTTTGTACCATTTACTGGTTTTAAACTACTTATATTTGAATAAAACTACAAAAAGGGGATGTTCTAAAACTTTTGACCAGTAGTATAATTAATGTAAAAACAGTTCCAAAAAATTATCAGTGCCATATGACTATTAATGACAGCTGTAACCAGCTTTGATTATAATTTGTATTAAAATAAGTTATCTAACATTTATTTTATTGTATATTCAGAACTGACAGATGAAGACATCGCAGACCTGAAAGTACTGGGACATAACGCAGCTGTGCTCACTAGCATGGACTTCAGTGAGACAGATACCGCATCAGAATCTGACACAGAGAACGGAGACCTGTCAGAGCCACTTGAAGCTCTGTATGATGCCAATCTGAGATGCCTCTGCCAAAATGAAATACAAGAGAGGAGTGAAGAGACCTTTTAAAAACTGGGGAAGGACTAATGAGCAGTGTGTAAACCTTGAGCTTACAACTAAAAATCAGGCCCACTCTCAGGCCTGGCACACACACAGAACTGGAAGGATAACAAGCACAACCCTACATTGTGTATGCACTGTAGTAACCGAGAGCACTAAAACAAACCTTGTAAAACAGGTAATGCACTACAACAAACAAGAGATGTCCCAGCAGTACTTTGGGGAAGAGATATGGAGGACACAACCAGAAGAATTTACACAGAAATAATGAAAGTTCAACATCACAACTTTGACATGGAGCTATGCGGTCTTGTTGTGCGGCCAGACACATCTTGGGGCATTGCCGGATGGAATGGCAAACTGTACCTGCTGTGGGAAAGCATCTGTAGAGATTAAGTGCCCATACAAATACCGCGATGGTCTGACAGGGAGCAGTGAGAACACACAGTTCTGCTTAGAACAATATTTACCACAGCTTTACATGTTTGTATGCAACGCCCAGTACTGCGACTTCCTGGTTTGGACAAAGCAAGATATTACTATCAAACGCATCACCAGAGATGAAGAAATGCTGCAAGCAGTCCTGCCTAAAGCTGAAGTGTTCTTTAAATGAAGTGTTTTGCCTGAGCTGTTAACGCGCAGCATGTATCCACTGATGCAAGCACGAGATGCACTGATGCAAGGCCAGACTTTGGGATGATGATTAACTGTGCAAAGTGCAAGAACCATTTCCACTACACATGCGCCAGAGTAAGAAGAAAGCTTATGGATTGATATTGTGAACAGTGCAAAAAAACAAAAAAAACAACTCAGAATGAAATGTATTTCGAAGCAATTATTTAATACAGTACTAGTATTTTACATTAAAACACTTAAATGTGCAATAAGTTATGTTTATTACAATAAACAGTTAAATGTGCTCTATATAGCTTTTCTTCTAAAATTAATCCTTTTTTTATTGCCTGTGTGTGAAGGGGTTGTAATCACACATTACAATTATCCACTTGTCGGGTTTTGCTATTACCTCTGAAGGCCAATATTCATATTTATATGTGAAGTCTCCGGGTCGGATTTACCACGAAATCCATCGGATGTGACGTGCATGCGCGCTCCCGAGCCTCTCTCCTTATATACAGTCTATGCGACCAACGGCACTTCAGCTAACGACATGGAGTCTGAACACCCCAAAACGACCTGCCTCCAGCACAACACAGACTCCAACACAAACTCCACAAAAATAATATATATATAAAAAAAATATCTGCTGAAGCTCATCAGGCTAAACGTGATTCTGATCGACTCAGGATGAAAACACGGATCAACATCGGCAGAGGTTATGAATTATTAGTAAACTCTAATGAAATAGCAAGGTAAACTACATGAGACATGAAATGAATACAAAAGACTGTTCCAGGATAACAAGGTGCTTTAGTATGTAACTTATTTTATGTAGGCTAGATAGACTAGGCTAGACAGACAATATGATAGTAGTGGGATGAGTAACGTTAGACAGTAGGATTATTGTTATCCCACTACTATTATTGTTTATAATAAACATTTCCAGACACGTTCAGTAATCAGTACAGTGATGTTACTTCCTACTGTCTTACTGTTACACTGACATTGTTCAGTCTAGTTCACCGTTTTCGTTATCATATTATACATTCACCTTATGTTGAGATTGCTGATTGTGAAAGATACATGAATAGTTAGTGAAATGCCTTATGCAGATAACATCACATGTCGGCTAAATGCAGTCAATGTAACGTTATCAGGGTACGAGCATGGAGCATTAGTTCAACGTCAAGCTGATAAAAATAGCCTATTATTGTAACGTTGCAGTGGGAGTTTACATCATGTTGTGTGATGCTTTCGCCGTTTGCTTTGAAAGTCTCCGTGTGGCCGGTAGTGAATGCTCGCTGTTGAGATCGAGCACGCACACGAGCACGAGCGCTCTTGTTGCAATCTGAAACATCACCACTAGAGGCCGCTAAAAAATACATACAGCACCTTTTTAAATAAAGAATGAATCTAATTCAAGCTATCTTCTTGGGACTATTCTATAAAGGTTTGTTAATGCTCCACACACAATCACTATGAATCTAAATCTGTGTTCGTCTTGAGCCAGGGATCACAGTGGTGTGAAAAGCTTGATTCTAGGACAAACGGTCAAGGAGTTATGGCCAATTTAGTACTTTTGGTTGCTGTGGCGCCACCTATGGGCCAATCTGGCTCATACTTTAATAACCTCTCCTCGATTTTTGTACTGCCAGCTGGCAACGTTTCAAAGATCCAGCTCTTACGGTTTGGTTTGCACGATGCATTTTACGACAGAATAATAATAATAATAAAAATCAGTACAAATACAATAGGTTTTCAGCACTTCGTGCTTGAACACCTAATAATAAGAATGAGACCTTTTTGACGGTTATAGCGCCACCTTTTGTCCAATCTCCATGAAACTTTGCATGCTTCTTCAGCATGGTATGACACATATGTCCGTCAATTTTGGTGAAGTTCTTAGATGAGTGACCTCATCTAAGAGGTCAACCTGTGTGAGTGGAATAACAGTTGTCAGAATTTTGAAAATGTTCCATCTACCTACCTATTACTCTTTCAATGTGTATTCTCACATTAGACAAACACCTTGATATGTCTACTTCTTGAGCAGAGAGCTGCTTCCTTCCTTTGGTAAAGTGAGGGATCCTAGGGTGGCACCACGTGTGGCAAGCTCATCTCTAATGATAAAACTACGATCTGCTAGTATCTCATCATTATGCTCTAGAAGGTCATAAAATCCAGACTCAGCTGTAATTTGTTTATCTAAAACACGCCTGCCCCAACCTGCCGACAGAAAGGTAATGGCTCCTGCAGGTGAAATATATTTAATATTTAACAGTGTTGTGGCTTTTATAAGTCGAGTATGTCTGGGCTCTGGAGGTTAAATTGGTGAGTCTCTTGATAAAAAAATCTGTACAGTCAATAATGCACATGCATCATTTATATTTGGGTTCAAAAATGTTGGCATATTCTTGATGAGAAGCTTTAAAGCCACAGACATAGCAGGGAGCCAACTTCTCAAAATTTTAGAGATGTCACATTCTGTGACATGAAATCTGAAAGGAATATCCTTGTTGCTGAGCCCTAATCTTAGTTTCACTAGGATGACTAATAGATGATCCTCCAGATTTATAGAGCTACGCACAACCTCTACTACGCTGTCTTTAAGTTTGTGAATCAACCACTTAAAAATGACACTGGTCAGACCTGTGAAAAACAGAACATGCACTGCTTTGCTTTTGATAGAGCTAAAGGAAAATTGTGTTTTTCTGAGTGTTGCCTTTAGTTCCTCATTCTCAGATTTCAGTTTGTTGATGTCCAAACGCAGGTTGTCACACTCTGTAGAAAGTTGGCTGTACTTGTGTTTCAGATCATCATGGAGAACCTTTGGGACTGTGGCTTCTGAAATAGAGATTAGATTGTAATTGACTTAAGATATACTCACTTGATTTAATTTAGCTTTTCTCTATTGTTTGATACAATGTTTTCAAACAGCATGCGCTAAACAGAATAATGTTCAACTTCATTCACAACACAGTTCTGCTTTATTGAACAATATATAAAGACATGATGACCTGATTCATCCTAATAATTAGAAGTTCTTACCAGTGCGAGGACCAGCAACAGGCTCCATTCTGCAGTCATCTGAGGACAGGCAAGCTTCTGTGGATTCTGATGCAGTCTTATCAGTAACTTCTTTGGACTGCTGTACATCAACTGGTGGTCTGTAGGTGGGTTCATCCCTTTTTTCCCCCCTCTTAAATATGGCGACGGGACGTCACGTCTCCCGTTCCCTCCTTCAGGGAACGAGGGTTACATTAGTAACCGAGACGTTCCCATTCAGTCATTCATGTTCGACGTGACGTCGACGTGGCGACGTAATGGGATCCCATGGAAAACGCCACGGTTGCTGCCACATCCAGCGCCCTACGGAAGACTCTCAGACCCCCAACTGACTGGGGCGGAAAACCTGTGTAGAGGGAGTTCACTGCTGTTCCGTTAACCCCACACAGTGGAACTCTTGGATAACACTGGGAAAGCGTGCCTTTCCAGGGGAGAGGGACGCTGCGGAAGCCACATCCTGCCCGAAGGGAGGTACCATGTGGAGAATACACATATGGACTGGCCAGAGGGGCAGTGCAACATATGGAATGTCACTGGGGTGGCTCCAGCCTGAGAAGGGGGAGGCAGCACCAGGCTGTGACGGCAGAGCGGACTCTGCCAAGGGAAAGACACGGGCTCACCGCAGGGAGTTGGTAGTGGAAGAATACTCATATGGGATCGCCGCAGGGATCACCACATATGGAACCCAGCCTAGCACAAGTTACACAAGCATACGAGTACTAGGCCTGGCGTCGGACGCTCCGCAACGTCCAACTGCCGAAGGGGAGGAGAGGAACTCACAGGGTTCGCCTGAGTGGGGAACTCGACTGGAGCAAAAAGCGCACGTATCCGCTCCATGTGGAGGGGAGTGGCGCAGCAAGCCGACATAAGAGCGGAAACTTCGGTGTTACCGGCTGGTTGAAGCGAGCACACAGGAAGAAACCGGCTCAACACGTAGGCTATAAAACCTAGCGAACATGTTAGGTGTCGCCCAGCCCGCAGCTCTACGGATATCTGTCAGCGAGGCGCCATGTGTCTGCGCCCAAGAAGAAGCGACACTCCTAGTGGAGTGGGCTCTCAACCCAGGCGGGCAAGGCACGCCTTGGGCTTCGTAAGCCAAGGCGATGGCATCCACTATCCAGTGGGCCATCCTCTGCTTGGAGACAGCCTTTCCCTTCTGCTGGCCTCCGTAACAGACGAAGAGCTGATCTGAGGTCCTGAGGCTTTGCGTTCTGTCCACGTACAGGCGCAGAGCGCGGACGGGACAGAGAAAAGCCAGGGCTGGGTCTGCCTCCTCCGAAGGCAGCGCTTGCAGGATCACCACCTGGTCCCGGAAGGGAGTGGTAGGAACCTTGGGCACGTATCCAGGCCGGGATCTCAGGATCACATGAGAGTTAGCCGGGCCGAATTCTAGGCACGATTCGTCGACCGAAAATGCATGCAGGTCCCCCTTGGGGAGGCCAATGCAACCAGGAGTACTGTTTTACAGGACAGAATTTTTAACTCAGCTGACTGCAAAGGCTCAAAGGGTGGTCTCTGAAGTGCCAAAAGGACCAGAGACAAATCCCAAGAGGGTATAGAGAGTGGGCGAGGAGGATTTAGTCTCCTTGCTCCCCTCAGGAACCTGACGATCAGGTCGTGCTTTCCCAACGATTTACCTTCAACTGCATCGTGATGTGCGGCAATGGCGGCAACATACACTTTAAGGGTGGAGGGAGACAACCTTCACTCCAACCCATCTTGCAGGAAGGAAAGCACGGCTCTGATCGAGCAAGTTCGGGGGTTCTCGTCGTGAGAAGAACACCAGTCAACGAATAGGTTCCACTTCAATGCATAGAGGCGCCTCGTAGAGGGGGCTCTAGTGGAAGTGATGGTGTCAACTACCGCTAGGGGTAGGTCACCTAGAACCTCCGTGTCCCGTCCAGGGACCAGACATGGAGTTTCCAGAGTTTCCGTCTCTGAGAGAGCAGGTCCTCTCTCAGAGGGAGGGGCTGTCGCGAGGAGCACTAGTTCGGGGAACCAGGTCCGGTTGGGCCAATACGGTGCAACTAAGTCAAGTCAAGTCAAGTCACCTTTATTTATATAGCGCTTTTTACAATACAAATTGTTTCAAAGCAGCTTCACAGAGATAACAGGAAGACAATGTTGTAATAGTATTGTTAAATTCAAAATTAAATGTTAAATGTCCCCAACTAAGCAAGCCAAAAGCCAATGGCGACAAAGGCGAAGAGAGGCGACAAAGGCGAAGAGATGCGAAAAAGACGACAGTGGGAAGGAACCAAAACTCCATCAGGTGACAGAATGGAGAAAAAAACCTTGGGAGAACCCAGGCTCAGCCGGGGGGCCAGTCCTCCTCTGGCCAACGAACGAACAGTGTATTATTATGATTTAGGCAGCATAATGTCAGGAGTCAGAACTTGATCAGAACTTTCACAATATTTATCCAGTTCATCTGGTTGGAGGGTGAGTCATCCCGCCGGTGAGGAGATGAGTGTGTTGAGGTTTCCATGGCCTTCACAGTGTTGATGGGGCTGGCACTTCAGGGATGCGTTGTCGTCGTGTCCAGGTGATGGTCCTTCCTCAGATCTGGATATGGCCTGGATCCGGCGGTTTGCGGTAAACCTCGGGATAAACAGAGGGACTAATATTAGCGTAGACGCCATCCTTCTTATGATGTACAAAGTACATCAGGAATTATGGGAAGTGTTCCCGGTTCCGGCTGATCTAATCTATGCAGCCTAACATTGAATTATAGATATCTATAATGTGTTATGTGTATGCTAAGCCAAAGAGATGTGTTTTTAGTCTAGATTTAAACTGACAGACTGTATCTGCTTCCCGGACCGTGTTAGGAAGATTGTTACAAAGTTTTGGTGCTAAATAGGAAAAGGATCTACCACCAGCAGTTGATTTTGATATTCTAGGTATTATCAAGTGGCCAGAATTTTGAGATCGCAATAGATGTGAAGGACTATAATGCGTTAAGAGCTCGCTCAAGTACTGGGGAGCTAAACCATTTAGTGCTTTGTAAGTAATCAGAAATATTTAAAAATTTATAAGATGTTTAATAGGCAGCCAATGCAGTGTTGACAGAACCGGGCTAATATGGTCATACTTCCTGGTTCTGGTAAGAACTCTAGCGGCTGCGTTTTGAACTAGCCTTGATGTCATGAATGCATGAACTAATTGTTCCGCATTTGTCAGTGAGAGCATATGACGTAATTTAGATATATTTTTAAGATGGAAAAATGCGGTTTTACAGATACTAGACACGTGACTTTCAAATGAAAGATTGGTATCAAAGAGCACACCTAGGTTCCTAATTGACGACGAAGACTTAACAGAGCAGCCATCAAGTGTTAGACAGTATTCTAGGTTATTACGTGTGGAAGTTTTTTGTCCAATGATTAGAATCTCTGTTTTTTCAGAATTTAGTAATAGGAAATTACAGGTCATCCAATTTTTTATATCAGCTATGCATTCCGTTAATTTTGTGAATTGGTAAGTTTCGTTAGGTTTTGAAGAAATATACAGCTGAGTATCATCAGCATAACAGTGAAAACTAATTCCATATTTCCTAATGATATCTCCTAATGGTAGCATAGTACAGAGGGAACAGCAGCGGTCCTAGTACTGAGCCTTGTGGTACGCCATACTGAACTTGTGATCGATAAGACATCTCTTCGTTTACTGCTACAAACTGAACACGGTCAGATAAGTATGATTTAAACAATGCTAGTGCAATTCCACTAATGCCAACATAGTTTTCTAGTCTATTTAAAAGAATGTTGTGGTCGATAGTATCAAATGCCGCACTAAGATCAAGTAACACTAATAGAGAGATACAACCACGATCGAATGATAAGAGCAAATCATTAGTGACTTTAATGAGAGCAGTCTCAGTACTATGGTACGGTCTAAATCCGGACTGAAAATCCTCCCAGATATTAATTCTTTCTAAAAAGGAACACAGTTGTGAGGATACTGCTTTTTCTAGTATCTTTGAAAGAAAAGGCAGATGCGAGATTGACCTGTAATTGACTAATGCTGTAGGATCAAGTTGCGGTTTTTTAACAAGCAGTTTAATCATAGCCAGCTTAAAGGTTTTTGGTACGTGTCCTAGAGACAAGGATGAATTAATGATATTTAGAAGAGGATCTATGATCTCTGGAAGCATCTCTTTCAGTAGTTTAGTCGGTATAGGGTCTAACATACAAGTTGTCGATTTAGATGAATTAACAAGTTTGCAAAATTCTTCCTCTCCTATAGCAACAAATGAATCAGAATGTTCCTCACGGAGACTACACTGCACTCCCTGATGCGCTTCTGTAGTAGACGGTTGCATAGTTATAATTTTGTCCCTGATATTATAGATCTTATAAGTGAAGAAGTTCATAAAGTCATTACTGCTGTGTTTCTTGGAAACTTCTGGGCTTGAAGCTTTCTTTTTCGTTAGTTTAGCCACTTGTTCAAATAAATACCTAGGATTATGTTTATTTTCTTCAAATAGGGTTGAAAAATAAGCAGATAGAGCAGCTTTTAAAGCCTCTCTGTAAGCAATCGAGCTCTCCTTCCATGAAATCCGAAATACCTCTAGTTTTGTTTTCTTCCAGTTTCGCTCCATTTTTCTGGCTGCTCTCTTAAGGGCCCGGGTGTGCTCGTTGTACCACGGCGTTGGACTATTTTCTTTGATCTTCTTTAAGCGCAGTGGAGCAACTGTGTCTGCAACTAACAAGACCTGCTCCTCGTCCTCCCTGACCTTGCACAAGGTCTGTGCAAGAAGGCTCACTGGGGGAAACGCATACTTGCGTAGGCCCGGGGGCCAGCTGTGTGCCAGAGCATCCGTGCCAAGGGTCCCCTCGGTCAGGGAATAGAACAACTGGCAGTGAGAACAACTGGCGTGTCCGAGGCGCCAAACAGATCTACCTGTGCGGTCCCGAAGTGCCTGAAAATCAGCTGGACCACCTGGGGATGGAGTCGCCACTCTCCCGGTAGCACCTGCTGCCGTGAGAGCTCGTCGGCTGCACGGTTGAGCAGGCCAAGAATATAAATGGCACAAAGCGACCTCAGATGCGAGTTGGGCGACAGGAGCGCAGACCACCTTGACGGTTGATGTACGCAAAGGTCGCAGTGCTGTCCGTACGGACCAGTACATGCTTGCCTTGTACTGAGATGTACTGCTAACAACTCGAGGCAGTTAATGTGCCAATGCAGTTGAGTCCAAAGACCTGAAGCTGCATGCCCGTTGTACGTGGCCCCCCAGCCGGTGGCAGAGGCATCCGTGGTGACCACAGAATGCCTGGACACTTGTTCTATGGCAGGGGTCGGCAAGTAAGTTTGGCATCGGGCCAAAAAAAATGTTTGCCACTAGATGGCGGGCCAGAACATAATCAAAGTATAATTTAAGAAATTAATTGATGAAAAATGCAACTAGAATTGCCTATGACAGACTGTTACAGTTTATTTTGTAACTTGTAGTGAGCTGTTATTCTCTGTTAAATCCTGTAGTAGGACAGTCATTAACAAAAAGCCACATTTGTGTGGCGTGTCCGGGCTTTACAATTAATTAAGTGTATCATTCGTTCAATCATTTTTTCAAATTAAAACCAAAAATAAAAAAATGAAAAATGACATGTTTTTCCATTATTTATTTTCTGAACTAAAATGAAAAAACGATTTTTTGATTGTGTGCTCAGATCAAAAATATAAAAATATAAAAATAATTACTGGATTAGACAAATACCTTAGTAGGCGTATATATCAATGAAATCTTTTTAAACAGATCAAGTACTATTGTGGTAACAAATTACAGCCATTTTAATAAAGGTGCGAATAGCAAGCATGCCTCATTCGCTTACAGTCCGACTTTTGAACTTTATTCCTTTTTTATTATTATAATTTATTCGGGACACACACATACACACCTAAGGTTTAAGGAGGTCTGTGCGGGACTGTTTTTCCCCGTCGCTCCCACAAGGTTCTATTTTCAGGTTACAGTGTATCTCGTTGCTCACGCAGTCTTCACATGCACGCGCGCTTCAATCCGTTTCGGAGACTCTTTGTTCGTTCCGTTAAAATCACATAACAAAAATGCACACAAAGTTTTCCCTGCTTGATATAATAAAACTACTGATGGACATATTCGGTTTTGATGAGGGAAAAAAAACCTATACGAGTGCGGATTAGAACCCAGAACCTCTGACATGCTCGGCAAAAGTTCTACCTCTGGACTATTAAAGGACACACGTCAAATAGTCGGATGAGATCTATGTATTTATTCACGTGATTTATTCATTTATACACACATACCTACGCACACACACACACACACACACACACACACACACACACACACACACACACACACACACACACACACACACACACACACACACACACACACACACACACACACACACCTGTCCTACCCACTTTTTAAAACAAAGTTACGCCACTGTGTACAGCAGAGTTCCGACCGCCGTCTTTATACTTTAAAATTGTATACAACTGTTTCACACAGTAGCCCAGGGGTGCCCAATCCTGCTCCTGGCGATCGACTGTCCTGCACAGTTCATCTCCAACCCTAATCAAACACACCTGCCTTTAATTTTCTAGTGATCCTGACGTGCTCTGAAGACCTTAATTGGTTGCTTCAGGTGTGTTTGATTAGGGTTGGAGATGAACTGTGCAGGACAGTCGATCGCCAGGAGCAGGATTGGGCACCCCTGCAGTAGCCTATGCGGTGGTGAAATCGCAGCGCGTCCGCGGCTTTTCTCAAGTAACGTAGTGGAAGAGTTTTATGCAGCATTTAGTGCAAATATTTTTATCAGGTAATACAAATAAAAATAGGCTAAAAAAAACTTCCAAATTAATCCGGCGGGCCAGAAAATATTGTTGGCGGGCTAGTTTTGGCCCGCGGGCCACCTGTTGCGACCCCTGTTCTAGGGGAACACCTGCCCGCAGGAACGAAGGGTCCAACCACAAGCTGAGAGTTTGGCGACAGTGCGGAGTCACTTGGACCCGGCACGAGCCGCTCTGCCACGCCCATCTCGGGACTCGATCGTGGAGCCAGTGTTGGAGCGGCCTCATATGAAGCAATCCAAGCGGCGTTACCGCATACTGCAGATGCCATATGCCCCAGGAGCCTCTGAAACAGTTTCAGTGGAGCCGCTGTTCTGCGTCTGAGCGTGCTCACGCAGTTCAACACTGACTGGCCTCAGTGAGGCGCGCTGTCATGTTGATCGAGTCCAACTCCATACTGAGAAAAGAGATCCTCTGCCCGGGGGTGAGTTTGCTCTTTTCCGAGTTGACCCGAAGCCCTAGGTGGCTGAGGTGACTGAGCACCATGTCCCTGTGTTTGCACAACTGCTCTCTCGACTGGGCGAGAATAAGCCAGTCGTCAAGGCAGTTGAGAATGCGAACACCATGCTCGCACATGGGAGCAATGGCCGCGTCCGCGACTTTCGTAAAGACACGGGGTGACAGGGCCAGTCCGAAGGGTAAGACTTATATGATACTGATATGCCCGTCCCTCGAACGCAAAGCGAAGAAACGGTTTGTGTCGAGGGAGAATCAAGACATGAAAGTACGTGTCCTTTAGGTCGATCGCTGCAAACCAATCTTGGGGACGGATGCATTTGAAAACACGTTTTTGCGTAAGCATCTTGAACGGCAGTCTGTGAAGGGACCGGTTCAAGACACGCAGGTCCAAGATTGGCCGTAACCCACCGCCTTTCTTGGGTACAATGAAGTACGGGCTGTAGAAGCCGGTCTTCATATCGGCTGGAGGGACCGGCTCGATCGCGTCCTTCGCCAGTAGGACGGGTGAACTGAATCGCATAGCCGAGTCTGACAGTACGGATGAGCCAGCGAGACGGGGTGGGAAGCACTAGCCAGGCTCCCAGACACCGCGCAAGTGGAACCAACGGCACCACAGACGTACCCGGGCTGGGGGCAGCGCGGCGGAATGCAGGGACCCGACTCGGACAGCATAGCGGACATAGTGCAACACGTACCTGCTTCCGTCGAAGGGCAGAGTGAGTGTGTGGAGGCGTGAGTGCGTCCAGAACACAGCCACTGCTGCTCGCTGGCGATGAAAGAGGGGCTTGAGGGTGACAAGGCATAGCGTCGTCGACCGACAAGCGCGCCCTCTTGGGACCCAGAGGTTTCAGAAATTGCTCTTTTGTTGAAAATATGGTACCACTAGCCCGTGGGTCAGTGCCGGAACAGAAAGAAGGATTCTCCACCCGGCCCTCCACCGGGGGAAGGAGCGGTGCCTTCACCACCTCCTGAAGAGCAACTTGGTCCACCTCTGGGTCGTCCGTCTCAGGGTCGTTTGCACCTGCGCTTGCCTCCTGGTTTGGAGGGTGTGGTCGACTTCCTGCGGCCTGCCCCACGCTGAGGATGTCGCAGGATGTCGACCTCGGCGACGAGCGGACGGGTGGGAGCTGCGGCCGGCGGACGGGTGGGAGCAGCAGTGGTCCGCCGGGGCAAGATGTGACGGATGGCCTCCGTCTGCTTCTGGGCGGCCGAGAACTGTTGGGCGAAGCTCTCGACCGCATCGCCGAATAACCCAACCTGGGAAAGAGGGGCATCCACGAACCGATATTTATCGGTGTCCCTCATATCCGCGAGGTTGAGCCAGAAGTGGCGCTCCTGGACCACCAAGGTGGACATAGCCTGACTGACTGAACGTGCGGTTTCCTTAGTCCCCAAAGTAGGTCTATTCTGAGGTCCAGAATAAACACTAGATCTGGGCATAGGCAACGGGAACTGCACCTCCCTTGAGGTAAGCGAGTCTTGATCTAAGCGCTGCCATAGTCAAATTCACGCAATGAGAACATGAACTATTCACAAAAGCTGCTTCAGCGTGCTGAATGCCCAAACACGAGAGGCAACAATTCTGGCCGTCTGCTGGCGCCAGGGAACGACCTCACCCAGAAACGCACAAGCGGAACGACATCCTGAAAAGGACGCAGCGTCACGCTTGCGTTGCTCTTTTAGTTGAAAACAAAAAATAGAAAAAGAAAAAAATAACTCTCTCAGTGCTGAAGCACCAGTTGAAAACAGCAGTTGTGAGCTGTAATGCTCGCGGCCATCGCTGATCGCGCCGTCACACCAGCACTGGAACAGAGTATTCTCTTTGAAGTCTTCAACGATCGATGCAGCAGTCTGCAGAAACTCAGAGTCAAAACGAAAGCTCGGCTCCGAAGCGAAAGACAATGAGTGCGGGCGCCCGCTTCCTGTTTATACCCGCGCTGCGGGGCAAGGCGCGTGACGCGTTTCATGCACGCCAACATTCATTGGCTTGTTCTGTAGACACTCGAAGTTGATAGGGCTCCCTGAAGTGATCTCATTACGTCGCCACGTCTACGTCACGTCGAGCGACTGAAAGGGAACAGTCAGTCCAAAACAGTTTAGTTGGTTGGTAGATCATAGAGGTTACCACAGGGCTCTCAAGTTTCGTAGACCGGTAAGAGTGACATCCATCCGACGTGGGGGGGGGTGGATCGATTGACGGAGCCAACGGAGTCTCATTGGTTGTTGCGTTAGATCCTACCCAGATACAATAGTGCTATTTTCTGATTGGCTAACAACACCGGGCGAACAACATGAGAGGAGACGCGCTTGATTCCTGCCGGTTCCACAGTGAGAGTGGCGCGGCCAGAGTTTTGGGCGCTGCGGCATATTAAATATACTACCAATATTTTTTCAGCATGAGAAATACAATGTGTGGCGGGAGAGCGTGACAAAAGACCGAAATGAGTGACTGTCACGCTCAATGCGTGACACTTGAGAGCCCTGCTGTTCCTGACTGCACACACACCTATGATCCATATGATCACCCATATGATCAAAGGCCTCAGTTTTACCCCTTAAGGGGTAACTTGGACAATAGTAACTCCACAACATCAATAAGGGAAGACATTTTGTATTTATTTGTTTTTATTTAATCTCCATGCATTTTATCTGTTTAGTTTATCTTTTCTTCTGCCCCCATCCTGATTATACTGTACCTCACCTCAGGCAAGCCCTAATGGAAGTCTGCTCTTTGTTGTTGAGGTGAGCTATATGGTATTCCAGAGTGATGTGGTTTTAGACATTTCTTGGAGGAATTCTGCCAGCAGATTGGGCCACCGCTAGTGTGTCGTTGTGGTTTCACGATCCAATAGCCAGGCAGAGCAGGCAAACCAGGATTTTGAGCAGATGCTTCAATATCTGGCTTCCCTTAACCGCTCTACCTGGAGTCAGAAGCTAATGTAGGTTTTTTCTGTTTATATGTTGCCTTGGTTATTAACCCCCTCTTTTGTATTCACAGGGTCCTGAAGCTGAAAATTTAGAGGAAAATTATGTCATCATTGTCTCACCCTCAAGTTGTTCCAAACCTGTATGAATTTCTTTCCATTGTTGAACACAAAAGAAGACATTTTGAAGAATATCGGTAAACATTTGATGGGCCTCATTGACTTCCACAGTAATTTTTTTTTCTATCATCTCAACATTCAACTACGCTATAACAGTATAAAAAGACAACATATACTGCACATATGTGGTCTGATCTCCCGATTTAATTTATGTTATATCATGGGGTTACATGAAGAAAGAGAAAAAAATGATACAAACTAAATCCAGAAAAATTGCGGCAACGTCTCTAAGACGCTTGATGAAACCTACCTGCAAATCCACTGTGAAAAGTTTTAGGCACTTGTGTAAAAATGCTGTAAAGTGAAGATGCTTTCAAAAATAATCTCATAAATAGTATGCCGCCCATTGATTGAATGCGAGACTCCGGTTCCTTTTATTGATGTTTATTAACACCATAGAACTAAAAGTTCAGATAAACAGACAAAAGACAACATAAAACATTGCAATCATTGCATGGATCACATGGCAATCATTGCATGGATCACATGGCTTCGCACTGAAGCTAAAGAATACAGAAAAAATACTGACCACTTTAGCCTGCTTCTCAACCAACGGCAGAGTCATTCCCCAGAAGCAATCTTCACAGTCAAAATACGATTCTCCAACTTGCACACAGTTACAACAAAATGGCATGAAAAAATGAAGTAACAATAAAGAAATAACTAGAAGATAACATCACCGACACATGTGAACATTTACCTCATGTCTGTAGCTCACTGCGCAACAGACCTTCCTTCCGGTTTTACTCATGTCAAAATAAAAGTACGTATTTTAAAATAAATACAGAAAAAACACGACTGCATTTACACTCCCACCATCACACATTGTGTGATTCACATTGAAACGTTGTTAACAGAATCTTGTAAAACATTTATGTAAACACACATATACCTTCAGATATAAACAAAATAATGATATGGAAGAGCTAACCTACTTACTCAGTCTCAAGCAATAGTACTGTTTTGTGTATTGACCTTTCTAAATGAACTGGCTTATTTGAGCGTGTGCCTTTACTGTCTAGTGTTGTGTCACTAAGTAACAGTTTGAGTTTTCGGACTCTTCCGTCAGCTCCTTGGAAGACTTCAACTACCTTCGCCATCTTCCACTGATTTCTTGGTGAGCCATCATCTTGCAACAGGACAATGTCATTCACTTTAGCATTTCTCCTTTCCTTGTTCCATTTGCTCCTCTGCTGCAGATTCAGCAAATACTCCTTTCTCCACCTGGTCCAAAATTCATTGGACAAGAACTGTACCCTCTTCAATCTTTTCCGAAGATAGAGATCTTCCCTTACAAACTCGCCTGGTGGTGGTGCGATTATTGACGATTTCATTGTCAATATGTGGTTTGGAGTTAGGGGTTCAGGTCCTAATGGATCATTGAGATGTTCTGTGGTCAATGGTCGACTATTTACTATAGCCATCACTTCGTACAGGAATGTTCTTAATGAAGAGCTGTCTAATCTTCCAGCAGACTGGTCTAGGATAGATGTAAGGACACTTCTCACGGTCCGAATCTGCCTCTCCCAGACGCCGCCCATGTGACTGGAAGCAGGTGGGTTCATGACAAAGTTGCATCCTAGCTCTTTCACACATTCTCGCTTCATCCCTTTCATTAATTCTTGGAATTCATTGCATGCTCCCACAAAGTTTGTGCCTTGATCACTTTGAAGCTGGCTTACATTACCTCTTATGGCAAAAAAAACAGCGCAACGCATTCAGGAAGGCATCAGTGGAAAGGTCATCCAGTACCTCAATGTGGATGGCACGTGAACACATGCAGGTGAATAGAAGCCCATATCTCTTCAGGTCTTTTCTTTCATCTTTAACATAAAATGGTCCGAAGCAGTCCATACCAATATAGGTAAATGGAGCGGTAGCTTCCGTCCTCTCTGGTGGAAGGTCGGCCATTTTTTGTTCTTGATTACACTTTCTGAGCTTCCTGCATTTTAAGCACTTGAAAATGAGTGATGACACTTCACTACTACACCCCAGGATCCAAATCCCACTGGAGCGCAGTTCATTGATGGTCATTCCACGACCCTGATGCTTCACCTTCTCATGGTAATGCTTTATCAACAATCGAGACACATGATGTCCTTTGGGGAGGATAGATGGGTGTTTGACATGAGGATGGAGTGTTGCTTGTGTCAATCTACCTCCCACCCTCAGGATATCTTGGCTGTCCATGAAAGGGTTCAACTTGTGCAGTTCGGTTGACTTGCTCCTTTGTACCTCTTTCTTTAGTTTAAGAGCCTTGATGTCATCCCTGAACGCTTCTTCTTGAACTGCATGGATTATGAATTGTTCAGCATCCCTTCTTTCTTCAAGTGTCGTAGCTTCATTGGATCTTGTTTTAAGACATTTCACCTCCTTTGCAAGGCGCTTAAGTCTTGTTATTGCTCTTACGACTCTCCTCCAATCTGAACACTTCTGAAGTCGGTCTTATAGGGACCTTTTTCCTCATTTGCTTTCGTTGTGTGAACTTGTGCTCTTTTGATTTCTGGGTCGTCCTCATGGAGTTCTTTCACCTTGATTTCCTCTTTCTTAGGGAGGTCCTTTTGCCACAAGAAACTAGGTCCAGTGAACCAGTTAGACTCTACAAGCTCCTTTGCCATGAGTCCGCGAGAGGCATGGTCAGCCGGGTTACATATTGCCACTGACTTGGTTTCGTGCTTGATTTGATCTGCTGGATCCGATTGGCTACGAATACATGAAATCGCCTTTCGTCATTGTTAATGTAACCAAGGACGACCTTGGAATCGGTCCAAAAATATTCCTGTAGATCTTTGATCTCCATTTCTCTCTTTAGCAGATCACTTGTCCTTGTGGCCACGACCGCAGCTGAGAGTTCCAGCCTTGGGATTGTTGTTACCTTAGAAGGTGCAACCCTTGCCTTCCCCATAACAAGGGCACAATGAACTTCTCCAGACTTCGAAACAACCCGAAGGTAAGAACACATTCCATAACCAGAAACACTGGCATCGGAAAAATGGTGAAGTTCACACTGCTGAACATCCTTGGCTGCCAATGGTATGTAGTGCCGTGGTATCTCTACCGAAAACAGATTATGAAGGTCTAGGAGCCATGCTTCCCAACGCGGCCTGAGGTCATCAGAAAGTGGCTCATCCCATCCTACCTTGTCTTGGCACATCCTTTGTAGAATCTGTTTACCTTTCAAAATGATAGGTGCCACAAATCCAAGAGGATCAAAAATTGAGGCCACTGTAGACAGTATTCCTCTTCTGGTAAAAGGATGCTCTTTTACCCTCACTCTGAACTGGAATTTATCTGAGCTAATGCACCATTGGACCCCGAGAGCCCGTTCCATCTTGTGCTCACCCAAGGCCATGTCCAGGTCAGCTGCAACTTCTGCAAGTTCTTGCTTTGGGATTGTGGCAAGAACCTTCTTGTTGTTGGTAATGAATTTATGCAAGCGGAGTTTACCGGTATTGCAGAGGTCTCTTGCCTCTCTAACAAGCTCAATAACAACTTCTTATTGAATAAGAAGCAATACGCATGCGCGTGCGGTCTGTGTTTATGTTTGGAGCTCCGTCAATTGATTCATTAATCCTTGATTTTCTTCTTTACCACTCAATTATAAACAGGCACTTTCTATTTTTATATCGTGTGAACTTATCCTCGATAATATTCCTTGTAAAAAACAATCGGATTGCTTTGATATCGCTACTTAGATCCAACTTTCCGAATCTCGGCTACTAGCCTTTAGACCGCTAGCATTTCACGCGTGGCCTCGCGCCTATTCGAGCGTCGTCTCATCTTTTACACCCGTTTCTCTGAAAGCTTCTCTGAAAGTACAGACACACGTTGATTGTGCTTAGAGCCTGCATCAACGGGGCATAAGCACATCTGCGTGCGGTCTGTGTTTTTGTTTGGAGCTCCCTCGAATTGATTCATTAATCCTTGATTTTCTTCTTTACCACTCAATTGTAAACAGGCACTTTCTATTTTTATATCATGTGAACTTATCCTCGATAAGATATCCGCGACGACGCCGTGATCATCGGCACTTCCATGGTCCGCCATGTCCGTGCTACCTCGGGTAAAGGTAAGGTGCGCACTCACTGCTTTCCTGGTGCTCGTGTTCTTGATGTCGCTGCGCAGGTTCCCGAGATCCTGAACGGTGACGAGCGCGTCGGAGCTGTCGTGCTGCACGCGGGGACGAATGACATCAGGCTGCGGCAGACGGAGGTTCTGAAGAAGGACTACCGAAGCCTGATCGAGACGGTACGCAGCACATCGCCTAGAGCAACGATCGTCGTGTCTGGACCGCTTCCCACTTACCGACTTGGACAAGAAAGGTTCAGTAGATTATTTGCTTTAAATGAATGGTTAATGTCATGGTGTAATGAACAGAAACTGCTCTTTGTAAATAATTGGAATCTGTTTTGGGAGCGACCTAGGCTCTTCCGTCCTGATGGTCTGCACCCCAGCAGAGTCGGAGCGGCTGTTCTGTCGGACAACATCTCCAAGACGCTACACACCATCTGACTAGTAAGTCAAAGTCCAAATCATAGTCTTTGCTGTCCCAACTTACTTGATATAAGTACCAATGTAGAACATTATATAGAAACTGTGTCTATTCCTCGCTTAGTGAAGCCAAACAACAAATCTACTGTAAG
Organism: Chrosomus eos; assembly: GCA_036326025.1. NCBI lineage: Eukaryota > Metazoa > Chordata > Actinopteri > Cypriniformes > Leuciscidae > Chrosomus > Chrosomus eos. The sequence continues at coordinate 29,985,204 of CM070834.1, read as the reverse complement.
ATCTAGCAAGAATATTATTGTAATTAAACCAGAAAATCTAAATATCAGTGAACAAAAACAATTTCTAAAGCTAGGTCTTCTAAACATTAGATCGCTCACACCTAAGGCGGTTATTGTAAATGAAATGGTCACAGATAATAATTTCGATGTTCTGTGCCTTACTGAAACCTGGCTTAAACCAAATGATTATTTCAGTCTAAATGAGTCTACTCCACCAGGATACTGTTATAAGCATGAGCCCCGTCTGATCGGTCGTGGCGGCGGTGTTGCAACAATCTATAGAGATATTCTTAATGTTACTCAGAAAACTTGTCATAGGTTTAATTCGTTTGAAGTACTTGTGCTAAATGTTACGCTCTTAGATGTAAGAAAGAAATCCTTACTATCTCTAGCATTGGCTACCGTATATAGACCTCCAGGGCCATATGCTGATTTCCTAAAAGATTTTGCAGACTTTCTCTCAGACCTATTGGTCAATGTCGATAAAGCAATAATTATTGGCGACTTTAACATACACGTAGATAATACAAATGATGCGTTAGGGGCTGCGTTTAGAGATCTATTAAACTCTTTTGGGGTGAAGCAAAACGTCAGTGGTCCCACTCATCGGCTAAATCATACACTAGATTTAATTATTTCATATGGAACCGATCCAACCGATATAGATATTATACCGCAAAGTGACGATCTCACTGATCATTACATGGTAACTTGCATAATAAGCACTGCTGAAATTTGTCATGTTGCACCACGTTATAGACCAGGCAGAACAATCCTTCCAACCACTATAGATAGATTCTCAAATAGCTTACCTGATCTATCTCAGCTGCTCAGTAAACCCAAACAAACAGATGAACTAGAGGAAATGACTAGCAGTATGAGCAACATTTTCTCTAGTACACTAGATATTGTTGCACCAATTAGATTAAAAAAGGTTAGAGAGAAAACTAAAACACCATGGTACAACAGTGCTACGCATGCTATCAAGAGAGAAACTCGTAACTTAGAGCGTAAATGGAAACGAACTAATTTAGAGGTCTTCAGAATCGCGTGGAAAGACAGTATGTCACGTTATAAAAGGGCTCTAAAATCAGCCAGGGCTGAGCATATCCGCAAATTAATTGAAAATAACCAAAATAATCCAAGGTTTTTATTTAACACCGTGGCTAGACTAACAAATAATCAGACATCTCCAGAGCAAAATATTCCGTTACAATATAGTAGTAATGATTTTATGAATTACTTCAATGAGAAAATAGAAAGCATCCGAAACACAATTGTAAATGTACAATCCTCTATGGTGTCTTATGACTCGGCCTCAATTATGGCCCCCCTAGAACAACTACACCGCTTTACAACTATAGGACAGGAAGAACTAAATAAACTAATCATTGCATCTAAACCAACAACATGTTTATTAGATCCAATACCCACTAAACTACTTAAAGAAGTGTTACCTGTAGTGGAAGAGCCTCTTCTCAATATTATTAACTCGTCTTTATTTTTAGGTCACGTTCCAAAAATATTCAAGCTGGCAGTAATAAAACCTCTCATTAAGAAACCGCAATTAGATCCAAATAACCTAGCAAATTACAGACCCATCTCAAATCTTCCATTTATGTCTAAAATACTAGAAAAAATTGTGTCCGCTCAATTGTACTCTTTCTTGCAAAAAAATGATATCTACGAAAAATTTCAGTCGGGATTCAGACCGCATCATAGCACAGAAACTGCGCTAGTTAAAATTACAAATGATTTACTCTTAGCCTCTGACCAAGGCTGTATCTCAATACTAGTTCTACTTGATCTTAGCGCCGCGTTCGACACTATAGATCATAAAATACTCTTAGATCGACTACAAAACTACACTGGTGTTCAGGGACAGGCATTAAGCTGGTTTAGATCGTACTTATCAGACCGTTACCATTTCGTCTGTTTAAATGGGGAAAAATCAAAGATAACATCAGTAGACTATGGAGTGCCGCAAGGATCTGTCCTAGGCCCTCTGCTATTCTCAATATATATGATGCCACTTGGTAATATTATAAGAAAACATGGAATTAGTTTTCACTGTTATGCTGATGACACTCAATTATATATCTCATCACGACCAGATGAAAACACTAACTTATCTAACTTGACAGAGTGTCTAAAAGATATAAAATGCTGGATGACGTGTAATTTCCTGCTATTAAATTCAGATAAAACAGAGGTATTACTTATTGGTCCAAAAAACTACCCACAAAATCCCTTACAATACAACTTTAATTTAGAAGGATGTCCTGTTACTTTATCCACTACAGTAAAAGACCTGGGTGTTATACTAGACCGCAACTTGACTTTCGAAAATCATATCTCATATGTTACAAGAACAGCCTTTTTCCACCTTAGAAACATTGCTAAGCTACGTAACATGCTATCTGTTTCAGATGCAGAAAAGTTAGTTCATGCATTCATGACCTCGAGACTAGATTACTGTAATGCTTTATTAGCTGGTTGTCCTGCATCCTCAATAAACAAACTACAGTTAGTGCAAAATGCAGCCGCTAGAGTTCTTACTAGATCAAGAAAATATGATCATATAACACCAATTTTATCATCTCTACACTGGTTACCTATTAAGTTCCGTATCAATTACAAAGTATTACTATTGACTTATAAAGCTCTAAATGGTTTAGCTCCTGTGTATTTAACAGACCTTCTATCGCCCTACAATCCATCGCGCTCTTTAAGATCACAAAATTCGAGGCTTCTGGTCGTTCCTAGGATATCTAAGTCTACTAAAGGAGGGAGGGCGTTCTCACATTTATCTCCTAAACTCTGGAATAGCCTTCCTGATATTGTTCGAGACTCAGACTCGCTGTCCCAGTTTAAAACTAGATTAAAGACGCATCTCTTTAACCAAGCATTCACTTAATGCTTACCTTTTATACTACTTCTGAATCAGTTCGAATGCATTAATATTATGAACATCAGCTATGCTAATTATTTCCCATCTGTCTTTCTGCTGTTATCTCGGGACGCTAGTCCCGAGGTAAATAGCGTTCGTCAGCTCCAGTTTGTATCCAGCCTCTCACGAAGACTTCAGATGCCCCAACACCTGTGGAGAGACGACTAAACGCCGGTGGAGAGACGACTAAACGCCTGTGGAGAGACGACTCGACGCCTGTGAAGAGACGACTAAACACCGGCGATATGTTATGCCTAAATTTATACATGATTAACTAACTGTATTTTTCTTTGTACATTTCTGAAATGCACTTTCTGTAAAGCTGCTTTGAGACAATGTGTATTGTGAAAAGCGCTATACAAATAAACTTGAATTGAATTGAAAAAATTCTTCACTGTCCAAACTTGTTAATCCATCATCAACATAAAAGTTGCGCTGTATAAACCTCACTGTAGCTTCACTAAACTTGCCTTCTCCTTCTGCTGCCAGGTGTTTGAGCCCAAATTTTGCGCATCCAGGTGACGATGCAGCGCCAAACAAGTGCACCCTCATGCGGAACACTGACGGTGGAGCTTCCATATTGCCTCTTTCCCACCACAGAAATCTGAGGTAGTCTTGGTCCCTTGGTGCAACATGAAATTGATGGAACATCCGCTCTACATCACAAATGATGTCTACTTGTCCCTTGCGGAAACGACACAAGACCCCTACAAGGGTATTTGTAAGGTCTGGCCCAGTGAGTAGATGCTCATTCAGTGATGTATTTTGAAACTTAGCTGAGCAATCAAATACCACACGAATCTTTCCTGGCTTTTGGGGGTGGTAAACCCCATGGTGAGGGATATACCACATGGTCTGATTGGTTACCTCTGGTTCTGGAACCTTTTCAGCATCACCTCTTGCTATTAGGTCTTCCATAAAGGCCACATAATCCTTGTGATATTGATTATCTTTCTTGAGACGTTTTCCCAGACATCTGAGTCTATGTTCTGCGCACACTTTATTGTTTGGCAGACTTGGCCTCTCTTCTTTGAAAGGCAATGGCATTTCGTAATGCCCATTTGCCTTTTGCTTTATTCCTTCTTTCAGCGTCACCAAGAACTTAATATCTTCTTTTGACATTAGAACTTCTTCACTGAACTTCTCAGTAAAATCTGACTCAAATACCTTAAGTATATCTGCTGGAGTGATCATCTCCTTGACTTTAGTACTATAAACAAAATGGACCTCAGACTTGAGCTCAGTGGAGGGCTTGGTAGCTGGCTGAACTTTCTTTATGATGATACGGTGGCTCACACCGATTTCATCCTCATGATCATAATCAACTTCAGTGTTGCTGTAGCCGACAATGCTCCAACCCAACACAGACCTTTGTGCATATGGCTGATTTTAATTGCCTGTGATGACATCTCTGGGAAGGAAGGCTTGTGGACAGTTATAACCGATAAGCAATCCTACTTCACAGTCGAGCTCAGGAGACATTTCAGCTGCCAAATGTTCTAAGTGAGGCCAGGACCTTGCAGTTGTGCTTGCGGGTATATGGGATCTGTTTGCTGGCATGTAATCTCTGGTATAGGTTGTTGGGAGTTTGATTTTTGTGTCAGAGCTGATGCCTCTAACCTGTAGTCCTTGCACTTTTTGGCTATTCACCACCTTTGTTTTTGATGTTATCGTGGACACTTTGAGTTTTACAGGCTCCTTCTTGGCACCCAATGTTACAGCTGCATCCTTCAGGATGAAGGTTGTGTCGCTCTGACTATCAACTAAAGCATACATTAAAACTTCATTGTCTGGTTCAGTTGTCGTAGAGACATAGACTGGAACAATAGATGAAGTATGGGTGCTGCTCTTCTCTTGAACAACTCGGTTAGAGGTAGCTTGCTGTATTTCAATTGATTCAGACTGTTGATTCTTGTCTCCTTGTTCTTGGTTTTTCTTCCCACGATCTTGATGTAGGCAAGTAGGGTGGCATTTTCCACATAAGTCACATACACTCCTGGATGTACAAGCTCTGGAGTTATGGCCAATCCTAAGGCAGCCAAAACATAATTTCTCCAATTGTACAAACTTAACTCTTTCTTCAACTGGTTTTTTCCCTAAGCTTGAAACACCTATGGAGAGTATGGCCTTTCTTCTTGCAAAACATGCATGTGATGCTTGTTTTCTCACTTGTATTAGTGGTGAAAGTCTTAGCACTTAAGTTTTGATTTCGTTGATACTTGAACTGTTCTCGTTCTGTTGGCCTTGATCTTTCTTGGTCAGTTGGCTTCACTGCATATAATGATGTAATGGGGTTGCATGCAATTCGAGCCTCCATGTTGAGAAATCTCACGAAGTATCTGAAGTCAGGGAACATTTTGTGTCCATCTTGATAAATCGTGGCTTCTCTGTTCCAGCGTGAGCTCAACCAATCCGGGAGCTTGACAGTAATCCTTTGGTTTTCCAAACAGTCGTTGAGAGTTTGTAGACCTTGAACATATGGCATCGCTGCTTCCACACTGCTCAGGAAATCAACAAACTCACAATGATTTTCGCTGTCCTTGGGGCCAATTTTATGCCATGCATGTATCTTGTCACGATATGACTTGGCAACTATGAATGGATTACCAAATCTGTCTTCAAGTATGTCCCAGGCAGCACGATAAGCTGTTTCTGTTCCTACAAGGAAATGGCCTTCAATGGCTCTCTTGGCGGAGCCACCAACATACCTGCGCAGAAAGAAGAGCTTTTCTTGAGTTAGCAGGTTCTTACGATCAACCAGAGTAACAAAGGAAAGCTTCCAATCATTGTACTTGAGAGGATCTCCTTTGAAAACTTCAGGTTGTGAAATCGGAACTCGATTAGCTGTGATTGCTTCAGCTAGAGTTCTTACAAGGTCATTGGAAGCTTCATGAGAGGTTAAAAAGGCTTGAGTGGTTGGGGCTTGTTGCATAAGTGGAAGTGCAGTTGGGGTGATGACTTGACTTATAGGGACTTGAGAAAATGTTGTTGGCTGTGGAACAGAACATGAGGTGTACATGGAGGGATATAGGAGAGGATTTTTAGTGGCTGCGTCCTCATGTGGGTGATGGACTTGACTGGGCTTGGCTTGCTGCACAGGAAGAGCTTGGGAGACTGGTGCTTGAGAGGAGGGAAAAAATGGATCTATTAAAGGGTTAAGTGCAAGTGGTGAATCGACAGATTCTGAATAAACCTGCAGTCTTGCTTGAGCTGCAACATGCCCTTTAAGTTCTTCTAGCCGTTCTACTTCTCTTCTTTTCCTTTCCAGCTTCATTGTTCTATCAGCACTTTCTGCTAAGAACTGAGCTCTTTTTTAGCACTCTCTGCTTCAATTTCCCTTTCTTTAGCTTCTCTTTCAGCCTTCAAGATTTGATCTTCCACCTCAAGTCTTTTAATTTCTTCTTTCTGCTGATGTTGTGCATTTGTTATCTTTATCACTTGTTGCGTAGCCACAACTTCAGCTGCAGCTTGTTTTGCATTAAAGGACATGATGGAAGAATGTCTGGATACTTTGGAAGAAGCCTTTGACTTAGTGGTTTGAGCTGAAGAAACATCAGACACTGTGCTATCAAACACTGACTTAGCATCAGGCCAAGATATGTCTTCTGAATCATCACCACTGCGGAAATGTTGAACATTTGTATTTGCAATCCTAGTGAATGCCTGGCATGTGTCATTCATTCTCCGAATGTCAGGTTCAGGACTTGAAATGGCTCTTATTTTGAGGTAAGTATTGTCTATGTCAACTTGGATGGTATTGATTGCATTTACAACCTCATCAATCAGATCATCAGCATCATTATTCTTAATGGACCGTTTTAAGCCATTGATTTGATACTTCCATCTTCTGTAGATATTTACAAAACTCACATTTAGATCCGTCAATTTGTCATCTAGCAGAGCCTTTCTCTTTTCAGTGAGCCTTTGTGTGCGTCCAGATTTCCTAATTACAGGTGGCAGTTGTGTGTCCTCCGCACCAACCTGAGATTGGGTGTCCTGCACTGTGTCTTCAACTTGCTCATCAGCGTCAGCTTGCTGTGATAGGGTAGTCTGCTCTGCGTCATTATCTTCTTGAAGGTCTCCATGAATGACCTTTTCAGTTGGAAGAAAAGTTTTTTCTTTTGAGTGTGCCATATTAAATGTACAGCGTTTTAAATGAGTTGAAATTTGAATAAATGTATTATATTCTCTAACATGAAATGTTGAATAATTAAATGTAAATATAAAGCTCTTTGATTACCTTAGCTTAACCTTTGAATACTGCACACCAAACACTACAGTATCATAATACCACACTTCAATAAATGAGTAATAAAAGCAATTAAAGTGTAAAAAATTAAAACTCTTGCCACAGTATAAATATGAAAACTCACTTGTATGAACAATACTTTGTTATTAACTTAAAAATCTTAGATTCAACTGGGAGAATGATTAATTTACTTATATACTTAGTTTCTTACTAGAAAATCAATTGCAGGAAAAAAAGAATGTCCACTGCTGCTCTAAGGAAAAAACACAAAAGAAATGTCCGTGGGCTATAATGGCAGTACTTGCGCTACTTTAAAGACACTCTTCTCGACGTGCTTGCTTGTGTAGCCTTGTCCGCTTGCCCTTTGGATTCACACGAACAGTTCACGTGGACTCTCCTTTACCGCATGTGGCCTGCAACTAGTTTGTCTTCATCCGCTCGGAGTCTTCACCGACGCAGAAGTGTTCTACTTTGCCGCCCATTGATCGAATGCGAGACTCCGGTTCCTTTTACTGATGTTTATTAACACCGTAGAACTAAAAGTTCAGATAAACAAACAAAAGACAACATAAAACATTGCAATCATTGCATGGATCACATGGCTTCGCACTGAAGCTAAAGAATACTTTAGCCTGCTTCTCAACCAACGGCAGAGTCATTCCCCAGAAGCAATCTTCACAGTCAAAATATGATTCTCCAACTTGCACACAGTTACAACAAAACACCATGAAAAAATGAAGTAACAATAAAGAAATAACTAGAAGATAACATCACCGACACATGTGCGCGTTTACCTCATGTCTGTAGCTCACTCGCCAACAGACCTTCCTTCTGGTTTTACTCATGTCAAAATAAAAGGACGTATTTTAAAATAAATACAGAAAAAACACGGCTGCATTTACAAATAGACTTTATTTATCAATTAACTTAAACCTACTCTAAAACTCTGATAATCTTTTACTAGCTTAATGAAACAGGCCTCTGGTTTTGTCCTTTGTGGATGTATCGTGTGCATTGTTTTCAGTTCTGTTTCTGTCTGCCCCTTTTCACTGTTTTAATGTACTCTGTTTTTCACTTTTGTTATTTTGTTAAAAAACTTCTAAAATTGCATTTGGATCCTATCACCATCTTTCTGAATCAGCCCATATTACAATTGATCCTTGACTTTTCATGTTAATTTTACATCTGGCATTGTAAGTAGGGATGCACCGATCCGATACTCAGTATCGGTATCGGCTCCGATACTGCCATTTTTGCCGGATCGGGTATCGGTCAGACGAGGCCGATCCAAATTCGATATTGTGCGTATACTATTGTGTTATTGTTAAGCCCCACAAAAGGCACAAAAACATTATAAAGCACCATAAAGTGTTTGTGCACTATCTTATAAGTGTCCTGAAGCCATTATTTAAGTATAATGTGAGATATAAATGAATATTTAAGTCATTCAAGATAAAAATTCAAGATCACGTAAACATTTTCCCTCAGCTGCGGCTGTCAGTCATACTCCATTCAATCAAACAGCGCGTCGCGTTCGGGTACGACAGTCAACACTATGAAACTATGGTTTCACATAAAACAACTTTATATTGCTGGACATTATTGCTGTAACTAAATCATGTTACTTTTTTACCGGGTGTCTGTTAGATCACATCACATAGAGTAGAGTCAGAGCACTATAATTGTTCTTCACGCACACAGTAACTCAAATTTAAAACTGTTAAAATAAAAGGCTCAATAAACTATTGCATAGATAGATACTGTATAGGCCTACATACGCATCAATATGTATTTCCTTTGTGATTTGAACTTTTCAATGCGGAGTGGACTCGACGCGCTGCGCGCTGTGACTCTGTGTTGCTTCAAGCGCATCATTCTGCGCTCGGGATGCGCATAAGCTCATCATTCTGCGCTCGGGATGCGCATAAGTTCATCATTCTGCGCTCGGGATGCGCATAAGCTCATCATTCTGCGCTCGGGATGCGCATAAGCTCATCATTCTGCGCTCGGGATGCGCATAAGCGCTGTGTGCCGCATTGCATTGGAGCCTTTCATAATCATATCATAATACTTTTGCGCAATGAAAGATTATTATTAATAGCCTTTCTTGTTCTGTCCTATCTATCATATGTTGCTGCCTCATTAAACAGCTGTGCTATACATTTAAAACATGTCTCAATTTTATAGTAGCCTAATCATTTATCTTTTTGATTTTTGTTATCTTGTTTTTCATGAATGTATTTTACAACAATACAAAGAGCAATGTGTAACGTTTTACCAGATTTAGTGTTACACTTATTGTCTCTTATTTGTTACCCACTAAATGTTTTTTTCACTAAATGTTCAGATTTTATACAATTATTGTGCACTCGTGATTTTTCTAGACTAAATTTTACTTCTGAATTATCCACTAATCTAGTTATAATAGATTTTTGCCATAGATTATCATCATGTATTTTTTTGATTTGTTGTTTTTCTTTATAATGAAGTTGTCTGTATTGTGTTTAACACACAAAATAGTGATTATAAGTTTAACACACAGAGTTATAGAAATTCTACTTGATTTAAAAAAAAAAACTGCACTGGTATCGGATTGGTATCGGTATCGGCCGATACTCAGAATTTTAGTATCGGATCGGATCGGTTTTGAAAAAGCAGTATCGTTGCATCCCTAATTGTAAGAAGACAAATTAAATCAGATCAGATGAGGTTGATTACTTTTGATGATGATATCATTATAAAGTTTCCTGATTCACTGATCAAAAGTGTTTTGTGTAATTACACATCAACTCTGTGACTTTACGGTTTGTCAGGAGCTGGCCATACAAGACAGAAGACTCAAGTCATTACTTTCTCATCCCTGCAGCCAACCTCCGCCAAGCGATGTTGGCAAAATGACATGAAATGATTCTGTGACTTTACAATGTAAGAACAGTTGTGTTGTGACAATGAGAAATTCTTGTTGAGCACCCTTTTAATACCACAAATATGCTACTCTGTGAACATGTACTTTAGCTTTGCACACATGGATATCCTCAAAGCCATAAGCGCATATGAAATGTGCCATTTAGGATTTGCCACACAGGCATCAACAATCAGCCTACCGTATATCTCAACAATGGTGACAATACCAGGTACCCAAATCAAGTCAAGTGTAAATTACATTACGTCTCAACAGGCTTCACAAGACAATGCAGACATAAAAACGATCTGGTCTAACATTATTTTTACAAAAAGATCATTACTTGCCATACATTCTCTGCATTTTGATGCATGTAATGTGATCCCAGTTAGCAACTAAATAAGGCAAAAGTGACAATATTTACCTCTCAAGTTTTGCATTGCCTTTGTTTATTTCACACTGGGTTGAGAATGAAAAGACAGAAGGGACAAAGTCGGGACTATTGAATTCCATGGATGCCTCTCCTGCTCAAAAAAAGTGTATTCTAGTGATTGACAGTACGATAGAGTGTAACAGCTAACGGTAACACTTTACAATAACAGTACATGTATAATGTACTAATACCTTAATTAATAATTACTTTACTATGAACTAATGATGAACTATGAACTTTACTACTTTACTATGAACTAATGATGAGTTAAGACATGTACTAATGAAGAACTAACCTTAACTACGACATGAGTCATATGAATTCCTGCATGAATATACCATCTTAACTACACGTTAGTACATGCTTGTTAATTAATGTATTAATTAACACTTTGGGGTAAACTAAATCAAACATGCTCTAGATTAGAAGAAAGTTGTATTAAAAGGGCACAATGTAAAATTGTTCATAAATTTGCCACCAGCAACTGTCACAAACGTCATTGAATGACACTAGATGTCTTGCAATATTTACATTTAACCTTACTCATTGAACACACAATGATGCATTCATCATTAACCCTTAGGGGTCTGAGCTGTTTTCGGGCTCTTTCGGTGTTTTGGTATGCCCTGACATTTGTGCTTATTTCAGCTACTTAAAACATACCATTTGCCAACATATAAATTTGCTGTATTCAGCACAAACTCTGCTACAATAATATGTGAGCAAAATGGATGTACATGTTTGCATTTTATAGAAAAAAAATAATATGCGTGGTTAGTACGTTTTGGGAAAAAAAATGTCACTGCAATAAGGCCATTTAACACATACTGAATAGTTGAAAACAATACTTTTGAGTTACTATTCTTGTAGGCTAGAACTTTTACTTCAAAATGAAGTGAAAATCATTCTGACCACTCTTTCAGAAAGATCAATATAACGATTTGAATTTCTTACATAAGTTTTTGGGTCATTACTGCTGTATGCGTGGGAGTGTTAATTTCCATGAATATTAATGTGATTTACACCTGGGAAGACTAAAGACACTCCCCCAATGTGCTAATGCCCCATCAAGGTGCTGTGAGGCAGCCTGAACTAAGAATGATTCGATGTATAAAAAGTTAAAAAGAACAGCATTTATTCAAAATAGAAATCTTTCCTAAGAACATAAAGACTTAAAGTCATTCATATCACTTAACACTTCCTTTCAAAAAAAAAAAAAAAAAAAAACATAAAAAGACCAAACTTGTTTTTTTTTTATATAAAAAAAAATATAAAATATTGCTTATATAGTGCTTATATAAATAAAAAAAATGCATTCAAAGAATCCTAAAAAAACTATCACAGGTTAAAAAAAATTAAGCAGCATAACTGTTTACAACATTGATTTTAAAAAAAAATTATATCAGAATGATTTCTGAAGGCTGATGGTGACGATGTAAACACAACAAAACAAAAGCAAAAAACTGTTAGCACATTATCCAAAGTAAACTGATGGACTATTATGATTATAGATGCACAATGTATCTGTTGATGGACAGAGAAACATCTATTGATTGGTAGACTGCGTAACCGCGAGTATCTGTTTATGGCCCATATAGACCGCACGCATTTACTGATACACTCAATGAACGGCTGTACCTAATACAAATAAAACATCTCTAGTTAACTAGTAGATCATTCATTTAGTCCGCTCTTAAATAAGAGATCTAGAGCTAAAATGTTTTGTTTTTGAACTCAAGCTGAGCGCTCGTGTCCTGCTATCAGTGTCATGGATACAGTGAGTCTCTTGTGGCGGCGCGCTCACAGAACGTGCTTTTCAATCTATTGCCATTGCGGACACTATTCATTCCGGTGAAATCACAAAATAAAATGCACACAAACGTGTGTCCTATATACGTGTGTGTTTGATATAGACTGTAACCACTGATGAACATATTCGGTTTTGATGAGAGAAAAAAAATATGCTAGTGGTGGATTCGAACCTGTAACCTCTGACACACTTGGCAATTGATCTAACCACTAGACCACAGGAGAACTCAAACAAAACTTGCAGATCAATATATTTCACTAAATCATTACAAACTAAGCAGTTATTTAAAAAGTTTATACGAGCGTATAGGCCTACACGAACGTTGTGAGTTAATATTTACTATAGTCTGAAAATGCATTTGAGCTCTATGATCAGAAAAGGAATTATAAAACACTAAACTTACTCCGAACTTGTATCCTCGGGGTCAATCCGTTCTTCAAAATGCAACCGTTCGTCTGAGTTTCAAATTCCACTGAGGAAAAGGTTAATTATTCCCAGCTGTCCATAATCCTCTGAAGGAGTAACGTTAGCGTGCTTCCATCCCTAAAACGCGATGAACTATCAGTGAATCTCTGATGAAGAATCTTCATGTTGTTATGCAGTGATCGGGGGCGTGCCGCGTGTGGGATGCATATCGCCTATTTACCATGTCAAAAGCGCTGGGGGTGTGGCGGGCTCACCTAATTATCTATAATGAAGGGAGAGCGAAAAAACTGTAACTCTCCTTGGTTTCAAACGGATTACATAAACTGGAAATATTTTTTTAAAAAAAATTACTTCATTTGAAAGAAGAGAATCTCAGCTTCATAAAGAGACATCTCTCGTATCTCTGTGACAAGTATTGACAGAGTTAAAGTGAATGTTTCGGACGCGTTTCAGAACGGACCTCAAAGACAGAGAGAAGGGAAAACGCGCATCATGTTTATTTTTCTTTGTTTGACGAAAAGCACAACACTTTGTTTTTATTGTGAGTATCCACAAAAAAAAAAACACACTTAACAGGATCTAATGATGTACAACACTTATATTTAAGATCAAAATTAACAGAGTAATTTGATTCTCTTTTGCACTGATAAGGAAAAAATCCAGCAAAACGCGGGCACGCGGTTTTCGACCCCTAAGGGTTAAAAACAATTTAATCTCATTCTGTTTTAAGTGATTCCACTGCTGCCATCAAGAGTGAAATACCTACACTAATATATCCATTAAACAGATGCAATTTTCAAAATTAAAATCAGTGTTACCACATGATGATGGTTATTTAGGTGATTTAGGTCTTTATATCAAAATAGAGTCGGATGTTAGTCTTGTTATCTTGCCCCCTCAAAATGTGTCCACTTTCCTCCTACCGTTCAGTTCGTTCTCCATCCAAATTCAGGCACAGCACCTCTGCTCTTCCACTTCTTTACAAACCACCGAAAAGCACCAAGTTATATCTGATTCAGAAGAGCTGAATATGTATAGAACATGTGTAATTGATAACTTTTTAAATATGTACTCTTGAAGGGCCAAGACAAGAAATGACATAATGATACATTAACAAGTCATGAATTCATGTTAAATAGAACTCAAGTAATTAATGATGAGTTAGTGATGATGTGCCCCCTCAAGTAAAGTCATGACATAATGATGCATTAACAAGCCATTAGTTGATGTTAGTGTATGGTTAGTTAATAATGAATTTATGATGATGTGCCTCCTCAAGTAAAGTCATGACACAATGATTTACTTACAAATCATGAACTAAAATATGAATAAATATATACAATAAGAGTGCCATCCTTATTCATTTAAAACTATGGTACAAAAAAAAACAAAGATAAAAATTGTGTTGTTCTTTCATTTTTATTTATACAATTAAACATATATGGACTTAAAAGAAAGTCCAAACATACCTGTAAAGACACACATAAGACACGATTACATGTACAGTAAAATAGGCTATAAGCTAATGCTAAGCATATATATTTAAACAACACAAAATACAGTTAATTAACTCTAACCTCCTGAAACCTCCCAAATACAACATAAATGCAAACATGTCTTTAATTATTAATTCTGTTTACCAAAGAAGTCAACATTTATGAGACTAAAATGCCAGCATTACCATAAGAACACAACGAACCATAGACAGTATAAGAAATGGACAGAGCCATCTCATTGGAACTCAGTTGAGACTGTTGAAGCCCACTTTTAGCGATTTTTGACGCAGTCTTTAGCCTATTTTTACAAAAACTGTTTCTACGGGCCATAATGTAACATAGAAGGTAATGGAGCCCTTTATACATTGTCATGTGTCTTTAGAAATAAATAATGGACAAATTGAGTTTTTAAACGCCTTAGATGTAAAGTTATTTGCTGTCAAAGTGAAGCCAAAATGAATGGGAGTCAATGGGAATGCTAACGCAAGTGAAGTTCTGCTACAAGATGGCGGCTCCCGCGAGGCTTCAACTTCCGGTCGATGGATTACCCCCTTGCAACGAACTAGCACCAAGTGCGCCACTAATGAGTGTCCCACCAGAAACAAACCCTACATACTGTAGTTCCGGGAAGAAAAGTAGCTATTACTAAACATAGGCCTAAATAAACTATAAAAATCAGAAAACGGTTTAGATCAAATTAAATTTACTAGTGCTAGTTATTAGTCTATTTTCCACGGTTGATTAGATGGATCTGTGTAATTAATGGCTAAAAAATCATGTGCCATTCCAATTATTTGTCACAATGCTTGACACAGCAGATTATGATATTACAGTTTAAATTATGGCAGTATTAAATTATATGTTTAATTCAAATTTAGATGACTTCTTATTTATTCTTACAGAGAGTGATTGATTAGTTTACCCCTAAACGTTAATTAATGCATTAACTATCAAACATGTACTAACATGTTTAAGGCTGCTGTTATTCATGCATGAATCAGTATGACTCCTGTTGTAGTTAAGGATTGCTCTTCATTGGTTCATGATTAGTTCATATTGTAGTATCAGGTTAACTACTGGGGTAGGAACCTTGTGCAGGTGCTTGTTGAAGGGGGGACAATAAAGCCGTGGGTTCAATGGACGTACTGTTGTTATCCTTGTGTCGAGCCTCCTTATAGTGTACTGATAACCCACGTAACATGGTGTCAGAAGCAAAAATGTAATATTAAGTGACGTCGAACAAATAAGAGATAACACAGGACACAGGCTAGTTGTTTATTTGTTTTCTCTCTGCCGATTACCGAAAGTTTGAGGCTAACGCTAATGCTAGCGAGTTCACGGACGGCAAAATGAATCAGTTTCAAGTTTCTCCACCAGAGAAGTTCACATTTAAAGCCGAAGACTGGACTAAATGGATTAAGTGCTTCGACAGATTCCGCATCGCATCTGGATTGGGGACACAAGCGGACAAAAATCAAGTGAATGCACTGATTTACACAATGGGGGAGGAGGCGGAGGATAAACTGGTTTCCCTGCACCTCAGCCCAGAGGAAGCGAGTGAGTACGACACAGTTAAGAGAAAGCTGGATGCTCACTTTGTAACACGCAGAAATGTGATCTTCGAGAGGGCAAAGTTTAACCAGAGGCAGCAAGAAATGGGCGAGTCGGCTGACAGCTTTCACACAGCGCTGCACTGTCTAGCAGAGCACTGCGGATACGGGGCTCCGCATGACGAAATGGTGAGAGATAGACTTGTTGTGGGTCTGAGAGATAAACGCTTGTCAGAACAGCTACAACTCGATCCCGAACTGACTTTAGAGAAAGCAATTAACAGAGCTAGACAAAGTGAGCAAGTGAAGAAGCAACAAGAAATGCTGAAAATGAACTTCAAAGCAGATTTCTCTAACGCTCAGCTTGACAGCGTGCACGCGCAACGGCGCACGCTCAAAACAACCTATACCAAAACAACCTAAGCCACAATACAAGCAAACAGAAAAAAAACAGAAGGAAAGACAAGCACAATGCAGCAGATGCGGTGATTCAAGATGGCATAGCCAACAACAATGTCCAACTAAAGAGGTAATATGCAATAACTGCAGGAAAAAAGGACATTACGCTAGTGTTGTTTTTGGCGGCCTGTTTTAATTTTAGTTTTAGTCTAGTCTTTGTGTCAAGCTGTCATTTTAGTTTTTATTAGTTTTAGTCACGTTCATACTCTTTTTAGTCTAGTCTAGTTTTAGTCGACGAAAACTGATGACATTTTAGTCTAGTTTTAGTCGACGAAAACTGATGACATTTTAGTCTAGTTTTAGTCGACGAAAGACATAGTCTAGTTTTAGTCCATGAAAATTGTATTTTAGTCTCATTTTAGTAATGCAATTCTATTTAACCCAGTCAATATGTATACCTAGTAGTAGACGAAACCAACATTTTCTTTTAGCCAAACCCATTTCAAAAAATCTTATCTTATTATTGTTAGTCTATCTTATTATATTATTGTTACCTTATAGACTCAAGAATGCTATTCCAGACACAGAAGACGCTCTGATATGAATTTAGAACATATTTATTTTAACAACCAAACATGTTGCCTACACACGATGACATAAAAGTTTTTCCAAATGTCATTTCTTCTTTTTCTCCCAAAGACGAATCCCTTTCTCTGTGTCAGACTTAACTGCGTTTGTTGTCGTTTATGCTAACGCCTGTTTCACACATAGCCTACTCCGTTCGCGGTGTGTATTTTTTCCCGCACCCATGTTAGGTTAGAGCGCTCACACCGCACGCGGGAGCGGTGCGTGCATAACAGCAGAGCAGAGATCTACACAGTAGCCTACCTCAACAACGCGACATAACGGATGTAGGCTAGAAATATTGATTTGAAATAAAAAATAGAGAATAAATGTTGTGATTGTGGTATAGATCAGCTGCGCACTGCAAACGCAGCACATGTGAAAACACAATAGCTCGAGCTGCTCCTGCATACACACCGCACCGCATACGCACTACACACGGAGTATGTGTGAAACAGCCGTAACTCACGCAGCTGCATCTTCTAAATAATGCCGCGAATGGGGCTTGAGGATGTGATGTCGCCTGCGTCTGCGCAGTGCGATCTGATGCAGCCCCTGAAGTGAAACACAGGAAACAGAAATGCTGCATACCGGTAATAACGCAAGTAAACGAGACGAAATAACGTTAAATAACATTTCGTCTCGTCTCGTTTTGGTCAACGAAAATGAAGAGACATTTTAGCTTAGTTTTTATTTTGTAAACCACATTTAGTCTCGTTTTTATTCGTCAACGATATAACATTATACTTTTAATTATAGTCATCGTCACATGACCAGCATTTACGTTGCGTCTCGTCTCGTTTTCGTCACGTGAAAAAGGTTCGTTGACGACGATATTTCGTCATAATTTTCGTTGACGAAAGCAACACTACATTACGCCAGAGTGTGCAAAACCAAAAGAATGTGTGAAATGCTACAGTGGTTGAGGACATTGATGAGGAAGTCGCTTTTCTAGGTTCACTGTCAGCGGATGCAAATGACAGCCCATGGATGACAGACATACATGTGGAGGATCTCAATGCACGGTTTAAAATTGACACTGGCGCAGATGTCACCGCTATATCGGAAATGCTGTATAACCAGGGCCAGTTCAGCAGGCTGGAGAAGTCAACGAGAGTTTTGCTGGGCCAGGAGGGACTCGTCTGAATGTGAAGGGCAAGTTCACAGCCACTCTCAGAAAGAACAGTAAAAGTACTAAAGAGGAAATTTACGTTGTGGAGGGGCTGTGCACTCCACTGCTAGGCGGGCTTGCTGCAGTGGCACTGCAGTTGGTCGCCAGAATAAATAATGTCAGCCTGGACTCCAAAGAGACAGTAAAAAGGGAGTTCCCAAAGCTTTTCTGTGGACTAGGTAAAATGGAGGGCGAGTACAACATAGTACTGAAACCAGGCGCTCAGCCTTTCTCCCTCTCAACTCCCAGGCGCATCTCTCTCCCACTACTGCCAAAGGTCAGAGAGGAGCTGGACCGTATGGAGCAGCAGGGAGTTATCTCGAAGGTGGAGGGGCCCACGGAATGGTGTGCACCTATGGTGGTGGTGCCGAAACGCACAGGCAAGGTGAGAATATGCACCGATCTCACACAGCTGAACAAGTCAGTTATGAGAGAGAAGCACCCCCTCCCCTCAGTTGAACACACTTTAGGACAGCTCGCTGGGGCCAAAGTGTTTTCAAAGCTAGATGCCAACGCAGGCTTTTGGCAGATTCCACTGTCCAAGGAGTCAACTCTGCTAACCACTTTCATAACTCCGTTCGGATGGTATTGTTACAATCGCCTGTGCTTTGGGATCTCATCAGCACCAGAACATTTCCAAAAGCGCATGTCACGCATCTTGGAGGGCCTAGTGGGTGTTCTGTGTCAGATGGATGACGTGCTCATTTAGGGAGCCACACAGACGGAGCATGATGAGAGATTGTGGAGAGTACTGTCACGACTGCAGGAGGCGGGAGTGACGCTCAACGACAAGTGTGAGTTTTCTAAGAGCAGGATCAAATTCCTGGGGCAGGTCATCGAGGCATCAGGCGTCAGTGCTGACCCTGATAAAGTGAGTGCTGTGAAAGCTATGCCAGCACCCAGTAACGTCAGCGAGGTGAGACGCTTCCTGGGAATGACAAACCACCTGGGGAAGTTCCTGCCTCACTTGGCTGAGAGAACATGACCACTCAGAGACCTGCTGAAAAAGTCCAGTATGTGGGCCTGGGGGTCGCAACAACAACAGGCTTTTGATAACATAAAAAAAGAACTGACGACACCCCCAGGGCTTGCATTGTATGACCCGAATGCTGAAACGCTTGTCTCCGCCGACTCTTCCTCATATGGGATGGGCGCCGTTCTTCTCCAGCGGCACACAGACACAGAGTGGAAACCTGTGGCATATGCCTCGAGAGTCCTCAGCAGCACTGAGCAGCGTTACGCCCAGATCGAGAAAGAGGCGCTAGCATCAACATGGGCCTGTGAGAGGTTTGCAGAGTTCCTCATTGGAAAGAGTTTTCATATTGAGACAGACCACAAGCCCCTAATTCCTCTACTAGGCTCAAAGAGCTTAGATGAACTTCCTCCACGCATACAGCGTCTGCGCATGCGACTAATGCGTTTTGCCTACACCATATCACATGTGGCCGGCAAGGACATTGCAACTGCGGATGTGCTGTCCCGAGCTCCCATCAGTCACACAGCAGAAGGATTGCAAGAGGAGGAAATCAAACTCTATGTTGACTCTGTTGTAGCGAATCTCCCAGCTACAGAAAAGAGGTTAAGAGAAATTCAGAGACACCAGAACGACGACTCCACACTCAAGCACTTGAAGAAATTCTGTGTCGAAGGATGGCCAGATAAATTTTCAATTAACAGAATGTTTCAGCCATATCTGCAATTTTCAGGTGAGCTCACAATCCAAGATGGTCTACTGTTGTATGGCAGCAGGATAGTCATCCCAGCATCACTCAGGGCGGACATTCTGTCAAAGCTGCATGAGGGCCACCTGGGAATAACAAAATGCAGAGAGCGAGCTAAGTATTCAGTGTGGTGGCCAGGGCTCAGCAGAGAGCTGACAAACATGATAGAGAAATGTGATGTTTGTAGCCGTGAAAGAGTCAATTTCAAAGAAAAGATGATGTCTACTGAGTTTCCGCCAAGACCATGGTCCACTGTAGGAGCGGATTTATTCCAGATAGACAGCAAACAATACTTGGTCATCGTGGACTATTTCTCCAGATATTTTGAAGTAGCCAAACTGACATCTACAACATTTGGAGCTGTGATTGATCACGTCAAGTCTATCTTTGCTCGTCATGGTATACCTGAAGTGGTCCGCTCAGACAATGGCCCACAGTTTGCATCTGACATTTTCAGACAGTTCGCACAGGATTGGGGTTTTAGTCATGTGACATCCAGTCCCCATTTCCCACAGAGCAACGGGGAGGCGGAGCGTGCTGTGAGGAAAATCAAAAACCTTCTCAAGAAATCCAGCGACCTTTATCTAGCCCTGATGGCTTATCGAGCTGCTCCACTGGCGAATGGATACAGTCCCACTGAACTTCTGATGGGGAGGAAAATAAGAACGTCAGTTCCGGTCATTCCATCCAAGCTCAACCCAGGGTGCGCAGACATGGATAACCTGAAAAGGACAGAGCAAACGTACAGACAAAAACTGCGACAGAATTATGACCAAAGACACAGAGCACGCGACATGCCGTACCTTTAACCCGGTGAACATGTGTGGGTCAAAGATACAGTGGAAAGAGGCACGGTGGTGTCTACTGCCGGCACGCCGAGGTCGTACATCATTGAGACGCCCGGGGGGTACTCTGCGAAGGAACAGATACCATCTTTCACCAACCCCTGTGGCTCCTGGAGAACCTGCTAACTTAATTGAACCAGCACCCGAGAGCACAGTTCCTGACACACACACTCCTGTCACACCCAGAGCACAGTGTGTAGCCAGTCAGCAGTCTCCTGTGTGCGAAAGACGTTTCCCAGCCCGAATAAGGAATCCTCCATCTTACTTGAAAGACTTTGTTTGTTCTTAGGAATGGCACCTGAGAGGTGGGGGAGGGCAGGGGGTAGTTGATTGTCTCCGGGGGCCGCCATTGTAGCTGGCTATCACCTGCTGTTAGCATCCCATTGACTCCCATTCATTTTGGCGTCACTTTGACAGCGAATAACTTTACATCTGAGGCGTCCAAAGACTCCATTTGTCCATTATTTATTTCTAAAGAAACACGACAACGTATAAAAGGCTCCATTACTCTGTATCTTACGTTATGGCCCCGTAGAAGCCGTTTTTGTAAAAATAGGCTAACGATTGCGTCATAACACGCGACTCTCTGTCGCGCAGAAGAAACATTTACCGTAATTGGAATTGGAATTGGAAATTATTTTATTTAGAACAGGGACAATGCTCAATAAACATTAAACTTGATAAACAAGAGAATATGTCTTGGGCCAGGTTGTAGCAACATTTGCTAATTTCCACCTGTAGTCCCTGGGCAGGTATAACAAAGTTAAAATTCAAATTAAAATTGCTCATGATTATGAAAAGGGTAATGTCCATCATAAATACAGGTATACAGGTTAGCAATACAGAAACAGGGAGACCATCAGCCTATTTACTCTCGGTTTCACCCCTCCCCAACAAACACAAACAAATAGCAGCATCTTAAACATATTATCACAATCCAACTCTAGACACTCATTCATACACAACACACACACACACACACTCACACACACACACACACACACACACGCAATCTTAACAATGTGTGCAAACTTGCTTACTTAGCAACCAACTCTTTGACAAGCCCGAAAAGGTGTAAAAATATTCCACTGTTTCATAGCTATACTTGAGAAAGTGGAGCTCCCAAATTTAGTTTTACGGTGAGGGAGGTTACACTCCCCCCTTGTGACACTTCTCGTCATTCGCTCTGTCTTTTCAGAGCAAAGTGTAACAAACTTTTTCAGAGGGGGAGCAGTAGCACTGTATATGATTTTATGTATCAAAGACACATTCGAGTGTTTTATTAAATTTTCAAGACTAAGTAACTCATATTTGACCAATATATTACAGTGATGATAATAACGAGTTTTTTTATCATGAATCTTGAGGCATTCTTTATACAAGGATTCTATGGGTTTAATGACTGTCTTACATGCTTGAGACCAGGATGTAATACAGTACAAGAGGTGGGAAATAATCATTGCATTTAAATATGTACTGGATGCAACAGTGGTGAGAGAATTTCTTATGTATCTATAATTTACTAAGTTAAATTTCAATTTATTGCACATATTTTTAACATGACCTTTAAAACTAAGTGTCGAGTCTAGAGTTACCCCCAGATACTTAAATGTATCTACATGTTTTATATATTGGCCACTTACTAAAACTTCCGGATAAGTATTAAGATTAGTCCGGTTTGTAAAAAACATAGTTACAGTTTTCTCAAAATTTAATGTAAGGCATGAGTCATATAACCAGTCACTGACCTTGCTCATAACATTTGATAACTTTTTGGCTACTTCTGTTGCACTTCTCCCATGGGTATATAAAACTATGTCATCAGCATACATAATAATGTTTGTACCCTTGCAGATCAAAGGCAGGTCATTAATATATAAGCAAAACAATAGAGGCCCTAAAATTGATCCCTGTGGTACTCCCACAGTGGAGTCAAGAGACGTTGACAAAGTTCCATTTATTCGCACACTTTGTTTTCGATTTATCAAGTAAGATTTTATCCAGTTTTGGACATCAATTGAAATATCGTATTTGCCCAGCTTGTGTATTAATACCTCATGGTTCACTGTATCAAATGCTTTGCGTAAATCTAAGAAGACTGCTCCCACCACTCCTCCTTGATCTAGGCTCATTTTAATTTCTTCCAGGAAGTAACAGCATGCAGTTTCAGTGGAATGTTTTTTCCTGAAACCAAATTGCATCGGATGTAAAAAAGACCTAGAGTTCAAATGTGCTATTAGTTGTTCTGCCACAACCTTTTCAATAACCTTTGACATAACTGGGAGAATACTGATGGGTCGGTAGTTAGAGACCACTTGAGTATCCCCAGATTTGTGCACAGGAGTGACAATGGCATATTTAAGCACACTGGGAAAGATATTTTCATTAAAAGACTTATTTATAATCATCGCTAGAGGTTTCATAATAGATGTCTTGTGCTGTTTTAAAAAAGCTGTATCACAACCATATATGTCTTTAGCTTTACTATTAGATAGAAGTGAGATTACATTTTCCACTTTCTCTGGAATGATCAAAGAGAACTTGAAAGCAGCATCACTACAGGTTAAAGCTTGTGTAATTTGAATTTTTGGAAATCTTAAACTCAATTCTTGTACTGAATTTATAAAATAATCATTAAAACATTCCCCAATAATCCTATCATCATCCTGAATAGAATAGAACCATCCACCACAAGTTTTAAGTGTTTATTTGGTGATTTTTCTCTTCCAAGTAATTTGTCAATGCTCTTCCATAATTTTTTTAGGGTTTCCTTTTGCCTCATTAATAACATTGAGGAAAAAATTTGCTCTTGCCTTTCTAAGTTGTTGTGTTACTTTATTTCTTAAACTTTTAAAAATCAGGTGATCAGTATTTAATTTTGTTTTTAAAAACTTTTTCAAAGAAGCATCCCTTTTTTTCATTATTTCCCAGAGATTAGTATTAAACCAGGGTAGATTATATTTTTTATTTGTTTTCTTGCCCCTTTTCTTGGTGTATTTTAAAATAATGTCTTTAATAGTTGACATTAAATCAGCACTAGCTGGCTCACAGTGCATACTACCAATTTTGTCATACCAGTTTACTTGCTTTATCTCATTTTCAATAAAGGCCATGTCCTTTGGAGCAATAAAAGGCATGGAATTCCCCTTTATTGAATTCTGATTTTTAAAGCGTGTTTTTGACAGTTTCCTGGAGACCAAAGTATGATTATGGTCGGATAGCCCAGTAATAAGGTTATAAATCTTTCTAATTCTATCTGGTTTATTTGTAAAAATTAAATCTAAGAGTGTTTGGGAAGATTTTGTTATTCTTGTAGGCTTAAGGATTATCTGCATCATCTGAACAGAATTGGCAATATCTTTAAGCTTTTTCCTACGCGTTTTGTCTTGCCAGTTTAAATTAAAATCACCCATAAGAATAACTTCCATTTTTCCATGTTGTTTAAGTATAACATTTAGACAATCATAAAATTCATTTGTGGCAGTAGGAGGGCGGTAGACTGCAAAGACAGCGAAATACATTTGGGGAGATAATGTAATTTTTACCCCCAAGCATTCCAAATTGTTTTCTGAAAAAACTATTTGCTGACTTTGAATGCTGTCTTTCACATATATCAGGACTCCACCCCCTTTCCCTTTCCTTCTGTCCCGTCTGTACACATTATACCCTGGAATATTAAAAACAGATAAAGGTGTTGTTGGAGTTAACCAAGTCTCTGTGAGGCATAAGTAGTCGATGTTTGAGTCCGTTAGTAGTCCGTAGTAAAGACAGAAGTAGAAGCTCCCATCCAATCGGGGGGACGTGGAGGCATAAAGTCAAGGGAGAAGCCCATAGAGAGTCATAAAGTTGCTCCTGCTACGAGCTCATGAACAGCTAATACTCACGATCTCCGGCTCTGCAAGATTCGGAAGGGAATGATTCAGATTCCTCTTGGCACCGCTACTAGAAGACGTACAACTGTCAGTCAGGTTGCTCACGTCGTCAAGCTCAGTTTGAGCATGCGCAGTACGCTTGGCTATCAGGAAGTAAATGCCCATGTTGGGCTTCAACTCTCTCCGTTGAAATCAACGGGGTCGCTCTGTCCATTTCTTTTACTGTCTATGGTGTCGAGCCTCCTTATAGTGTACTGATAACCCACGTAACACATATATTCACTAATCATGAGTTAATGTTGAAGTAACTATTAATTTAGGTATTAGTACATGATTATTCATGTACTATTATTGTAAAGTGTTACCAAACTGAATTTAGCTGGGCAATAACTTTATTAGAGCTGCTGTAAAGCCAAAACAATCTCTGTTACTTATCCTATTATCACTGTAAAGCTGTTTGAAACAATCTATATTGTTAAAAGAGCTATATAAATGAAGGTCTCTCTCATTAGCACTTGCTCCAGCGGCCTCGTTCCACTTCCATGACTCTTGGCCCACCCTGCTTCAGCAACATTAATTATACTGTAATACATTAGCTAATCCATGAACATGATTTCTGCCCGAGTCTGTTGGATTGCTTTCCATTGGCTGTGGAGGTGAAGACAACAGCTCCCATGATTCAATGCTCATTCACAGCGTCATCAAGCTACACCTTTGTTAGGCATATTGCTTTTAATAAGCGACCTCTAACAAAGCTTACATACCATGCCTTTAATCACTTTATACAAAATTTAATGGGATCAAATTTTTTTTTATTTAGTACTGCCTTGAATAATCCATTTCACAGATTTCTCACATTTGTTGCCAGACAAATAATACATTACTTATAATAACTATATTAAAATGATGATGCACTTACTTGAGATATAATTTATCACTGACTGATTAAATGAAAGATGTTGGGAGATTTATTTTCATATACTTTCTTTTAAAGCTGCAGTCCGTAGCATTTTCCCTTTTTGTCGCCATCTCTGTTCGAAATCTGTAACTGCAGTGATTCGCGGAATTATAATCTTTACGTGGGTTGTAAATCGGCATGAAACAGCGCGGATGAACACAGTGTTTTGAGGCGAGTGCTGCTGTCAATCACCGCGCTGTGTGGATACTGTTATTCAGAATCACAGATTCACTTTTTGAAAGCTTGACCAACATAAGAATTTTCACCGGAAAATGTCTTCTGAACAAGTAAGTAACATCCATTTTTGTTCTGATCAACTAAGGGGGGAAAATCATTCGACATGACAAGCGATCGTTAGTTTAATCAGTGCGATTTACAGCAACCAAAT
The DNA here is from genome assembly GCA_036326025.1 of Chrosomus eos. NCBI lineage: Eukaryota > Metazoa > Chordata > Actinopteri > Cypriniformes > Leuciscidae > Chrosomus > Chrosomus eos. The sequence goes on along the minus strand of CM070834.1, from coordinate 29,959,410 downwards.
TACAGTAAATTTGTTCTCAAATTGTTCATGTTAACAACATCACCATTGCGTGACTTACGTTATTTAATGTGTTTTATGATTACATGTGTAGTTCAGAAATCATATTCTCCATAATAGCTAAACGAGAAAGACACAACAAAGAAAACTCCATAACTGTGTGAATTAAGAAAACGTACTGTTACATGATTGAACTATTGAAATGTCTTACTTGTTCAGCAGAAAAAAGCCGTCTCTTCTTCCGTTTCGAACCCTTTCGGGAGTTCACGCACCTTTCAAAAGCCCCACCGATGTGTATCCTTGTGTTCGCATGAGACGGTTTCTTTCTCTTTCCACCTTAAATCCGAAGTATGAAGTCTTTTGGGTTTTATTCTGGTTAATCTAGTTGACACTGATGATTGTTGTTTGGATCTTTCTGGAGAAAAGCCTATCTCTACATCTCCTTACGCGCAGTATAGCCGGCGGCTGACTAGCCGAAACTCCTTCTTTATGTGTACGGATGTGACGTAATGACGCAAAGACATGCTCGAATTTCCCGCGAAAACCCACCAGTACCACTGGAATTAAAATCATTATTACAAGCTAACCGTTTTGAATCTAGCTATGGCAAGCAGATAGTTTTGAACACTGGCTGAAGATGTTTTTTTTTTTAAATAATTAATTTGGATTATTTTTAACTTAAAAAAGTTATGGACAGCAGCTTTAACAGAACATCATGCAGACTACAAATGAGTGTTGTGTTCGCCTACTATACTGTAACTGTTATTTATTTATGGTATTTTAGTCTTTTATCTTCTCAAAGTGGTGTTATTATCAGAAATTAACTTTTTATCAGCTTTTTAAAAATTAATTAATTATCAGCAGTTAAATATGTGTGTAATGTCAGAAAATGTTTTAAAACAGTTAGTTAGAAAGTTGGTTATTATGTCGTAGTTAGTTGTTATATCATGTCTGACATAAACTATCCTTCTGTTATTAGGTCAATTTGACATTAAATAGATATCACTCAATACATAATCTTTACCAATTGTTATGTGAATAAAGCGCAACATTTTTCACATTTTTGTTCATTTCAGGTCGGACATGAGATCGTTTATAAGTGTTTTGAATCAGGAAAATTAACTGACTCTTAAGAGTCATTCGTTCGCAAATTAGACACTGGTCGAGCTCAATACATACAAGTTGTCAGATTTCCCATAGTAAATGTACTCACTCACAGTCGGATAAGATCTAGCGTTTAAAGGGACTATATGGAACTTTTTCCCCAAAATAAACGTAACAATAGCCTTTTTATTTTACCATTTATGACTCAAACATCTCCTGTTGGGCATACTGAAACCTTGTCCGCTCAAAGTGGGTGCACCTATAGCCTGTATCCTATTTTTCCTATTTTCTGTCGGGTCGGATTTTTCCCGCGCTGTCTGCGGATGTGACGTCAAGCGCGTTCATGTTAAACGTTTCAGATCACTCTGCCACCACCGCTAGTCAGCAAGTAGCCTACACTCGCAAACTTATCTCAAACAATATATGTTTTGACTGTTCTTACCTCTGTAAACATAATGTTGACCTCCTTGCAGGCAGCAGATGACTTGTGAAGTGTGCACGCACGTACGAGCGCTGCGAGCAGTGTTGCCAGGTCCTTAACGCCTGCACTGTTTCCGCGGGTTGTTTGTGTAGTGCAGTGGTTCTCAACCGGTGGGGCGCGCCCCCCCGGGGGGGGCGCGACACTCTCCCGGGGGGCGCGAGTAGGCTACAGGATGGGAGTGGAAAAAAACTGGAAAAAATTTGCACTTTTTTTTTATCACTAAACTACTTTCATAAAAAGTTCAAGTTTTGTATATACATAACTCCTGAATAAAAATTAAAATGTGTTTGGACTGATTTAAAAAAAAAAGTTTTGAACAAATTTGATTGTTTTGTCGATAGTGAGCGCAAATGCAGGTGATAAGCGGTTTTATTAAGCGAGTCATTGAGTCGTTCATTCAAACGATTCGTTTAAACGGCCAATTCATCAAGAATGAGACAGATGTTTGTGAATGGGTCATTGAATCTTTGACTCAACCGATTCGTTCAAAACACTGAATCATTCAAAACACGATTGAGTGTTGCTGTGCGATGCGCCATGCTGTGATCTTTGTTTGGATTCATCGGATTTATTTTCGCTGCTAAAATATACCAAAACAGTCATTATTTCGTCTAAAATGTAAGTGACTTAATATTATTAACTTGTTTGTTGAACTGTCATATGAAATCAGGGTCACATTATTTTCAATCGTGAGGTGATGGTAAATTAAGTGATGGTCAATTGTCAGCTCTCTTGGTCGTCAGGTCATGTGATGTATGTTGCTGAACTGTATTCAAATGTTATAAATATATAAAACACCAGATTTTGAGTCCGAAACTGTCGTATTAGTTTTTTTCATATTCGTCAGGTGTCTCTCAATATTGTCAAAACCCCTCAAAATATTTGCTACGGAGGCGAAAAATGCAGAAAATCGAACCACCCGAATTAATTTTTATGACGGATGGAAGTTTCAGAGGCTGCCTGCAAACGTATAAAACGTGAAGTCGTATTTAGTTATATATAGTATATATATAAACGAATAAACTAGTCAGAATATAGGTTACAGTTAAAGCTTTCTTTTAGTTTTTGTGAAATGCTCACACGCACGCAGCCATGCACACACAAACATGTTTAAATACATTTATGTTGTTAATAAATAAACAACAATAAAACATCCTCCTTTTTTTTTTTGTCAAAATATCCAGCGACTTTTACTGGTGTTTTTGGAGACTTTTGTGGTGTTTGGAGACTCGAAAGCACGAATCACTCTGCAGTTAGGCCTACTGTGCTCAACGAGCAGCGGGTGCTGCCATGAGCCCCTCTCCCGTCCAAAGGCACTCACAGGCGGTCAGTCTCTCAGTAACCTCGCGCAGCAGTCCCAGCCTGCAGTCAGAGCAGAAAGGAGACACACACCCCTCTGCGTCCAGGCTGCAAATGAATTGCGCATGCGCATGGTCGCCGCCGTTCCCGCCTTGACTTACAGAGCGGGGTGTAAATGTTCACTCACTCTCACACAAAAATAAATCACTGCATTTAAATCGACTCACGACATAGCTCTCCATTCACTCTAGTCTAGTCTCTTGCCAAGTTCGCTTGTGCCAGCTCTCGCTAGTCTGTTATCAATCTCGATTTACATAGGCCTTTACTACACAAACCCCAACAGTCTTTTTAAAGACTAAACCCAGAAACATTCTTTAAGATTAGATCAGATCTCAGCCCTAGCCAGTAATTTTGTTAAACTGCTAGGCAGTAGCTACTTAGCTAACTACCCAAACGATTCACACACACACACACACACACACACACACACACACACACACACACACACACACACACACACACACACACACACACACACACACACACACACACACACACACACACACACACACACACACACACACACACACACACACGAGGACTACAATCGTTAAGAATTAAAATAAAATCTGAATTGTCTGCAAAATAATTATTTTCTTTGGTTTAATCAAAGATTGTGCCTAAGTCCTGACTGATTAGCCCCTGATACGTCTCTCAACATACACCACACACAGTTACATATTGCCTATAGTTTAGCTAAACTTTATTGAAAACAAATTAAAATGGAGAAATTTCTTGTGAGGACCAACAAGCCAACCGACGCACCACCAGCTGCAAAAAAGCTTCGCAAGTACGATGAAGCATACCTGCTGTTTGGGTTTACAGTCACGGCTGAACTGAGACCTCAGTGTGTCGTATGTGCCGAGGTGCTGGCAAATGACAGTATGAAGCCCTGCAAATTAAAAAGACACCTCGAAACAAAGCATGCTGGCATTAAAAATAAACCGGCCGAATATTTTAAAAGAAAGCTTGATGGCCTCCATCAGCAACAGGCAACCTTTCAGTGCACAGCACTGTGTCTAAACAGTGTTTGGAGGCATCGTATGTAGTGGCCAAAAGGATCGGTAAACTGGGTAAACCGCATACAATTGCAGAGACTCTCATTTTGCCGGCAGCGCAAGACATGTGCAGAATAATGATAGGCGATAGTGCAGCAGCCAAACTCGGTGCAGTACCACTGTCCAATGACACAGTCGCTAGGAGAATTGTAGACATGTCCAACGATATCAGAGAGCAACTGATAGAGTTCGTAAAAAAGAGTCCTTACTACGCGCTGCAGCTGGACGAATCCACTGATGTTGCTGGGCAGGCACAGCTCCTCACCTATGTCAGGTATCTGCGGGACAAGGTGATTGAGGAGGATGTCCTGTTTTGCCGGCCTCTTCAGTCACACACTACAGGAGAAGCCATTTTCAATGTCCTTGACATTTTTATCCGCGAAAATGGTTTGGCTTGGGACCGATGCGTTGGCCTATGCACGGATGGTGCGCAGGCAATGATGGGGCGTGAGCGTGGCCTAGCTGCTCGCGTTCAGCAAGTAGCTCCACTTGTGAAATGGACACACTGCATGGTCCATCGCGAAGCACTAGCTGCTAAAAAAATGCCGGTTCTCTTTGACTCTGTGCTGAACCAATCCGTCAAAATAATAAATCTCATAAAATCACGGCCGCTAAACTCTCGCTTGTTTGGGGTCCTCTGCCAGGAGATGGGGTCAGGGCACGAACAGCTGCTTCTGCACACTGCACACCCCAGTTCGCTGGCTCTCCAGGGGGCGGGTGTTACAGCGGTTGTATGAGCTGCGAGAGGAGGTGAAGTGGTTTTTGACAGAAATCAAATCAGATCTGGCGAAGCATCTGGATGACACTATGTGGCTTGCGTCTCTGTCCTATTTGGTCGATATATTTGACCGCTTGAATGGCCTCAACCTGTCTTTGCAAGGCCGCGAAACTCATATTTTGCTCCTTGCAGACAAAGTGCAAGCCTTCACACAAAAACTAGACCTCTGGCATGGCCGCATCAGTCGAGGGAACTGCGACATGTTCCCCTGCCTTACAGACTTTATAACTGATGCAGGCGCGTCACACGATTTCTCCTCCCTATTTCAATCAGCGTCTGAGCACCTGTCAGCAATGAGAAAACAATTTGCGACGTACTTTAAAGAGGATTATCGCTCTTTTGCATGGGTTCGAGATCCGTTTGTGTGCACAGCAAACGAGCTATCAATTGATATGCAGGAACAGCTTATTGAGCTGAAGAGTGACAGTAGACTGAAGGAACTCTTTAGCTCCTGTCCTCTTTCGTCATTCTGGGCAGCATTGATGCAGGAATACCCGGAACTCTGTGACGTCGCCTTGAAGATTCTCCTTCTCCTTCCTCCTTCCTTCCTTCCTTATCCTTCCTTTCGTCCAAAAATGACTTCACTCAAAACAAAATACCGCAATCGTGCACAAATCGAGGATGATTTGAGGCTATGCTTATCAAACATTGAGCCAAGAATTGAGGATCTTTGCAAGGCAAAGCAGGCTCAGGTCTCACATTAACATCACCTAATTATATAGCAATAGCCTAGTAATGATAATAGGCCAACTGATGATAATAATAATAACAACAACAATAAAGCATGTAACCTCATAATTATATAGCAATAGCCTTGTAATAATGATAGGCATATACTACTCATAATAATAATAATAATAGTAATAATAATAATAATGCCTGCAAGCTCACATTAGAAGTCTGGTGCTACTGCCAATTATAGCAATAGCCTAGTAATGATGATAGGCCTACTGATGATAATAATAATAATAATAATAATAACAAAAAAAAAAGCATGTAACCTCACAATTATATAGCAATAGCCTAGTAATGGTGATAGGCCTACTGATGATAATAATAATAATAACAAAAAAAAAAGCATGAAACCTCACAATTATATAGCAATAGCCTAGTAATGGTGATAGGCCTATACTACTCATAATAATAATAATAATAATGCCTGCAAGCTCACATTAGAAGTCTGGTCCTACTGCCAATTATAACAATAGCCTAGAAATGATAATAGGCCTACCTACCGCTACTGATGATGGTAATAATAATAATGTGGGCCTAAAAATAATAGCCTAGGTCTATCTATCTATCTATCTATCTATCTATCTATCTATCTATCTATCTATCTATCTATCTATCTATCTATCTATCTATCTATCTATCTATCTATCTATCTATCTATCTATCTATGCAAGGTAGAGCGGGGCGGGGCGGGGCGGGGCGGGGGGATGGGGGATCTGGGCGGGGGGCACTGGGGCCCCAACTGCAATGAACCAGCTTTGGGGGGGCTCAGCTTGCAAAAGGTTGAGAACCCCTGGTGTAGTGCATGGGTTGACGCGATTGTTTTACTCACTGGAACATGATTGTTATCGGGGAAACACCCGGGAACGCTATTTGACTATTTTTGGCCGTGATTGGGTTAGTTTTGATGAGCAATTGGGCTGGTTTTGTTGTGCAGACCTGGCAACCCTGGCTGCGAGAGCGAGCAGAATGGAAGAGCAGTTCTGTTTTTTGGCCACAGGTGTCAGTCGCGAGTTTAAATTTCAGAAAAACGCACATAGCCTCTTTAACTCATCGACAGAAAAGGGGTTAACTCCACTTTTATACCTGATTGACAAACAGAGAGAAGTAGCTCCGGTGTGGTTTTTTGTCCTTTGTGATTCCCTCCAGGAATCGGGCCTCCTTCATATAATTTAAAATGTGTTATAATGACCATTAATGTCTTTAAAATTACATGGTTCTTATAATTGAAGTTTCACTAAGTTATCAGACTGTAAGGAGTGTGATTATATTTTTTATTGGGAGAAATCCAAATCAGGCAACTTGCATTGAGCTGATTGGACAGAACTGGAGTTTTTAATGTACATTTTCATATCTCTTAACTAACTCTCACATTTTGCATTATAATAATACTTGCCATCTAACTTTAAAATTAAGTCAAAGTTTATATTAAAGTCAACATCAGTCACACGCCAGTTGGAGGAGTTCAGTAGGTATATAATTGTAAACTCTTTAGCAGATAAGTAAAGTTTCAATCTTTGTCCGAAATCAAACATTTTGGGAAGATAAATAGAGTTTGTATAATCTCAACCAAGATACAGATCTTATATTGGTTGTCTTGTATCTATCTATGAAGGTTAGATAGTTATGGGATTGGTTTCCGTCAGTAGAGGGCGCTCGTGCAAGCAATGACACACATGCGAGTGTAGGAGAAGAAGAGAAGTGATCGAGGAAAGGGAACATAAACAGTAAAGTGGAACACAGCCATTCATCCTGCTTTATAATCTGTTGTGTTTTTCAGACTGTGAGTAGGCTACATTTATTTGTATTATTTATTGGGAGAAAGCTAAATCTAAACGACTAAACGAGTCAGTTAGTGAATCACTCAGAAATTAATCGAAATGAACCGACCGATGTTGTACATTACGCTCGTGAAACCTAAACTCGTAACTGACTGGTTTTTTAAATTTGTGAAGATTATGAGTTGTGTTTTCATTTTATTTAATGAACAAATGAAACCTGGTAAACAATTTTTAATGCATGCAAATCGTATCTAATGTAAGAGCAACCTAAATATCAGTTCAGAGTTGAATTATTTCTAAACAATGAGAGTTCTTCATGAGAGTTTAAATGCTGGGAAATATTCCCATCTTCCCACAGGAGAAGAAGAAGCAAGCAGGAGAAACTACTGACATACTATTGAAAAGATGGAGTTTAAGGAAGAACCCTGCAGAATAAAAGATGAAGATACAGAGGAACAAATAGGTTGGTGACTGGTGGGGAATATTAAGGGCGTACTCACACTGGGCACAATTGTCCCTGATTGTCCCTGTCCCACGATTGTCCTATTCGAGTTGTAATAGAAAATGTTTGAGGCAGGGTATGGAGTGATCACACTAGAATAGGGATGTTAACCGATTACCGTTTAACCGATGGTTGACTGTATCAACGTTAACCGATCAAATTTCTCGGTAGTCGGTTAAAAAAAAAGTGATCTCTAAATTAGGCTATTATAGACAGTAGACTAAACACTACTACAGTTAGCCATCTCATTCCAAGATATTTTTGTGTGAAGTGAACAAATCCCTCACACTCAATTTTTCATAACTCGCCTGTTTTAGGGTGACCATATTTTGTCCTGAAAAAACAGGACACTCGGCCCGGCAAACAGATAGGCCTACTCAAATGATACTCGAAGTTTACTCAAAGAAACCTTATTAATTTCAATACATTTAAAGTAGGTTATGCCTCCTCTGTATGGATAGAAATTTCTTATATTGTTATATGAAAACAGGACATGTCCTGGGAAAACAGGACAGTTGGTCACCCTAGCCTGTTTGTACTTAATAAACCAATAAAAACATTTGGCGCAGGTCACAGCGTTTGGGTTCGCACGCTCACAAGGTTTGTGAAAAGTAAAGCTGTGTGTTTGCATTTTGATTATTTCGAGAACGTTTATCCATTCGACTTCACAAGGGAGTGCAGTTTCGCATTTGGTGCAATAGATAGACACGCGAGACTCGGCACGTTCAGAATTAATAAACTTTTTATAAACTACAGAACAGCTTGCGCGCGGGAAGCGGCGCGCCTCGCGGGTAGGGCTTATATGCTCCGATAATGGACACTGCACTAGTGATATAAAACATGTGTCAACAGTTCTCTAGTTTTATATCACTATAATGCGTTCTCGGAGCGTATAAAGCCTGGTTTATACTCGACGCGTCCGCAAGAGCGCGAAGCGCGCGCAGCAAAAATGACGTCATTGCGGTGTGGGCGGTCGTGCGCGTTGGGTGCTAGTGATTAGGGGTCGACCGATATGTGATTTTCAGGGCCGATGCCGATACCGATTATTACAGATCAAATAGACCGATAACCGATATTTTGAACCGATATATATATATATATATATATATATATATATATATATATATATATATATATATATATAGCCTATGTCTGGTGTAAAACTGCAAATTAATGTCAAAATTAAGAATAACAAAGGGTTTTGACAAATACTTTCTTTAAATGATTTTAAACATTTGAATCGGAGAACTGTTATTAATAATAATAATAACTTGTAAAAAGTGCAGGGAGCACCCAGCAACATTCTGTAAACATTTTGTAAAACTTAAAGACTCTATTTTAATGTTTAAATAAAATTTTAGTAATCAAAAAGCATTTCTAATTAATTAAAATCATCGAACTTATTCAGTTTAACAAAAATTACATTTTTAGTGCCCTATGAAAAAACGAACTTTTATTTTGACGGGTTGTCGTTGAGATCTTTGAGTTTCTGTGTGTTTATGATATGACGATCTCAGTTGAAGCACTAAAAAGCTCATGAAGTAACTAAGCGGCTCTGGAGATGATGTTTATGCAATCATGTCCTCATATAATGATGCGGCTGAGGCTGAAAACAGCGCAAGCGTCACGCGTGCTCCAGTGTGTGTGTGTTGTAAATGAAATCACGCGTCTGCGCCATTCATTTAGACTAGAGACACGCAGCCAGGATTCATATTTAAATAGTCTTTTTGCGGTTTGATTTGTACTGACCTGCTTTTTATTAATTCATCAAAAAGTTGACAGATTCCGTGATATTCCGCTTTATACAGTAAACTCGTTTTTATGACTGGATTCCGCGATTCCGTCTGTTTTCTGCATCGCGGAAATCACAGGGCTCTATTATATTGAGGTATTTAGCAACTTCAGTGTAGTAATCTATTGCTTCTTCAGCAAAGTCTGCTGCTGCCTTAACTTTGAGAGACAACTGATGCGTGTAACTGAAGCAGCTCGAGTCCAGTCAGCGTTCGAGTGCTCTCGGTGTGAGAATGCAACACTTTCAGTGCCTCAGCTTTCGCGCTGATTGGTCGGACTCCTGACTCCCAACAAATCAGATGTGCAGGGACATTGGTCTAGTCTGCAGAGTGGTGAGTTCCGACAGAGGTGGCTGCGTTAGAGCCAAATATAGCGCATTTAAAAAAAAAAAAATTTTATCGGCAAATCGGTTTTGAAAATGGCCGATACCGATAACCATAAAAATGATGAATATCGGCGCCGATAATCGGTCGACCCCTACTAGTGATGTGTCGTTCATGAACGATTCGTTCATTTTGAATGAATCTTTAATATGACTCGGGACTACCGAGTTGTCTCAGAGAGTGAATCGTTCATTTTGTGTTGACCGCGCATGCGCATTGCGCAACATATGGGTTCTGAATCTGTACTGGAAAGAGAAATGATTAGTTCATCTCTCGAGTCTTCGGGTTCGGGACGGCTCCGAGTCCTTCGTTCTTCCTGTCAGTCCCATAGATTCTATGCTGTCAGTACCGGAAAGAGAAATGATTAGTTCATCTTTCGAGTCTCGGGTTCGGCCGGGTCCGAGTCCTTCGTTCTTCCTGTCAGTCCCATAGGGGCTATGCTGTCAGTCCCGGAAAGAGAAATGATTAGTTCATCTTTCGAGTCTCGAGTCTCGGGTTCGGCCGGGTCCGAGTCCTTCGTTCTTCCTGTCAGTCCCATAGAGGCTATGCTGTCAGTCCCGGAAAGAGAAATGATTAGTTCATCTTTTTCGAGTCTTCGGGTTTGAGTCCTTCGTTCTTTTGTCACCGTATTGAATAGCCTAATTCACAACCTTTTTACAAAGAAGCACGTAGTTATAATAGTAGTTAATTAATGTATAATATAATAAAACACACCACAGATGCACAAGTTCTAAACATTTAGAAAAGAGACGGACAGGGACAATAATAAGAGGGAACTTTTATTTTTCAGATAATGTTTATTGCACATATTTTGTATTTTAATTCCTAAATATAAAACAACATACATTCAGAAGCAGTCAATAATAAGAATCTAATACCAGATACCAGCGGTCACGTGACAAAAGAACGAAGGACTCAAACCCGAAGACTCGAAGAAAATGAACTAATCATTTCTCTTTCCGCCGGTACTGACAGCATAGCCTCTATGGGACTGACAGGAAGAACGAAGGACTCGGACCCGGCCGAACCCGAGACTCGAAAGATGAACTAATCATTTCTCTTTCCGGCCCTGCTGTATCACACACGGCACGGTCGGCCCAGCAGACAGATCAGAGTCAGACACTTATGAGTCGACAACTAACGTCTCGAGACACGAGAGGAGAACTAACCTGATAAATATGAAGTTGCAAAGGAAAGAACGTCTCGGATCTAATCAGGAGGTGAGGTGAACTAACAGAATCAGACTGCAATAGCCTGAACTTAAGACCCAGTAACTAATCAATTAATAAAACATTTTGGTTTCCTATAATTTGGCTTTGGCTGCATTACCCTATTGTTTATTTTTATTACAAATGTAATCAACATTTTCGTACGTACTAGATGTGATGGTATATTTAACATGCCATTTTAATTATATTATGCTGAAATGAACGAAATGACTCGAAAAAAGATTAGTTCATTTTGCTGAACGAGACTCAAAGATCCGAGTCAGTAAAATGATCCGAACTTCCCACCACTATTGGGTCGGCAAGACCCCATTTCGCCTGGCGGTGTGCACGGCACTTTTTGTAACTTCGCGCGCGGCGCCGCATCCGAAGATGAACGACTTCGAGCCGAATCTGGCCGAACTGGTACGTCTGTACCAGCATGTTTAAGATCCTTCTATACACAGATACATTTGCATTGATGGGCGACCATAAAAGCCTCTCATTTTGTGAATAGGAACACATTTGCATTAAGCACCCAGTTTGCACTTCTCTAAAGTAATGGTTACATTTACAAAATAAGCATACAATAACAGAAGTAAGCCCTGCTGATGAAATTAAGGTTTAAACACTCTTCAATAAGGCTTCAGTTGTTTAGGTTACATGCAGTGAAAGTAGGTTACAATAAACCTACTGCATTTATTACTCTTTTATGAATCAGCAATTAATAAACTACTAATAAACGGCAAACTACTTCTTCACTGCTGATTCCTGGTGGTTTAGAGGAGAATTACTCCGAGTCGCCCCTGTCGTTTCACAGAATAGCACAACGGCGAGCGCGTCAAGTATAAACGCCTCGTCTGTTTGGAGAGGGGCGCGCGCAGTCAGCGGAGACTCGCGCTCGTGCGGACGTGTCGAGTATAAACAAGGCTTAAGCCTGCCCGGAGGGGCGCCGCTTCCGCTCGCACGCTGTTCTGGCGCAGGTCTGTTAACTTAAAGGGGGGGTGAAACACTCAGTTTCACTCAATCTCATGTTAATCTTGAGTACCTATAGAGTAGTATTGCATCCTTCATATCTCCAAAAAGTCTTTAGTTTTATTATATTTATAAAAGAAAGATAGGCTGTACCGAGTCTTTCCGGAAAAACCCGAGCGGGTGGAGGCGTGCCGTGTGGGCGGGAGCGCGCAAAGCTTTTGCGTGTGTTGTAAACAGACAGACTTGTGGTTTATGAGGACATGATTTATTTTTACAATAAACAAACTGACACCTACAGTGGCCAGCTAAACAAATGTATTTAAACACACACACACACACACACACACACACACACACACACACACACACACACACACACACACACACACACACACACACACACACACACACACACACACACACACACCATACACCGCATGCTCCATAGATACATTAACTGTACGTGATCATGTTGTTTACTTGCTTTGCTTAGCTTACACGGCGATAGTTAACACACAGACATTTGAAGCAGTTTTACTCACCGCCTGCGGTTCCAACGCACGACCTTGAACCTTTATCGCTGGGACTGCTCCATCTTTAAGTATTAGGCGATCTGCAAATCCGGCGTCGAACTGGGCCTATAACTATAACCGTCGAAATGAAGGGAACAAACAAGAACACTTGCACAACTCCGTTGCTGCTCTGGAAAAACAAAATCCATCCACAGGTCCCTTAAAGGGTAACTAAACCCTAAACCAACTTTTTTTAGTTAATGATCTGTAAGAATGGGGCTTTATTAGTACTGTTCATTGATTCGAGTAACTTTTTTGACATTTGTGTATAAAGTGTTTTAATTCTACAATATATGGTGTAAAAACGTCTGAGTGCTGCCCTCTTCAGGTTGAACGGTGGCTACTGCAGTTGCATTTTCCTATTGGCTGTTTGCGGTAGTTCTCTTACGAGAGTATCTCTCGTACTGCGTAATATCTTACGCTATGGGGAAAACTCTTTTCCACGAGATATTGAAGCCAAAAATTATCCTTAATTTTTTACTAATGTAAAACGCTTTGCAGCAGCAAGCAGACCTAGGCGAGACAGCTCGCGCGCCTATTGGCTGCTCTGCGGCAATAGCAGCAGCCTATCGAGAGAGGCTCTGCGTGACGTCACGACGAATGGGGGCCCTTCGCGCCCATATCGTCACGTCCCGCCAGAAAGGGCGTGGTCTCGCCCTATATCTAGGCTCGATAGCTGCTCTTACGTCGATTTTCATCTCTTCAGCGAAGCCTCCCGCATCGCTGGATCCAGAGTGAGAAGCCGCGCCGTCGACCTGTAGCCTTCAGCGGGACAGGCCATTGAGTCTGGAGTCGCTGGCCTCGCCGCCTTCAGCCGCCGTACCTGCTGTGCTTTCCGGCGTTATATCCTTTCCTCTGCATAGAGTGTGTGTGTGTGTTTGCATATCTGCTTTTTTCCCACCCCCTCTAAAAGAGCGGCGTCTTTTTAAAGATGCCTTCCTGTGGTTCTTGCCGAGCCCCACTCAGCGACGAGGACCGACATGTCATCTGCGTGTCCTGCCTGGGTGAGGATCACGCGGCCATCGCGCTCGCTGACGGCGGATGCCATCACTGCGAACGTTTGCCTATGGTGACTCTGCGGACTCGCCTAGCTTCGTTCTCCGAGCCCGTATCCCAGCCTGCCGTGACGCCGCGTCGCAAGAAGCGCCGCGCCCAGCGCGCGTCCCGAGCTGTCTCCAGCCCGCCAAAGCTCGCCGGTTCGCCCGCCAGCTTCGCCGGCTTCGCTCGAGTCGCTCACCGACGGACAGCGGCCGCCGTCCGCCGCCGCGTCCGCCATCGAGTTGGACGACAACACCGAGGCGTGCTCTCTCTTGGCTTCGGATAGCGAGGATTGGGCGAGCTCTGTGGACCTCCCCTCCGCTAACGCTCCCCGCCAACCCTCTGGGAAGAGAGCCGGCATTGAGTCTGAGCTGATGCGTCTGCTCACCAAGGCCGTAGAAAGCATCGGCCTCGATTGGGAGGCACCCACGCTGCCGCCGCGCAACAGATTAGACGGGCGCTTTCTCGGCAAAGACGAGGCTCCGTCAAAATCTAGGCCCGCGCCCTTCCTCCCGGAACTTCACGAGGAGGTTGCAAAGTCGTGGAAGGCCCCCTTTTCCGCCAGGATGCGTACCTCTACCTCCGCGGCATTCTCCGCTGTCGACGGTGCGGGAAGTAGAGGCTACCTCGCCATTCCTCCGGTGGAGACGGCTGTCGCGTCGCATCTCTGCCCGCCCTCTGCGGGACAGCGGGTTCAGACGACGCTCCCGTCCAAAGCCTGCCGAGTGACATCATCGCTGCACGGACGCGCTTACACCGCAGCCGGGCAAGCAGTCTCAGCGCTGCACACGATGTCTATTCTGCAGATCTACCAGGCAGACCTCCTCCTCAAGCTGGACGAGGAGGGACCCGGTGCTATCTGTGTGGCGGACCTGAGGAGCGCTACGGACCTCGCTCTACGCGCTTCTAAAGCCGCTGCGCAAGCCATGGGGCGGAACATGGCCTCTCTCGCCGTCGCCGAGAGACACTTATGGTTGACGCTGTCTGAGATGACGGAAGCCGAGCGCTCTGTGTTCCTCGACGCGCCCATTTCCCCGGAGGGCCTGTTCGGAACGGCCGTCAAGGACTTCGCGGACAGGTTTGTTGAGGTGCAGAAGACTTCTCAGGCTATGAAACACTTCCTGCCGAAGCGCTCGAGCTCCGCTACAGGCCGCACCAAGCCGCCTGCTCGCAGCTCTCAGCCCCAGCCTGCACCGCCCTCCGCCGCCGCCGCCTCACAGCGCCGCCAGGCCCGGGATCAGAGACCGCGGTCTCGCTCCGCCGGACGCCGCCCCCCTCACCGCGGGCCCCGGCCGAGGATTGAGATCAAGACCGAGGCCCCAAAGTCTTCCTAGCCGCTCTAGGAAAACGACGGTGTTCAGATCCCGCTGCGGCCGGATTTCCACCAAAACTTCTCGCTCGTTCAGCCCCATGCGTTGTGACTGTCCCAGTGTATTTTGCAGTGAAGCAGCCGGTGTCTCAGCCCGCTTGCCTGCACACAAAAGCTGTTTTTACGGCTACCCAGATAAATCCAATAAAGAGTGTATTTTCTGGTGTTCCGGCCTCGGCCGATGGTGTTATGAGTGTTGTAAGAATGCCCACGCCCCAGTGCCCATTCCCACACCCAGACACAGCCCGCCACGGTGCAGGGCTCGCACAAATAAAATCGACTCCGGTCGATTGTGCAAACACTGTAGTGAACGCGCCCATATCCCCATGCCCGCTTACACTACACGCTGCGTGTCCCTCGGTTTCTGTAAAAACGAAACAAACACATATTCAGTCGGCCCTAAACGACAGTGTTTTCAGTGTAGCAAATGTGCCCGTGGTCCCGCGCCCACATTTCCTCACAGACACGCCGAATCCCACGGGATTCGCCCCGCTCTCTCTCTCGGCGCTACCCGCCTCAGAGGAGATGAGCGCGGCCAGGCTGCCCGCTGTGATCAGCGCGCCCCCCGCCTCGAACGCCGTAAACACGGCGCTGTGTTCCCAGCACACACGGGCTCTTGTGCCGCCGCTTTCCCACGGCCAGAGCCCAGATTTCATTCTGCCCCTAGCTATTCACGCGGATGCGTGGTCAAGGCTTCCCGGGGTATCAGAGTGGGTGCTGAACACTATAAAGAGAGGCTATTTGCTACAATTCGCTCGACGCCCTCGCCGCTATGCGGCGCGCGTCGAAACTACGGTGAAAAGCGAAGTATCTCATCTACTTCGAGCCGAGATAGCGAAACTACTGAGAAAAGGGGCTATAGAACCTTTATCTCAGGCTCAGAGCGAAGGGGGCTTATACAGCAGATATTTTCTGGTACCGAAGAAAGATGGTGGGCTCAGACCCATTCTAGATCTGAGGCTGCTGAACAGAGCGCTCGTGAAACGCCAGTTCAGGATGCTTACGACCAGGAAAATCCTCGCGCAAGTGCGCCAAGGAGACTGGTTCATGTCAATAGATCTGAAAGACGCGTATTTCCAAATACAAATAGCGTCCCATCACAGGCGATTCTTGAGATTCGCCTTCGAGGGCCAGGCGTATCAATACACGGTCCTGCCGTTCGGCCTGTCCCTAGCACCCCGTACGTTCACGAAGTGCATGGACGCGGCCCTCGCTCCCCTTAGACTTCGGGGCATGCGAGTTTTGAACTACTTGGACGATTGGCTGATTCTAGCTCGTTCACGAACGGAGCTCTTAGAACACAGGGCCGCATTACTCGAGCACCTCGAGGAGCTGGGCCTTACAGTCAATTGGGCGAAAAGCTCACTGCTCCCCAGTCGGAGGATTTCCTTTCTGGGAACAGTGTTAGACTCGCTATCCATGACGGCACGCCTGTCACCAGAGCGCGGATTGAATATTCAGCACGTCGCGAAATCCTTCCGCCACGGCTCTATAGTCCCGCTCAGAAGGTTTCAGAAAATGCTGGGTCTCATGGCCTCCGCAGCCTCTGTACTCCAGTTGGGCCTGCTCCGCATGCGCCCACTGCAGCTATGGCTAAAAGCACGAGTTCCCCCCAGGGCATGGACCGCAGGTCTGTTTCGCCTCAGGGTCGACCTTCAGTGCATTTCGGCTCTGAAACCGTGGAAAGCGTCCGACTGGTATCAGTCGGGCGTGAGTCTGGGGATCCCCTCAAGTGTGAAGGTGGTGCCTACGGACGCCTCCACTTCGGGGTGGGGAGCGCTGCTCGAGGGCAGACCGCTGGCTGGCCTGTGGTCAGTGCGGGAGAAGCTCCTCCACATAAACTGCTTGGAATTGATAGCAGTCGACAAAGCGCTAAGGCGCTTCTGTCCCCAGATAACAGGCCACCACGTATTGGTCCGGTCGGACAACATGTCAGTGGTGGCATACATAAATCGCCAGGGCGGCGTCAGGTCCCGAAACCTTTACAGGCTGACGGAACGCCTCCTGGTCTGGGCTCAGCACAACCTGCTCTCGCTGAGAGCGGCGCATGTGCCTGGTCACCTAAATGTGGGACCAGACAGGCTGTCCAGAAACAACGTTCCAGCAGGAGAATGGTCTCTGCACCCGCAGACGATCCAGCTGCTGTGGGAAACGTTTGGCAAAGCGCAGGTGGACCTGTTCGCGTCCCAAGAAAACGCTCACTGCCCGAGATTCTTCTCGAAAAGCCGGGACGCGCTGGCCCATGTTTGGCCCCGCCGCCCCCTTTATGCTTTTCCCCCTGTCTCACTCCTGCCTCAGGTGTTGGAGCGAATCAGGAGGGAGGGATGCCCAGTGCTACTCATAGCTCCGCTCTGGACAAACCAGTCGTGGTTCCCTGTCCTGATGCAGCTGACCAGCGCTGCTCCATGGCCTTTACCGCTGAGGAGAGACCTCCTCTCTCAGGCGGAAGGCTCGATTTGGCATCCTCGCCCGGATCTGTGGTCCCTGCACGCATGGGCCATCAACGGGTACCCGCTGACCTCCCAGAGGGAGTGTTAAACACGATCGCGCAGGCTAGAGCCCCGTCTACCAGACGGCTCTACTCCTCGAAGTGGTCTGTGTTCTCTGCTTGGTGTCAAGCACAGGGCTTTTCACCTGTAGACTGCGGGGTTACGGAAGTGCTTTCCTTCCTTCAGGAGCTACTGGATAAGGGCAGGTCCCCTTCCACGCTCAAAGTATACGTGGCGGCCATAGCAACGTTTGCAAAACCGGTGTCTGGCCAGTCACTAGGAAAAAGCGACTTAGTCGTGCGTTTCCTTAGAGGAGCTCGGAGGCTAAACCCTCCCAGGCCCCCTTCAGTCCCGACATGGGACCTTTCCACGGTCTTGGAGGCCATGAAAGGCGCCCCATTCGAGCCAATCCAGTCGTCAGACATGAAACACTTGTCTTTCAAGACAGCGTTTCTTATGGCTCTCGCTTCAGTGAAGCGCGTAGGGGACTTGCAAGCGCTCTCAGTAAGCGCGTCATGCATGGAGTTTGGACCTAACGACTCTAAGGTCATACTCAAACCAAAGCACGGTTACGTGCCGAAATCCCTCAACACACCGTTCAGGGCCCAGGTGATTTCCCTGTCTGCCCTTCCGGTTCTCAATGAGGAGAAGGACGCGAGTCTCCTTTGCCCTGTCAGGGCACTAAGGGCTTATGTGTCCCGCTCGTCTGGTTTCAGACAGACTGAGCAGCTTTTCGTTTCGTTTGGCGGCCGTACTAAGGGACTTGCCGCGTCGAAACAGAGCTTATCCAGATGGATAGTTGGTGCCATAGCGCTGGCTTACACTTCTAAGGGCCTTCAGTGCCCTTTGGGTGTTAGAGCGCACTCCACGAGAGGCATGGCCTCCTCGTGGGCATGGTCTAGCCGGGTTACCCTGCAAGATATTTGTATGGCCGCGGGCTGGGCCTCGCCGTCTACATTTATAAAATACTATAATCTGGAGCTCCCCGCCTTACAAGCTAAGCTTTTGGCGGTATAGAATTCAGTGCTATCTGCCCGCTGTGCGGCTCGGATACTGAGTTTGGCCTGCGTATCGCTCACTGACCGGTACAGCAGCTCATTTAAAAATTGACACACTTGTGGCCACCCAGTTCAGGCTGAATGTTCACCCTGACGGTTTGGTTATTGTCATATGATTGGCCCCTTTCGGAGGCTATTTACAGGGAATGATGCTTCTAGCCTCTCTTCCCTCACTCTCTGTGAGTTTATGGTGATTATGCACTATATGCGCCCCGGGCTTCGGCCCCTGGGTCTTTGGTGTTGGATCCCTACCAGCACGGCGTGTTGCGTTGTGTTCCCCATAGCGTAAGATATTACGCAGTACGAGAGATACTCTCGTAAGAGAACGTACTCGGTTACTAACGTAACCTCGGTTCTCTCTAGAGAGGGAACGAGTACTGCGTATCTTGCCGTGCTTGGAATACGCTCTGGTTCGCTTCGGCAATGAAAACCGACGTAAGAGCAGCTATCGAGCCTAGATATAGGGCGAGACCACGCCCTTTCTGGCGGGACGTGACGATATGGGCGCGAAGGGCCCCCATTCGTCGTGACGTCACGCAGAGCCTCTCTCGATAGGCTGCTGCTATTGCCGCAGAGCAGCCAATAGGCGCGCGAGCTGTCTCGCCTAGGTCTGCTTGCTGCTGCAAAGCGTTTTACATTAGTAAAAAATTAAGGATAATTTTTGGCTTCAATATCTCGTGGAAAAGAGTTTTCCCCATAGCGTAAGATATTACGCAGTACTCGTTCCCTCTCTAGAGAGAACCGAGGTTACGTTAGTAACCGAGTACGTTCATGACGTAAGCGGTGAGAGCTGACGTAGGCAGATTCTAGCTCACCACGCCCTTGGTACGAGCTACCACGCCCATGGCAGTATAAAAAAAACGTCAAAAACCACTGTAATAACGAGTCAGGAGCATAGACTGTAAAAAAAAGGAGTTGGAATTGCGAGTATTGAAAAACTATCAGGATAGAGTATTTTAGCATCTATTTATCATAGCATTTATATAGTTATTTAGATTATTTCATGTAGCCTAGGTACTTAATTAGCATATTTGTTAGTGTAGTATTGTTAGAAGCATAGTTAGTTAGTTGCATAGGCATAGCACTGCTGGACTGTAAAAAACTTGGAAATTAGGCGCCAGTGGTTGCATGTTCTTGGGATGGAAGTCCGCGAGTTCCCACCTAGAGCTGGAGGAGTGTGCAAATAGTATTTATATAGTTATTTAGATTATTTCGTGTAGCCTAGGTAGTTAATTATCGCATATGGCTCGAGTGTGCAACCTGCATTTTACACTGGATTGCTTCCACACAGCTCGCGCTGCCAAACGCTGCTCTTCCTGCATGAACTCCTCCACCGCAGCGGCGTCATGATGTAAGTGAGCATATATTTTTAATCACAATTTATGTTCATTCATATTAGGCTAAAGTTAACCCTCTGGTGTCGACAAACGCGCGCGCGTGATTTGCTGGATATTTTTTTCACATAGCAGCAACATATACTGAACGTAATAGTAATAATAATCGGGGAAATAAATTACCTCAAAATGAATGAATATACGAATAATCGGATGCCGATCGCGATGCGGGAGTTAAGACCGCAGTTTGAGCGGCTCGAATTGATAAGGGTCTGGCCCTGTGTCCACAGACAATTCAACATCCTCCACTTCAGGTGAAGGTGGGGGAGAAAGTCTTCAAATGACTGCTCTGTTGTAAAGCTACTTGCGTCACTCCAGCCACTCGATTTTAGCGAGTCTGACAGCAGCTGTCACTCACTGCGGGTCTCAGGCGCCCTCCCCTCCGCTCAGCCCCGCCCTCGATTCATCCCCTCTATCTCCGTTGGGTTCTGCCCACTTTTCCAGCATTTTTCAAATATTGCCAGTGGGTGGAGTCAGGCTATGACCAGGGGTTTAGTTACCCTTTAACGCTGGGTTCTTTGGAAATTTGTGCAGTGTTGTCTTGCCCTGGCAACCAAAAACACACTTTTTTGGTGCCATTTTTTTTATTGCAGCTCAGCCGAGCCCAGCGCTCTGACGGGCATAGGCATACTCTCGCATGCACTAGGCTACAGCTGTGCGCGCCCTTCCGGGAGAAGTGCCCATAAGACCCGTATAAGGAAATTCCGGCCATTCTGACGTCACACTTTCCGTATTCGAAAAAAACTTTCCGAAACTTGTGACAAACCGGAAGGAGTATTTTTGGAACAGAATTACTACATCAAACTTACAACTTCATTTTTTAAACTTTGTCCATGTTTAGCATGGAAATCCAACTCTTTAACAGTGTAAAAAACTCACTATGCATGAAACAGCATTTCCCCCCCCTTTAAGCAATAGGCTACTTTTAATAAAGTAGTCTAATATTTTTTCTGACTAACAAATTACTGTCACAGTAAAGGGTAGATTTAAATAAATAAAAACGAAATTTCAATAAATAAAAACGAAATTTCAATAAAGAAAAACAAAATTTAATGAAAGAAAAACGAAATTTCAATAAAGAAAAACCCTTGTGTTGTGTTTTAATAATTAGGCGGCGGCCTAACACCTGTCTGTGAGCTATTTGTTGGCTATACAGTAGGCTATTCTCATTCACAGATTAAAATATTTTTTCGTTTAAATGTTATTATTAAGAATAGCTGTAGGCCATGTTGGCCATTGTCTGTTATGGTTTATGAGATGTTGTCCTTAACAGAAGTTGATAGCTACTTGTCTTTTTGAAGAATAAAAATAATAATATTAATTATACAAAAGAGTTGTTCTGTCCGTTATTAGAAGGCACACAGTGAGTTAGACCTGCCTTGGCCGGTGCGTCTTTTTACGCATTCTGAAGGTGCCTGTTTTATCCATTGGGTTTATCGTGTTGCAGTCTATTAGGCAACATTCCGCATAAGATGGGCTTAGATTTGGAAATACATTACATCTACATTTCAGTGGTAACAGATAAGGCGATGATCATCATCTTTCTTTATTATTGTAAGCATTACCTCAAACCAAAGCCGCGTCTCTTCGGAGCTGTCATTTTCTTAAATGTGCCTCAGCCGCGGCAATGTTTCAAATGAGCTTCTAACACTTGACTAACGCCTTTATTTTCAACCCGATCACCTTGTACCCAAACCACTTCGAAACTAGGGAGCCATTTGTCCTCCGATTACATACAAGCTCATCGGCACTGCGTTTGCGGGACTCGTTACTTTCACACTGTAGTTTTTTTTTTTAAGTGACGTGAGCGACAGAGTTGCGAAATTGCAGGCGCGGCTCGAAATGGCTGCTATTTCAAATAGCGTAGCATATTTTAAACTAATCGGTTAACTGGTTTCAACCGGTTAATGAGGCTTGGTGGTCAGTCAAGAAATTTAGTTTTCGCCATCCCTAGAAAGGACCAGACTTTGGGGATTCAGATAGCCTAGTGTGAGTACACCCAATGATGAAAACTGACATATCCTCCTGAGACCCAGGCATAGACTTTTTTCTCTGTTGAGGACTTCATATTTTAGCAAATTTCTCTGAGACCATACATGTCACCATTTTAAAAGTCTGGAGGTAATGTAAAGACAAAGAGCTAGGGATGCACCGAATATTCGGCCACCGAAAATTTTATCACCGAAACAATACGGCCGAAATGTTGTGATGATGTAAACAGAAACCGCGACCTGCACGTGCTTGTCTGAAGCAACATGTCTGCACGTATTTCAGTATATCTGAGAAAGAATCGCCACGGACAGCGATTTGCAAAACATGTAATGCCGAAAATCCAAACATTCCGATCGCTACGCTGAATATGAGCGGCACAGAAAAGGAAAACGCCTCCGACGCGCGCGTTCATCGACATTGTCAGTGCGGTGTTGGACAGATTTGTGCAGCGGTGTTCCATGATGAGGGAGAGAGAGCACGCGCGCAAGAGAGAGAGAGGTAGTGCTGCACGAATGCGCTACGGCGCTGCAATCAAATACGATTTTAAATGGGCTTAGTAAAAATATTGTGTACCAGTATGCTCAGTCTAACTGCACAATGGATCGTAGTAGTCATACAGAGAAACATTTAAAATGCACTTGACCTAAATGCACTTTGTTTTTATGAGAGAACATTTCATTTTAAAACCTTTCTGCAGGCCAGTAGGCCTGCACATTATTATTTAATGTACAGAGTGGGGTCAAGTTAAACATTTTAGTTTGAATTTTATTTTATACTGTGCATTGTTGCAATGTGCTAAATAAACAGTTGAATAATTTGTAATTGAATTATTCTTTGAAACTTTAATATAAATTTATGCAATTGCAATGCCTTGATTTTAGTAAAGTTAGTACACAGTCATAGCCATAAATGCAATGGTACTAATAATTGGCATAATTTCTTTCGGTGTTTCGGTTTTCGGCCTTGGTTTCCTCTTTTTCGGTTTTCGGTTTCGGCCATGAATTTTCATTTCGGTGCATCCCTACAAAGAGCACATGCAGGGCTTTTCAGAGATCCAAATGTTTGGAGGTTTCGCCATGACAACTATCTCTCCTGGTATCACATTTTTTTCACTCTTATGGAAATCGTACTCGGTTACTAACGTAACCTCGGTTCTCTCTAGAGAGGGAACGAGTATTGCGTAAGTTTAGCTTACGCTACGGGAAAGATTCATCTTCTCGAGATATTGAAGCCAAAAAATTATCCTAATTTTGTATTCATTGTCAACGCAGTGCAGCAGCTAGCAGACCTAGAGCAGGCAGACTTGCGTGCTCATTGGCTGCCCTGCGGGCAACTGCTGCAGCCTACCAGTGAGCCCCGCGTGACGTCACGCCCAATGAAGGTCGCTTGCGCCTTCATAGCGTCATAGCCCGCCAGAATGGGCGTGGCTTAACGCATAAGTAGGAGCTGTAGGCTGAAATCCCTGGTTTTCGTCGACTGAAGCGAAGTCGCTCGTGGCGCAAGCCACGGTTACGCAATACTCTTTCCCTCTCTAGAGAGAACCGAGGTTACGTTAGTAACCGAGTACGTTCTCTTACGAGAGGTTCTCTCGTATTGCGTAAGTTTAGCTTACGCTACGGGAACTTTTTGTCAACGCCGTGCGCGCCAAGCAACCACCCATGAGTCGCCGAGGTGTCTCGGGGAACCCATTAAGTGGAAAAATAAGGTAGCCAGCTACGCGGCCATCACTTGTACATAAGCACACATAGGGGATACAGAGCAGAGCACTGGTCTGTATAAGCATATAGCATACCCTGCTAGTGCAGCTCAACCAGGAGAGCTGAGTCACGTGAGAGTGGTCTGAGCATGATATATCTGGGCAGAACGCACAACTCACTTAGACTGACAGAAGTTTAGCCTGCAGGGCGGGGACTTCTAGGTTATAGAACCTGACAAAGGTAGACGGGGAGCTCCAGCCCGCCGCTACACATATATCGTGTATAGAAATCCCGCTGGACCATGCCCACGATGAGGCCATGCCTCTAGTGGAATGAGCCCTGATGCCCAGAGGGCATTGCAGACCTTTTGACGCGTAAGCGGCCACTATAGCGTCCACTATCCATCTGCTTAGAGTCTGTTTCGCGGCAGCGAGACCTTTGGTGCGCCCGCCAAACGAAACAAACAGCTGCTCCGCGCGCCTGAAAGAGGCGGTGCGCGTAGTGTATAATCTCAGAGCCCTGACCGGGCAAAGGTGATTCACGTCTGTCTCACTGTCTGACGCTGGCAGGGCCGACAGTGAAATGACTTGCGCTCTGAACATCCGTCACCTTTGGAACATAGCCATGCCTAGGTTTGAGGATGACTTTAGTCATTCGGCCCGAACTCAAGACACGTCGCGCTGGTTGACAGCGCGTGCAGGTCCCCCACACGTTTGACTGATGACAGCGCGGTCAGAAAAACATTTTTTAGTGACAGGTATTTTAACTCCACAGAGTCTAGTGGCTCAAATGGGAAGGCTTTCAGGGCCTCGAGGACCAAGGAAAGATCCCACATAGGAACCGACGGGGGGGCGCGGTGGATTCATCCTTCTAGCTCCCCTAAGGAAGCGGATGACCAGCTCGTTTCTTCCCAGTGACTGGCCGTGCGTTGATTCCGCGAATGCCGGCACGGCCGCCACGTAAACTTTGAGCGTGGATGGGGACCTCCCCTTATCCATCAGCTCTTGTAGGAAAGTGAGCAGATGCGCAGCCTCGCACGTCCGCGGGTCCAGACCTCTGTCGGTGTACCACTTGGAGAACACCGACCATCTAGACGCGTAGAGCCTTCTCGTGGAAGGAGCTCTAGACTGTGTGATCGTGTTCATCACTCTTTCTGGCAGGGCAGCGAGTACCCATTGATTAACCATGCGTGCAGAGACCAGCGCTCTGGATGGGGATGCCAGATCGAGCCGCAAGCCTGAGAGAGGAGATCTGCCCTCACCGGAATAGGCCACAGTGCTGCCTGTGACAGCCGTGGTAGTTCCGGGAACCAATTCTGATTCTCCCAGTGCGGAGCTATGAGGAGCACCGAATGGCGCGTTTCCCTGATTCTCTTGATTACCTGCAGTAACAGAGAGACCGGAGGGAAAGCATACAGTGGGAGGCTGGGCCAGACCTGCCTCGTTCTTCGAAAAGAACATCGGGCAATGAGCGTTGTCTTCTGACGCAAATAGGTCGACTTTTGCTCTGCCGAATAGGCGCCACAGTTTCTGGACTGCTTGGGGGTGTAGTGACCATTCCCCTGGGGGAACGTTGTTCCTGGACAGTTTGTCTGGGCCGTCGTTCAAATGGCCAGGCACATGCGCTGCCCTCAGCGAGCGCAGGTGCATCTGGGACCAAATAAGGATGTGCTTCGCCAGATTGCAGAGGTTTCTGGATCTGACGCCCCCCTGACGGTTTATATAGGAAACCACAGACATGTTGTCCGAGCGGACGAGAACATGCTGGTCCTGTATGAATGGGAGGAAGCGCTTCAGCGCGTTCTCGACCGCTATCATTTCCAGACAGTTTATGTGAAAACACTTCTCTCGGTCTGACCACTGGCCAAAGGCCGGTCTGCCTTCGAACAGCGCACCCCAACCCGAGTTGGACGCGTCTGTCGAAATGACTTTCCGATAAGAGATGGTTCCCATCATCACTCCCTGCTAGTACCAGTCGGCCACTAGCCAGGGCTGCAGAGCCGCTATGCAGGTCTGAGTCACTCTGATTTTCTGGCCGCCAGAAACCCAGGCTCGGCGAGACGCGCGAGCATTCAACCAGCGCTGGAGCGTGCGCATGCGCAGTAGGCCCAGCTGGAGCACCGCTGCTGCTGAAGCCATACAGCCCAGCATCCTTTGAAACGTCTTCAAAGGGAGAAAGCAGTCCTTCTGGAAGGACGCGGCTAGGTGGCGAACACGGCGCAAGCGCTGTGTCGACAAACGAGCCGTCATAGCCACAGAATTCAACTCTATTCCTAAAAAGGAAATTGACAGACTGGGCATCAATGAGCTCTTGGTCCAGTTGACCGTGAGACCCAAAGATAGTTCATTATTCGCAGCCCCTGAGTTCCCAGGGGGGCGGGCGCTGCGTCCATGCACTTCGTAAATGTACGGGGTGCTAGAGACAAGCCGAACGGCAGGACGGTGTATTGATATACCTGGCCGTCGAAGGCGAATCTCAAGAATTGCCTGAGACGGGGGAATATCTGAATCTGGAAATAGGCATCCTTCAGATCTAGAGAAATAAACCAGTCCCTCGGGCGAACATGCGCAAGGATTTTCCTGGTCGTAAGCATTTTGAACGGTCTCTTAGCAAGTGCCTTGTTCAAATGTCTCAGATCTAGGATAGGTCTGAAAGCTCCGTCCTTCTTGGGTACGAGAAAAAATCGGCTGTAAAAGCCTGACTCGCTCAGAGAAGGCGGTACTTTTTCTATAGCCCCTTTGCACAGCAGCTTCGCTATTTCCGCTTGAAGTAGGTGTGCTACTTCCGCATTCACTATCGTCGTGGTCTGGGCTCGAAAGCGCGGGGGACGGTGAACGAATTGAAGTATATAGCCTTGCCTTATTGTGCTCAGAACCCATTCTGAAATCCCCGGAATAGTTTCCCACGCGGCTATGTGAGCCGCTAGGGGGTGAATGGCCTCCGGGTTCAGATCGCCGCCATTTGCGGGCTTGTGAAACTGAGCCGGAGCCGAAGGCGCGGCGCGCGCGCTCTCGGTTCTGGGGAACGGCTGCTCGCCGAGAACCGGGACCGTCTGGTTTATGTGAGGTGTCCCAATCATAAGGGAAGGGGAGCCTTTTATTCTCACTTTTTGAGGCGCGAGCAGCGCTTTGGGCGGAAAAACTTTCTGTAAGCTTGAGCGCGTGTGCGCGGGCACGAGACTTACAAGCATATCTGACACCCCGATCATAACGGATGTGAGCCGCTAGGGGGCAAATGGCCTCCGGGTTCAGATCGCCGCCATTTGCGGGCTTGTGAAACTGAGCCGGAGCCGAAGGCGCGGCGCGCGCTCTCTCGGTTCTGGGGAACGGCTGCTCGCCGAGAACCGGGACCGTCTGGTTTATGTGAGGTGTCCCCATCATAAGGGAAGGGGAGCCTTTTATCCTCACTTTCTGACGCGCGAGCAGCGCTTTGGGCGGAAAAACTTTCTGTAAGCGTGAGCGCGTGTGCGCGGGCACGAGACTTACAAGTGTATCTGACGCCCCGATCATAACGGATGGGGAGCGTCTTATCAATGCCCTGCGTTTCTTGGTAGCATTTAAACGCGTGGGCAGCGCCCGGGGGGAGGTGTGTGTTAGTAAGCGTGAACGCTCTCCAGCGGGCACGAGACTTACATTCATAACCTGTTTTATTGACCGTGTAACAGAGCGGGTAGATAGTGGGCACAAACCTGTGGACACATTTCTTATATTCAACACTCGAGCGGCTTTTCTGTGCTTTATGAGAGTGTGCTCTGTGAGTGACACGAGATTTGATGTACTTGTGTGTAGGGGTGAACACTGGGGCGTGGGCACTTTCACTACACTTAAAACACCAATGGCGTGAGCCGGACCAGACATTATACTCTTTTTGAGATTTCTCTGGGTCGCCTGCGAAAACGGCGTTTGTGTGCAGGCGAGAGGGTACATGAACCAGCTCGTTGGCTGCCAAATGAGACACTGCAGTAGCCTGTTTGAAGGGGACTGTCAGGGAAAAACACCTCCGGCCGCAGCGGGAAGCGCGCGTCTTTTCTCTCTCTTGGTTAGGACGGCCTTGTATGCTCAGACTTCAGCGTGATCTTTTGCCGAGGCCCTCTGGGGGGCGGCAGTCTGTGACGGCTGTCTGAACGATCCCGTTCACCGCTGGGCCGAAGAGACCAGTAGGAGAGAGCGGCGCGTTCAGGAAGGTGGCGCGCTCAGTTTCCCTCATATCCGTGAGCGTTAACCAGAGGTGCCTCTTTGTCACAGTCACAGGCGAGAGCGAGGCTCGAGAGAGGCTCTCCGGCGAGCACGTCGCTTTGGCCACAGTTTCCGGCCGCTTGAAGGCTTCGATCCGAGCCCGCGGGGTCGAAAGCGGAAGCGCTTCGCGGAGCTCGCAGCCTCCGGACGCGAGGGCGAGCTCAGCGTGTTCCTGGCCCAGGCAGAGAGCGCAGATCACGTGGCGGTCTCCGGCGCTGAGCGGGGCCCTGCACGAGCCACAGGAAATGCGAGGCATCTTGAAAAAGACGCTCGCTGCTCTTTAGGAGTTCAAAGGAATACAATTTATGCAATATGAAAAAAGGATTCGTCGCCGGATAGCGTAGCTCGCACGGATGGCTGAAGGTGGCGAAGACGGCCGGCTTCCTCAGCGCTGTCCTAAGCTGGCTGTTCGCTGTTCGACGGCGGCGCGGCTTCTCTCAGATCCAGCGATGCGAAAGGCTTCGCTGAACAGACGAAAATCAGGGATTTCAGCCTATAGCCCCTACTTATACGTTAAGCCACGCCCATTCTGGCGCGAGCGCCCTTCATTGGGCGTGACGTCACGCGGGGCTCACTTGTAGGCTGCAGCAGTTGCCCGCAGGGCAGCCAATGAGCACGCAAGTCTGCCTGCTCTAGGTCTGCTAGCTGCTGCACTGCGTAGACAATGAATACAAAATTAGGATAATTTTTTGGCTTCAATATCTCGAGAAGATGAATCTTTCCCGTAGCGTAAGCTAAACTTACGCAATACGAGAGAACCTCTCGTAAGAGAACTGATAATATTTTGTAACTATAATTTAAATGTAAGTATAATTTAATTTAAATTATAAATGTATAATTTTCAAATTGTTTGTCATAAATAAACATCTCAGGAAAACATTATGGGGTTTCAAATCAGAATATGACTTTCTGTTACGAAACAGGGCATCGATTTTATACATGTCCTCTGTAGAAGACACCAGGACTTTTTTCTTTCATTTTTTTGTTGTTGTATAGAATGGGACTACCAATTTATGGCAATTTTACACACAATCCATGAATTAAAATAATATATCAAATCATTGTATTAGCCTATATCTTTCACAACATCGTTGATAATCATCTTTATATAAAGTTTGGTTAAAAATAGCCTGAAACCTTAAAATGTATTGGTAAATGAGGAAAAATCAACAACAATGTTTTACCTAAACACTTATCGTGTCATTTTATTTTCTTAATAACTAAGTCCTAGTATAGCATAAAATATGAAAAAAAGAAATTGTTTGTTTATTATTATCCAAATAATGTAATGACATAAAAAAACACAAGTTCTGGTTCTCAGGAGAATATAACAATACATCTAAAACTAGATACTAGTAGACTCAGTTGTAAACTAGAATTGTGCTAAATTTAGAATGAATTTTACTGTATTTCTTTATTTCTCATTTGTCTTTTTTTATTTAATTTGGGGAATTTAATTTAATGTTAATTTTAGACCTGTTTGAAGTGAATGAAGACATACACCATCATATCACAAATGAAGATGTAAAACTGACATATAAAAATGAAGACAAACAACTGTTTAAAAAACCTCATCATTTCAAAAATGAAGATGAAGATGGAAATACAGCCGTTTTTAAGACCGAAGAGGATTTCACACACAAACAAGCTGGACAATCTGGAGTCAAAGGACCTTTCACCTGCACTCAATGTGGAAAGAGTTTCATACATAAAGGACACCTAAAGGATCATATGAGAATTCACAATGGAGAAAAACCGTTCACATGCACACAATGTGGAAAGAGTTTCACATCCAAAAGCTCTCTCACCACTCATCTGCTCCGTCACTCTGGAGTGAGATCATTCAACTGTGATCAGTGCGATAAAACATTTGTTGTGGCATCAAACTTAAGAGAACACCTTAAAGTTCATGCTGGTGTGAAGCCTCACTTTTGTTCTACATGTGGAAAGAGATTTACACATCTGCACTCGTTAAAAGAGCATGAGCGTTTGCATACTGGTGTGAGCCCTCATATGTGCTTTAACTGTGGGAAGAGCTTTACTACATCAGGCAACTTAAAAACACACCAGATAATTCATACTGGAGAGAAACCGTACAAGTGCTCACACTGTGGAAAGAGTTTCTCTTACTCAACATCCTTGAAAAGGCACAAGAGAGTTCATACTGGAGAGAAGCCGCACCAGTGCTCTTCATGTGGGAAGAGTTTCAACCAATTATCTAATCTACGGACTCATGAGAAAAAGTGTTGCCCGAAGTTGCCTAAAATAAGCAAAGTCGTTGTTCAGATCCATCACTTTCAAATTAATAGTTTGATATTCTGATAAGTCAAAAGATTTCTTGCGACCCTATCTGAGAGAATTTGTTTTTTAAATTACATAGAGGGTTGGTGAAGATTGTTGGAAATTGGGTGGTCAAAATGCTCCAATTTTGGAAATACTAATTTTGTTTGTTTGGGAGTAAGTATAGTGAACCTAATTATCTTCATACATATTCTTTACAAATTAATTTTGTTAGCCTGGCTGTTGTTGTCATTCATTATATATATATATATATATATATATATATATGTGTATATATATATATATGTATATATATATATGTATGTGTGTGTGTGTGTATATGTATGTGTGTCTGCCTGTGTGTGTGTGTGTGTGTGTGTGTATATAGTGTGCATTGCATGTAGAATGTGTTACAAGAATAAAGGAACAAAACTTTTTGAACAAAGTCAAGAAAAAAAGGTTTCAACATTGTATTCACATTAAGCCTGCAGTAGTCATTCTTTTAAAATAAAAAAATATGCCAGTTGTTTCATGAATTTATATTCACTTTGAAAATGTAGACCTATATGACCAAATAAACACCACTGAGACTATCAAGTTGGATATGATAACTGGACTTTGTCTATGTCTTTGGAATTGCAGTGAAATATTTTTATTTTTTACAGATGACAAATAGATATCAGTATCAAAAAGATTTAGCCACTGAAAAAACTAAATCTAATAAATAACTATCATAGGCTACATTTTCTCTTCTTTAACATCTGAAATATAGCAAAGAGATTTTAAAACTACAGTGGAATAATTTTTAAAAACTGGACATGAAATAATAAATGTAAATTATTTTATTAGGGTTGTTGATTTAGCGCGTTAATTTCATTAGTATTGGAAAAAAAATAATGCGTTAAATATGATTGTACCATGGTCTGTCTGAATATTTGATTCTGATTGACTGGCTGAACTATGTGCAATAAAACTGTTTAATGCACTGTTAGTTCCAAGTCAGTTAATCACTGTTCTTTGTTAATGCACTGTTTTAATTTAAATGCACACACACACAAACACACACACGTCACTTGCATACAGAGATCAGAGTTCGCTCCGCAAACACCCAAGTTCCTACCCAACGACGAAGACTTGAGAGAGCAGCCATCGATTGTTAGACCATATTCTAGGTTAGTACGTGCATACGTTTTTTTAATCAGAATTAAGTAATAGGAAATTACAAGTCATCCAAATTTTTATATCAGCTATGCTTTCCGTTAATTTCTTGAATTGGCAAGTTTCGTCGGGGCACGAAGAGATCTAGAGCTGAGTATCATCGGCATAACAGTGAAAACTAATCCCATGCTTCCTAATGATATCTCTCAAGGGTAGCATAACAGCACACGTGTTGTCTAACTCCAATAGAGTTCAGAATGTCTCTAAATGTCAATCCCAATGCGTCTTTTTCGTTATCTACATGTATATTAAAATCACCAACAATAAGGAATTTATCTACAGCCAGTACTAACTCTGATAGAAAATCAGCAAATTCTTTGATAAAGTCTGTATGGTGCCCTGGTGGCCTGTATACAGTAGCCAGCACAAATCTCAAACGTTATCATTTACACTAGATAGTGTTACATTAAGCACCAACACTTCAAAAGAATTATATTTGAAACTAAACTTCTCAGTAATTATGAAGATATTACTAAAAATTATAGTAACACCACGTTTGCCTTTCAGACGTGGCTCGTTTTTATAACCTTAATCTTGGGGGGTGCACTCATTTAAAGTAATGTAATCGTCTGGTTTTAGCCAGGTTTCTGTCAAACACAACACGTCTCGGTTATAGTCTGTAATTATATTATTAACCATAAGTGCTTTTGAAGTAAGGGATCGAATATTCAGCAACCCGATCTTTATCATTTGTTCATCAGTATTATATCTATTTTTTATTTGTTGAACATCTATAAAACTTTTACCCTTAAATGGGTCTGGGAGTTTTTTGTATTTCCTAATTCGGGGAACAGATACAGTCTCTATATGATAATATCTAGGAGAAAGAGTCTCGATGTGATGGGATTTATCTGACCTCAGTGACGTGAGACAGCTAGCAGACGGTCGGTTTAGCCAGTCTGTCTACTTCCTGACCTGAGCCCCAGATTGTCATGTTTGAGCTCCAAGAATATGTGCCATTGTCACAGTTGTGTTCTGTTTAGGTTTGTCTGCCTGTACCAGGTGTCATCTAATCTGTCTTTATCATTTAATCTGTATCACCTGTGTTTAGTTAATAATAATCATCATTATCATCATCTGTATCCCCTTTGTTCTGTTAATCAGTGTAATCTGTGTTTGTATTCAAGTACAGTCAGTCTTTGTTCGATCTCCGTTATATTCAGTGTGTGTTGCTGCCTGTTCTGCTGTCTTGTGTTTAATTACCATTAAACCTTCATTTGGAAACTATCCTCGTCTCCGTCTGTCTTTCTGCAACCACCCGTGACAGCCATATTACTAGAGAGAAGAGCAGCACCATCCCAGGAGCGATGAATACCATCTCTTTTCAACAAGTCAGGTCTGTAAATAGAGTCAAAACATAAAGCTATACGGAGCTTACAGACGCAAGCACAATTCATTTGTTGTTAATAGAGAGACTCTGAACAGACGCAAATAATTCACACACTCATCTCTCTCAATAATTCATTCAAACAAATGCTATCATTCATTCATTTAAATAAATGTAATCTTACCTGCATACATATAGGTAATTTTACATTTCATACAGTTGATTGGTGACAAACATGCAGGACAAAATTCAAGATATCACGTAAGTTCTGTTTAGTTCCTGTTAAGCCTACCTGAGTTCATATAGTTTGTTTCCTTGGTAACTCATTAGTTAATCATACTGTTTGGCTGTGCCTATTTAGCTCCCTCATCTAGTCGGAAAAATGTCTGTAGTTTTAACGGTGAAACGCTGTAGTAGCAACGCTATAAAACATGAAGTTACTGTGTAATTAACAGTTAAATACTGTTAAAGGAGTAGTTCACTTTTAAAATGAAAATTCTGTCATCATATACTCACCCTCATGTTGTTTCAAACCTGTATGAATTTCTTTCTTCTGCTGAACAGAAAGGAAGATATTTAGAAGAATGTCAGTAACCAGGCAGTTTCTGGTTCCCATTGACTTCCATAGTAGGAAAAAAATATACTATGCAAGTCAATGGGAACCAGAAACTGCCTGGTTACTGACATTCTTCTAAATATCTTCCTTTCTGTTCAGCAGAAGAAAGAAATTCATACAGGTTTGAAACAACATGAGGGTGAGTATATGATGACAGAATTTTCATTTTAAAAGTGAACTACTCCTTTAATGTAAATGGAAGAAAATGTGAAACTTTTTGCTTTACTTCTTTGTAGGGGTGTAACAATATATTGTGTCACAATAAATCGCAATACAAAAATGCAACAATATGTATCGTGGATAGTGACAATATGTATTGTGTATAATTCACCCATAATAAAATTTGTGAAAAAAAAATTAAACTGCTATATATTTATATAATGTTGAATATAATGTACAATAATGAAATTGGGGGATATTTGTGGGTCCTGATAATGCCAAATGTCTATGTTACCAGTAAAAAATGGTCTTCTTTTTTCAATGTCTTGGGATATTGGAGTAATATCCTATTGTGAGTTCAGTATCATGATATGTATTGAATCGTGACATGAGAGTATTGTTACACCCCTACTGTTTTGCAAAAACAGCATTATTTTACTGTAAAAACCCTCAAAACAACAGTAAAGAATATCTGTTTACCTCTATAATAAACCCTTTTAGGCCTGCCTTGGTCTCTCCCATTAATTAAATTGCATGGCCATTTAAATTTTAAGGACTCCTTTAGATTCAGAGAGGACTTAAAGGGATAGTACACCCCAAAATTAAAATTCTGTCAGTAATTACTCACCCTCATGTTGTTCCAACCCTGTAAGACTTTCGTTCATCTTCGGAACTCAAATTAAGATATTTTTGATTAAATCTGAGAGCTGGATCACTTCTCCATAGGCTTCTAAGGGATTGAAACTTGCCGGCCCTGAAAAGTCATAAAAACCTCAGGATAGTTCACGTAGCGTAGAACTTCTGTGTTGTACGTCAAATGTAGCCTCACTATTGGCTGACGCTGGTCATGTGTGTGATGCGTGACGTACAACCAGAAGCTCTACGCTATTACACTACGTGAACCATCTCGAGGCCAAGAGAGGAGGAAATGAATACTTGAATAAAGTCGTTATTTGTTTTTAGTCGTTAGTCGTTAAAGTCGTTTGTTTTTTGCGCTCAAAAAGTATTCTCGTCGCTTGATAAACGTATGATTGACCCACTGTAGTCACTTGGACTATTTTAACAATTTCTTTAATAACTTTTCTGGGCCAGCAATTTTCAAGTTTCAACCAACCTCTGTTGGTTGGAGGAATGGATGGTGGATGCATTGCAGATGTTACAGTTCATGATTATAATCTATTAATTGTAAGTGATGACTCAAAGTCTTTACATATAAAAACTAATGCAGTGTCATGGAATTATGAAATTTATATATAGTGCAATGTGGGACATGTTTTAAAGTCCAGTCTTTATGTTATTGGCCATATGCATCGTATTGATAAAATGTTGAAAAGGATAATTTTTTGGCAGCTTCTCGCAATGCGAGATGGAGAAACGGAGATGGTAGGATAGTTTTTCCCCCGGTGGCTGCGGTTTTCAGATTATGACGCTTGTCGCTCTGTCTCTATACAGGAAGCCTGGGTGGTGCCGGTAGCTCAGGGAGCCAGGTAGGTGCCAGCAGTGCAGGGACAAGCATCTCGGGGACTTCTGAAAAAAAAAAATCATGGTCATTGTAGCCTAAAAGTTTATGTAAATTACAACAATTACTAAATGATGAGTTAATGATGATGTGCCTCTACAGGTAAAGTCCCAACATAATTACATATTTGCAAACCATTAGCTAATGATTAATTTATCATTAATGACCACCACTGGAGTTTATAAAAGCTGTTTATTAAACATTGGTTTCCAAAAAAGGGAAAATTAGTTTTCCCTCTCTATGACAAAAGGTAATTTCAAATATATAGTGACATATGACATACATACAGATATAAATAGATATGCTGCAATTTAAATAGTTAGTGACAGAGGTGTAGTGGTAAAAAAAGAGGTGGGTAA
Source organism: Chrosomus eos (assembly GCA_036326025.1). Classification (NCBI taxonomy): domain Eukaryota; kingdom Metazoa; phylum Chordata; class Actinopteri; order Cypriniformes; family Leuciscidae; genus Chrosomus; species Chrosomus eos. The sequence goes on along the minus strand of CM070834.1, from coordinate 29,923,942 downwards.
ACTATAAATTCTGGTGGACCATGACGTGGTCACCCGGTAACGTGGCCACTGCCTACCGGTGTGTAGGCCTATGTCTACTGATGACATTGCTATAGGGATGGCTTGACATTAAGCCTTTTCATACGCTTGTCCTTTGGACAAGTAAATCTGTCATTCACTTGTCCGAGTAAAAAAGTTGCTCATTTTTTTTTTTATTTTTTATTTTTTTTATTCTGAAACAATATTCTCATCAGTGTTCAATCAGCTTTGATATTTAAAGCGGCATATTGTAATATCTGCACCTTTAAAGGGCATTCCCTCCCCCAATATTATTAAATGTAGATGCTTCATCTTTCATTTTAAATTCCTAAATGTGTTCAATAAATTAAATTATTTCGAATAATAAGACATTATAGGGCTGTTACCCTAAGTAGGGCTGATCAAATTAAATAATTTACACTGAAAAATTACAATTGCATAAAATAATGTTATGAAATTTATTTAAATTTACATATAAGAAACATTGGAAAATGCTACTTTTAAACATAACACTAGGTGGCGGCAGGCGACCGTCTTAATGAGTGAGTCATTCATTCATTCATTCATTCAAACGATTCGTTCAAACGGCTGATTCATTCAAGAATGAGACATGTTTATGAATGGGTCATTGAATCTTTGACTCAATCGATTCGTTCAAAATGCTGAATAATTCAGTAATGAAAACAGGATGAGTGCTCCTGTGAGATGCGCCGTGGTTCTGCTGTGATTTTTGGTTGGAACTATTTTCGCTGCTGAAACAGAACAAAAACAGCCAATATTGCATCTAAAATGTAAGTGACTTAATTTTAACTGTTTATTGAACTGTTGTAGGAAATCAATGTCACATTTTCAATCGTGATGGTGTTCAGGAAAAATAATTGAGGTTGCTTAACATATGTTAAAATATAAAAACTCCACATTTAGATTTGTTATAGGAAGTATGTTGTTAACAGTGTGTGTGTGTGTGTGTGTGTGTGTGTGTGTGTGTGTGTGTGTGTGTGCTGCGCTCATGTGTGTAGATTTGTCCTCGCGAGGCTGCGCGAGCGTCAACAGCGCGTCAGTAATAGTCAACAACACTGACAGTAATGCAGCGCAATATGAAATAGTTTTATGAAAGAGACAACCTATGAAACTAATAAGGAATATGAAACTATACGACATAAGCTTAATTTAAAATGTCTTAGGAACGGCACGGCAGGCTATTTAGTGGTGGATAAACGCAATTTAGAGGTGGATAAACGCACTTTGGAGGTGGGTAAACGCTATTTCCGAATATTGGGAGGTGCGTAAACGGCGTTTACGTGCGTTTAGCCTCCACTACATCCCTGGTTAGTGACATATATACATTTAACTGCTCTCTCGAAATGGTGGGTGTTAGCTCCACTGTGGGGATTCACAAACCACTGTCTGTGATTTACTCTAAAGTGAGTGCAGCCCAAAGCAGCTAATGCACCTCCATAACCTCTCCATTCATCACTTATAATGCTGGTGCCAGGACGCACATGCTTGACCACAATCATGTGGCTTTGATGTCTGCATTTCCTGGATAAACCATAAGGAAATGGATAAACCATCTGTTATATTTAAATGTTAAATAACTATCTAGATACATCAGCTGTGCTTTAATTAAAACTATTGCTATATTACCATTTCTATTATGTAATAGCCAAAACGAAATTTTGTTTGAAAATAGTTTACTAACAAAAGCACATACACTACAGTCTAACTAGGCTGCAATGACAGATTGCCAATTTGTAATGTTAGGTGGGACAAAAGTTGCTATGTATACTTGACATTAGTGCTGCACGATTAATCGTATCGCAATCGTAATCGCGATGTCAAGCCTATGCGATTATTATGACGCAAAATGCTGCGATTTTATATGAAATAAACAAATTAGGGCTGTTAACACAAAGCATCTGTTCTTTTTTGTCATCCTTTGGCTAGTTTTACTTACATGATCCCGCTTTTATTCATGCGAGACAAGTTAAAGAGAGCGCGCTGCCTGTAAATGTCCTGACAGAAAGACGCGCGCCAGTATCATGCGCATGCACAGACCGCGCGCCAGAATACAGTTCTCTTTCGCGCTTGAACGAACAATAACACACACAATTATGCCAAAATGTCGTTTGTCGAGTATCTTCATAACATAAGAGCAGTCTTATGATGAACGTGAAGTTGTGAGAGAATGAGGCTCGGGTGTGTGAGATCCTCGACTCACACAACAAGGCTGCTCTTAAAGGGCCAGTAGCCAATAATGCTTTGTCAGTAAAGTTAATCAAAAACAAAGGGAACAGAGAAAATGACCCACTGCTCTTGACTAAAGAACCTGTTTAGCTTAAATAAAAATTAGTCTATATATAATTTATGCAGCGCATACTGTTTGATAACTTTATTCAATTTCTGTATGTGCCACATGTTGGAAAGGAAGGGCACAGGTAAATATGACATTTATTGTTTATGTGAGGATTGTTTGAAGTTCACTTAAATTAAAAGCTGTTATATTTTTTTGAAGCCTAATACAAAAAAGTAAAAGTTAAAAAAAATCGATAGCTTTCAATTGTAATGATGTAATCACTGTAATGTTGGATGGCTATAATTAATGTTTAAAATGGGGGGGGGGGGGGCTAGGGGGTTATATGGCTTATTGATCATTATAGGTGTTATCAATCGTTTAGTTTTTGTTGCTAGTTTGAGTTGAGAAATACACATTTCAGAATCATTACTAATCTGTGTGTGCATTTTGCTTAAGAACCAAGCAAATTGACTCACGAAACCATTTGTTTATTATATCGCAATCGCATATCGCAATCGCAATATTGACCTCAATAATCGCAATATGACATTTTCCCCAAATCGTGCAGCCCTACTTGACATTCATTAGCATTTGAGAGGTCAAATAAAAATTGTGCTCAAATTAAAATAAGGTCAAATTTCTATATAATACATAAAACCAACCAAACCTCAACCTCATGTGCAACTGTAAGGTACAGCATGACCCTCAGTTTCCTCAGTTCTTAAACTAGTGGTGATTAGTGGATGATAAAGGACAGCGGATATGTGGGTGTGGCTAAGACTAGCATATTGGTACAAAGCATAACAAGAAAAAAAAGATGTATGTAATCTTTTTTTTCCTTTCTCTTTCTTTCTCTTTATTGTTGTTATGCTTTGTACAAGTAGGCTATAGTCTTAGCCATATTAGCAGTCCTTGATTATCCACTAATCACCACTAGTTTAAGAATACTTATTTGAGCAATCGATATGTATCCTGAAGAAGGCTGTGTTGCCGAAACCCATAGTTTTAATGATATAGCTCAGTTCATTGATGGCTGTTTACTTTATCATGTGAGTGCCTTGGAGTATTTTGTCTACATAATTTGATGTTTACCTCCAGTTTATCCAATGAGCACCAGTGGCTATGTAAAGACACCAGTGTAGCACTCTGTTTCTGTTTTTTTGCAAAAGTTCTTGAACTGGTTGTTGTTTTCTCATTTTTTCTATTGCAAGCAACAGAATTCTTTTAATAATTGGTTACAGAGGATCAGTTAATTAGTCATTTATCATACTATATTCAATACATTAGTAAATCTATGACTGCAGTTGTGAAATAAAGTTACATATTTACATCAAGGAACATCTTACAACGTCAGGTTATTGAATGCTGATGTTATAGGGGACTGGTTGATCAGTTAATTACCAGTAATATTAAAGGGTGCCTATTATGGATTTTTGAAAATTGCCCTTCATGTAGTGTGTAACATAGATCTAAGTGAGCAAAAACATCCTTCAAAGTTTTAAACATGAAAGTTCACCGTATACAAAGTTATTGTCTCTCAAAAGTAAGAGTCGACTCTGAGTCGCTGATATGAATCGTTCGACGAACGATGCTTTTCCTTTGTCTAGTTGACGTCAACTTGACAAGTTATTTGAATAAGATACGCCCACTCATTGCGTTCGGAGACCAGTGTTGCCAGGTCCGTATATACCTGCACTGTTTCTTGCGGGTTGTTTGTGTAGTGCACGGGTTGACGCGATTGTTTTACCCACTGGAACATGATTGTTATTGGGGAAACACCCGGGAACGATATTTGACTATTTTTGGCCGTGATTGGGTTAGTTTTGATGAGCAATTGGGCTGGTTTTGTTGTGCAGACCTGGCAACCCTGTCGGAGACGCCAGGGGAAAACTAACATCATGTCGAGACGCTGTTTTGAAGTGCAACGCAAAAGCAAACTTTTTTCATCTGCCCAGTGAGGAGCATTTGAAGACTAAGTGGCTGCAGTTCATATATACAACTATACCACAGAAGTATAGCCCGGACCTTGTTGTGTTCGCGTCATTTTGAAGATGATTGCTTCACAAACCTAAATGCTATAAGTATGGATTTGCGAGCGGGTGATACTGAAGGTTCAGTACCGAGTTTATTTGGATCAGCTTCCTTCTCCGAATCACAAACTGTAAGTATTATTAATAGTTGCTTTTATGTTTTATGTATCATGCTCAATAAGTATGTGTGTGTGTTGTGTACGCACAGCGCTTAGGTCGTCAGTTGTATTGAAATATGTGAAGTGTTTGTCGTTGTTAATGGACTTGTCATAAAGAATATAGCTATAACGTTACCTCTTAGTACTGCATTATCAATATGTTTATGCGTTGGGCTAACGCAAACAAAGACTGAATGTGCTTTTACCACTAAACTTTGGGCTATGGTAGCTAACATATCACTGCAGATAAGCGTCACGCTAGGGCGGGGTCTGGAAAAATGACTCGCTAAACGATTCATATGGGAGTCGGTGAGCAAATCAAGTAAAAATAAATGCATATTATAAGACAACAAAAGTGTTTTTTGTCATGGCATGCTCGTAAAACTGTTGTTGGGGACTCCCAGAACAATATTAGGAACATTTTAAATGCCATAATAGGTACCCTTTAATATATACAGGTTATTTAAAAAAAAATATTCAGGAATCTATTCAGCAGAGGATTCTAAGCTGAATGTAGTTATGATCCCTGAGAGCTGTCACATTGTTAATGTCACCCTGAGAGACACCCTGCATTTCTCAAGACACCCTACATTTGTCGGTGGAATTCTCTTTATGACTGTTTGAGTCAGCTGGCATCTCTTCGTGAAAAGCTTCCTGCGATCATGTCTGCCTTGCAACTCCCAGTTGTGAGTGCTCAAGCCCATTGCTTCAAGGCAGGGGCGTCGGACTGGGGGGGAAAAGGGTACCGAGTACCCAGGGCCCGAGGCAGGGGGGGGCCCTTAGACGTCAGTTTTCTATACAGACATATACATGCACTAACATTTGTATAGCATTAATGTACAAATAAAAAAGATCCTGTGCAAAACTAAACTTGTAGTTAGGCACTGGTTTGGTATATAAAAAAAAAGTTATTTTCATGCTGTGCAGGGCCCCACCACCCTCTCGAATCAATGTAAATGGTACGACCCGCAGGTTAGGTGCTTCTGCTGCGGACCTGCGGTGAATCAGTTGATGAGACAGGAGCTGGAGTGAGCCGTGATAGGAACTAGGAAGAAAGGGGAAGATTCATGTCTTTCCTTAAGAAAGGAAAATCAGGGGCTCAAAAACGAAAAGAAAAGAAGATTAAAGAGAGAAAGGCAAATAAGGGGAAGGAGTTGCTCACTCAATGTTTTTAAAAGAAAGGTGAGCTCCAAATGCATCATCGAGCATTGACATTGTCTCCAGCTTGTCTCCTCTTCTGCTGCAGTTCTCCCCAGAGTCAGAAGTTTACATGTAGCCTTTATTTCCCTTTATTGTCAATTGTCAAAATCTAACACCCGCGAAAACACAGATCGTTAGCGCCTATTTTACCGCATTGTTATGCAAATTAGCTCTCGCACGCTCTTACATTATAAGTACGATTGTTCTCAGTTTAATGCACATCTTAATGATTGAAAATGACTTATTTTAAAACGTAATTCAGAGACTGAATATCTAGTTTGGCGGTTATAGTGTACCCTGTGATTCTGTAGTCTGCATTTATTTTAAACATACAAATAATCGTCAATTAACTTAGCCTACACTTTAAAAAGGTATTGTGACAATAAAGGATATTTTAGCAACCATTTGAAGCCATATATTTCAGTTTCAGACCTGCTAGACCTTTTGTCATCTCAGTAAGTAGTACTTTTGACAATAAAACAAAAATATATTAATCAGAGTGTGGCTTATTTTGTTTACATTTTAAGTGTGTTTATGATAAAAGTGCAAAAAGTGCAATTGATATCACTATGGTATTTGGTACGGGGGCCCAGCAAGATGGTTTGTACCCAGGGCCCAAAATTTGGTGCTACGCCCCTGTTTCAAGGTTAGACCTCATGCTACTATGGTGAGCTCATACCTACCCTCTTTGCTGTTCAGGCTAAACTACATGACCTGCAAACCTTAAACCTGCGACACTGCTCGCATATTTTGCTAGCCACCATAGCTGGCTTTGAGAAAAGGTTCAGTAAATTTTTACAGCTGAAGAGTGATGTCAATGAAGCCATCCTTGAGGATGAGGTGAGTTGCCTCCCAAACTATCTACAGAGAAGAAGCGGATACATAATCTCATTCTGCACTCAGCTGAAGAGTTTGGTCTTCTGTCAGAAAGTGACACTGCTTCATCAACCACCACTGAAGCGAATGAGGATGACTTCTTCATCTTCTCAGACCAAGGTAAGGCTAAATTGTTTCCACTTCAGAATGTCTAACAGAAGTTAATTATGAATAAAAAATTTATCGATCTGACATGTCCTGTTTTGAATGTAAATAAATAAAACAACTTTGTTTCACTGTCTGCATCTACTGTATCCAATCCTAACAACAGGAAATGGGAGCGAGGTTGATAGAGATGTTACCAAGCCACAGCAAAGCAGAGCTGGAGACCCTTCATTTTCTAGAGGATCGGATCTGACACCGGATCTGGTGTTAGATACGCCGCAGACACCAGTGAAACCTATGAGTGAAACTTGACAACATCATGTCGACGAGATGCTGTGTTCTGAAGTGTGAATCAAAAGCGAACTTTTTTTTCACTGCCCAGGGACAAGCATGTGAAGAATCAGTGGCTAGAGTTTATATTTACAACTGTACCCGAACCTTGTGTGTGTTCGCGTCATTTTAATGACGATTCCTTTACAAACATAAATGCTTTTAAGTGTGGATTCGCGAGCCGGCTGATACTGAAGGAAGGTTCAGTACCAAGTTTATTTGGATCAGCTTCCTCCTCCGAATCACAACCTGTAAGTACTATTAATAATTGTCGCTTTTATGGGTTTTGTAGCATGCTTAATAAGTGTGTGTGTGTGTGTGTGTGTGTGTGTGTGTGTGTGTGTGTGTGTGTAAGTTACGCTCAGCGCAGCTTCTAGGTCTCCAATGTAATTTTTTTTTAAATATGTGAAATGTTTGTCGTTGTTATTGGAGTTGTCATAAAGAATAGAGCTTATTGTAGTAGTACAGTGCTTTATCAATATGTTTAAGCTTTAAATATCTGACTGGGTCCTCTGACCAATCACTGCAGATTAGCGTCATGTAAAGGAGGGGTTTGTTGAAGGGTCATATATATATTTATATAACATTTTATATTATAACTATTTACTATAACTGTAATTTATTTGAAGTAAGATTTGGGTCTTTAACCAACCCTTATCTTGCCATTCCATGAAATAAAACATTTAACAGGTTCTCAAACCAAGACTGAGGCTTTGGAGATGACCGCTACCTAGAAATCTTCAGGTTTTTCATAGAAAGAAGACTACTGTTCCCTATGTTCATATCTAACTCTGAATAGAAAAATAGTTTCTGCTGCAAGACCCAAAGCAATTTCCATGTTTACACCCTTAAAGTAGTTTTTCATTGGTTCACTAGAAACCTCATCTGCATCTTTACTTTAGAATTTTTTTTATTTAGACCACCCAAATAGTGCTTTGAGAACCCAAGAACTTAGATATGATCATGTTTTTTTGTAGTATGGTAGTTCTGTTTTTGACTATACTTCCTTTCGTTTAGTTTTTCTTTTCTTGTTTTGTTCCTGTTCATATGTTCCATACGTTTGGACTCCAAATTGCTGCTACTCCCAGGTCACTTTTTAGCATGGGAAGGTGTAGTTCAGCCCCATTTTTAAACCATGCTTTTAGGGCTCAAGGTGGGTATGTGTAGTCATGGTAGAGATTCAGCAATTCCTAAAAGGGGTTCAATGTTAAATTTGAAAGACATGAATTGCAACTAACATTTCTTCCAAACCTTTTCAGTAACCTGGCACATGCTGTGTCCAATGGACCATGGAAGGCATTTTACTTGGCTGACGAGGTAAAACGTATGGCTGGAGCACGATTCATTGCATTTAGTAGAGTAGCGTACATACCTGTAGGCAGGCCTCTTAATTTTTTTATGATTTGATAAAGTGATCCTATGTGACGCTGATGGACCCTGGTTGCTGCTAAATGCAAGTTTAAAGCACATTGTGTTGCACTTTTTGTATGATTAAAGCTACAAAATGAGTGTGGATATCAGTAGGCATCATATAATAAGAATCACTGAAAATAAATCACACACCCCTTTTACCACCACAGGGCGCATCTCCCTAGCATCAGAGCAACAGCTGTGGGGTGTTTATGCGTATGGTGAGATGCAATATTTTCAGAAGTGATAACTGATTACTAGTTTGCAGAACAACTAACACATTTGTATGTTCATTTCAGTACGCAATGTATTCTACAATGTATTGTAGATTTGAGTTTGTTCAAATCTCAATCTGATTTGTAGCGTGACATATAAGACTTTTAATAATTTATTCCCATCTGGAGGCTACAGTTACAGTTTTTCTCAATTGTTTACACACATTTTCTGAAAGAATGCCTCATATTCTCAGAACTCTACACACAAATCAAAAAACACACACACACAATTGTCAAAACCCCTCAATTCTCCTGCAAAATGAAACTTTACATTCAAAACAATGTTATTTCTTCTCAAAATGGTATTTTGTTTTCAAATGACACACACAAACCATCATATGAATAGACATTTATAAGAAGCAGTTGAACACTGATGTGCTCAATGTAAAACACTGTGATGAATGGAAAACACTTCTTCATTCATCATAATGACTCAGGCCTTTTTTGTTCAGTGTTACACTTACTACAGACAGTACATACATACATAAGTGTGTTGTAAAATATTTGAGAATATTGTTTTTATACCCAGAACACACAAATACACGGCAACAAATATATTTTATTTTTCCCACAAAAACAATGGGAGATAGATCGCACATTTCGTACATCCCAACCAACACAAAGTTGCACATACAGTGGTCTACATACAAAACAACAGAAAAATGTACTGTATGCAGTTACAGTAAAAAAAAAATAAAAAATAACTATGCTGCATCTTCTGCTTCGGTCTTTTATGCTAAAGCTCTGATTGCTAATTGTAAAACTGTGTGACGTGTTTGCCCATGTGACGAGTCAGTGTGCAGATCTGAATGGCAGTGTGTTCCTTGTGAAAACAAGAGATTTTGTGCATGAAAATTGTGCCAAATGCAGAGAATTGTGTGTAGTGTTTTGAAAAACGTGTGTTTTAGAACTGCAATTTGAGTGTAAAGCAGGAATTGTGCTTGTAGTTTAGCAGAATTGGTTCAGGGGGTTGGTGAATGAGTTACATGTTGTGGTCATTGTGTCTCAAGTACCAGAAATTGTGTGTAAACAATCGAGAAAAACTGTAACATGCACCAATAGGCCATACACTTAACTTTGTCTGCAGGTACTGTACTTACTGGAGAAGATGCTACATCTGTAAAAATGTACACTGCCATAGTTCCCATCAATGAGTAAACAGTACTGTAACATGTATTTGCATCAGGCTATGAAGACATTTAAAGCATAACTTTACTTTTCAGGTGGACATGCTCTCTATCAGGAGGTGGTGATGTGGGCAGCTGCTGGAGATCTTTACGCTTCAAAGGTGTTACATACTGCATCCATATTTTGCTATTTAATTATATTTGGTGCTCATGAAGATGGAAGCCAATGTACTGATCTCTTTCTCTCGCTCTCTCTCTCCCTCTAGCCCTGCAGGACTAGCTGGCACACCCATCTCACCATCTCAGCCACACCTTCCAATCTCCAAGCAGTGAAAGGTATTATATACTGTGTTCTTATATTGCTATTTACTTATATTTGGTGCTCATGAAGATGGTAGCCAATATACTGATCTCTCTTTTCTTTCTCTAACCCGGCCGGACTAGCTGGCACACCCATCTCACCCTCTCCATCTCCCCATCTCAGCCACACCTTCCAATCTCCAACCTGTCCAGCAGGCACACCCATTACAATAGAGGACAGTCCATTCTTACCACCTGTAGTCCTTCAGCGTATTATTAAAGAGACGCTGATTATGGACATGGCTATGCTTGGCGTGTTCAACAGAGTTTCGAAAACTTTCCAGGAACTCGCAAAGCCATTCCACCCCTCTGTTTATATTAATGATAGTTTGGCAGGGGACCTCAAACCGTCTGATGCATATAACTGTTGTAACATTTATAAGACTGCAGGCCGCGTGGCAGTGGCCTTGCACTACGCCTCAAAGGCTTTTCCAAAAGAAGGAATTGGTCGAGCGCACGCCTGGTGCTGAGGCACATGGCTTATGGCAGGTATCTGATTAAAGATGTCTACCTATCATAGTGTTGTTCTCTGAGTCTGTGTGGTTAGAACAACGTCAACAACACTCTTTTATTACTCCTTTCTTTTGTTTTATTTGTGACGTTTTATTTTGTAATCCCTTTCATTTTTGCATGCCAATAAATCTGTGTGTTTGTTGTATACTGTACATACTACAATGTTCAAAAGTAAATTGTTCAAGAGAAATTACTGTATTTTTATGTCTTTATTGAAAACATCCAAATTGCCTGTGGGAAGAGTAAGTGAATCCTTGGAGTCAAATAGCCTCAACTCAACTCAACTTTTATTTATAAAGCACTTTCAAAACCATTAAAATGGACCAAAGTGCTGTCCACAAGTAATAAATATCTATAAAATACACAAAAACATAAAATTACATAAAGACATGACACCCAGAGAATCAAGCCACAAAACACTCACAGTTCTCAGACCAAATCAAACGGCAAAAGCTTGATGAAATAAATAAAATAATAATAAATAAGTCCTTTCTAAAATATCTGTGCTTGACAAGGATTTTAGAGATAATGGCAACACATTCCAAAGTGCAGGAGCTGCAACAGAGAAGGCGCGATCTCCACTACGCCTCAAGCGAGACCGAGGGACGGTTAGAAGCATGTTCTGAGAGGAGCGTAGGTGACGTTGAGACTGATAAGGGATTGATAAGGGATTATCATGTCCTTTATATATTCAGGAGCTAGATAATGCAGTGCTTTAAAAACAAACATTAACACCTTATATTGTATTCTGTATTTAACAGGTAGCCAGTGAAGAGATATCAATACAGGTTTTATATGATCCCTGGTATTTCTGGTATTTGTTAAAAATCTCACTGCAGCATTTTGGACACGCTGAAGACGAGTAACCAGTGAATCACTTATGCCTAGATAAGTGAGAACACAGCCTACTGTTTGAGCCTTCAAAAAGTGTGTATTGTAACTGGATTGGAACTGCACAATGTCCCAAGTGGTATTTTAATCTATTCATTATTCAATTCAGGCATATTCTTAAACAACTGTATTGGTTTCAGACTGGATCTCCAAGGGTTCCTTTTTTGAAGAAACGAACTTAATATATCGAGGGCAGGGCCAGAGAGAGAGTTGTGTTCTCAACTCGTTTTCATTTCATTTATTATTATTATCCCAGGTGGGAAACTTGATTTGCAGTCAGGGCACAAGATAAAAAACATACATACAGGGATCAGAATAACAACACACATACACAAAAGATACTGCCCAAAAATAAAATAAAATGTAACAGTGCATACAGTACAAGTAAGCCTACCATAAAAAACAAAAACAATCTCTAAATATGAGGTTGCTTGAGATTATTTAGCAGGGTTATTGCACAGGGAATTAATGAGTATTTGCTCCTATTGCACTTGAATCGTGGAACTCTAAATCTGCGACCTGAAAGAAGAATTTCAAATTTAGAATGTAGAGAATGGGTTTTGGCGTCTAGTATAGACCTGGACTTACGAAGAACATGTTGTTCAAAGATAGCAGTCAGGGGAGTCTGTGCGATCCCTATAACCTTACCAGCCACCTTCATAATGTTGTTTAGGTGATTTTTGTCTCTAATGTTCAGGTTTCCATAACATGCAATCATAGAAAAAGTAAAAACAGATTCAATAAAAGACTTGTAAAACAAACACATCATTGTCTTGTCAACATTAAAAACATTTAACTTCCTGAGAAAATACAGACGTTGCTGACCCTTCTTACAAATTGCATCAGAATTAGCATCAAATTTTAAGTCACTATCAATTATTGTTCCTAGATATTTATACCTGTTCTACCAATTCAATACCGGTTCCTTTAATCGTAGAAGATAATGAACTTGTACTGCAAAACCACAACATTCTCATTATGTATAAAAGGCTTTGACATTTCTGGGTGCCTGCCACTTTAAGAGGCTTCTTCTCTGGTTACGGTTGAGGAAGTGCGTAGTTAGTGTATTGGCTATAGTGGGAACGCAAACGTTTAACTTAGTTCCTCCGGAATATTTCAGCTTTCAATATTCCAGGTGTTGAGTAAATGACAAAGAAACTATAATGACAATACTGGATATTGGAATGTTCTGATGAGCACTGCTAAAGTTCAATACAGTTAAAGGAAAAGAAAATTCATCTCCTCGTGTTTATTCCTGTGTCCTGACCGATACACCATCCTGTTTACTGGCTGAAAACTTTGACGAACTAGTCCTACTTGATTTACTCACTAACATTGGTCCTTCGAGCCGGATAGCAGTATTCAGGATGGAGTCAGATGAAGAGATGTATCCTGATGTGAGACCTAAACGTCAAATACGTTGACCTGCCAGACTTCAGGACTTTGAAGTGGACTATATGGGATATAGTCAACGAGATCAGTTACAATGGGGCCCGCCATCCTCTGCCTCGGATAGGAGGGTGTTCCTTACTCGGGAGGGTCCAGACCAGATGACTCCCTTCCAGACAGCCTACCCTCACTCTAGTGGCTTCCCTGGGAATGCTGCTTACCCTGAAATTCCTCAGCTAGCCCCAGACCACAGCCAGAGGAGAAATTTGGATGGGTTTATTCAGCCCGCGCGAACACCCTCATCCCTTCAGAGCCCATATGTGGATTCTCGTTTCCCGGAGGAAATCAGAGCTATTCGAGAGGAGAACACTAAGCTGCTCCAAACACAACAGGCCTTCCAGACTGGCATAAAGGAACTCAATGAAGCACGGCGGGAGATGAAAGAATTTCATACTGGAGGTAGCCCGCTCACTCAAAGCAGACCTGGCCCAAGTTAATATCTCAGCCTCAAACTACAGTAACCCCAGATCTCCACAAGCCGCTGCTGTAGCCTCAAGGAGTTTCACTGTTGCAGCACATTCAAAGGAAATGGAGGAGGAGGAATGGCCTGATCCTCCACCCTGGCCTGAACCTGATGAGAACCTGTCGAGAGGCATGTGCAATCTCAGGGTCGAAGAACAAGGGCTAGAAAGTAGCCAACTCGACTTTGCCCCTGAAGCTAGAGTATGTATGCCTTGTAAGCCTCCACTGCCTCCTCAGCATCCCATTCCTGCTTCCGGCAAAGGGATATCACCATACCTCTCTACACGACCCTCTCAGCTGCTCACACATCCTGGACCAGCACCTTTAATGCAATCAGCGCCTGCCTGAGCCTACCATCCCTTAGCAGCCACTGGAGCGGTACATGGCATGCCGTCACAACAGTCTATGCAGCCACCAGGGAATGAACAAGTGTATCGAGGGCCCCAACCCACAATCCCAAAGTTCATTTACCCGGATCCCAGTGAGTTCGCACGGCTTCGCATAGCTCTAGAGAACCTACTTCCATCTAATGCTACCGAACTCTTCAAGTATCAAATACTTGTGGATCATTTAAAACTGGAGGAAGCTAGGGTTATAGCTGATGCCTATCTAAACTCACCAACCCCCTATAGTGACACTATGTCAGCCCTCCATGATAAATTTGGTCAGCCTCATCAACTAGCCTTAAGGAAGATAGCGAGTGTTCTAGAAACCCCCGAAGTTAAGCGTGGTGATACTATGGCATTCCAGAAGTTCTCTCTCCAGATACAATCTTTGGTGGGCTTGTTGCAGACTCTGGGTCCTGAAGGGGAAATCGAACTCAACTGTGGATCACATGTTGCTTGTCTGCTGAGTAAGCTCCCTCCAGAACAGCGAGCTGATTTCCGTCGACATTAATTCAAGCAGTTAGGGGCGACCCACACTCTACATGATTTGGCACAGTGGCTCCGCTATGAATCATGGTGTCAGGGTTTCGACAGTCAGTCTACTGGACGCAGCATAAAAGAAAGGCAGAACGTGAAAACTGATGTTCGTCCTGGAAGACAAACGGTGACCGTCCTACATGGAGCTGGTGAGTCTGCAGAGACAGCCCCTTTGTACCACAAAGAGAGTTCAGCCAACAGAGCAGCCAAGAGTAGAGCCTACTGTGATAGTAATGAGCATTATCTCAGTCAATGCAGTGCTGTCGCCAAACTCTCCAAAGATCAGCTTAGAGAGTGGATACGGGTTAACAAGCGGTGCTGGCGCTGTGCACGAACTCATCAAGCAGCTCAGTGCACATTGAAGAAACCCTGCAACATCTGTCAGGGAAAACACCTACTGGCCCTTCACGAGATAAATACAAGAGCAGAGAGGGGCAATAAAGAGGTAGCTGTTAAAGAAGAGAGCTGCTTAATCAGCTCTGCGGCTGACTCGCTCTACCTGGACAGACCTGGCACTGGGAATCGAGTCATGTTAAAGGTCGTCCCTGTGCTCGTACATTATGAGGACCGGACACTTGACACCTTTGCGATCCTCGACGATGGATCAGAGAGGACCATGTTGTTCCCAGCAGCAGCTAAGTTTCTAGGCATGAAAGGCAGTCCTGAAGCTCTTCCTCTGCGTACAGTCCGTCAGGACATCCAGATCCTCCATGGCCACACAGTGTCTTTCCGCGTCTCACCAGCTGCAAACCCTCACACTAGCTATAAGATCAATGGTGCCTTCACAGCTGGCCGCCTAAGCCTAGCACAGCATACTTACCCTATTGACCGCCTGCAGAGGAAATACAAACACCTAAGTGGCATTCCCCTACCTGCCTTAAGAGATGCTCAGCCAACACTTCTTGTAGGCTCCGACAACCCTCAGCTGATAATACCTGTCGAGCCAGTCAGACTTGGTCCACCAGGTGGCCCAGCCGCAGTCCGCACCAGGCTTGGGTGGACTCTTCAAGGCCCTACCCCATTCATGGGGCGGCAAATCCAACCTGCACAGTGTCTGTTTACTTCATCTACACCACCAATGGACGAGCTTTACAAGCATATGGAGAGGCTTTGGCAAGTAGACACTGTACCTTACCGACACGAAAGAGAGGTGACTCGGTCAAAGCAGGATCAGCAGGCTGTAGCATTGCTTGAAGCCAAGACAGTCCGTATTAATGTAGATAGATTTCTCAGGTACGCCACACCATTGTTGCGCCATGCAAACATGCCACCTTTGCACTCACCAAAGGAGTCTGTTATGCCCATGTTACGTAGTACTGAGAGGCGACTCTTAAAGGACCCAAAGCGAGCAGAAGCATACAAGATGGAAATGCAGAAGCTCATTGAAGCAGGTGCCGTGAGGGAAGTTACTGAGCAGACCTCTACCAAAGAAGGATGGTATATCTCACATCATCTCGTCAGCCGCAACGGAAAAAAACCGCCTTGTTTTCAACTGCTCTCACCAGTACCTTGGGCAGACCCTAAACCAGTACCTGCTACCTGGCCCTACCCTTGGTGCCCCCTTGCTGGGAGTCTTAGTGAGATTTCGTGAACATCCCATTGCGGTTAGTGGAGACATTAAGGGGATGTTTCATCAAGTCCGCCTTATCCCTGAAGATCGCCCTCTTCTAAGGTTCCTGTGGCGTGACCTGAAGGTGGAAGGGCCCCCAAGAACATTTGAGTGGCAAGTTTTGCCTTTCGGCACAACCTGCAGCCCGTGCTGTGCGACATACGCCCTGCAGCGCCACGTTGTTGACCACTGCAAGCCGGACGATGACCTGAGATTCTCGGTTGAGAACTGTTTTTTACGTCGATAATTGCCTGCAGAGCATGCGTACGCCAGGTGAAGCTAAACTGCTGGTGGATCGGCTCAGGGATCTTCTGACTTCTGCAGGCTTTGAGTTGCGTCAATGGGCTTGCAATGATCCAAGCATCCTGAGTCACTTGCCTAAAGAGGCCAGATCTGAAAGCCTGGATCTGTGGCTGGCACAGGATAAGTCCAACCCTCTGGAGTCAACACTCGGTCTCAGCTGGAATTGGGCAACCGACTCTTTGAGCTACAAACATAGACCTGTGGCCTACGAGGTACCAACCCTGAGGAACATTTACAGAGTTCTAGCTACTCAATATGATCCCTTGGGTTGCATGTTACCTTTCTCCACCCGAGCAAAGCTCATCATCAGGCAGCTGTGGGATAAGAAGCGAAGTTGGGATGACCCTAACTTACCGGCCGAACTCCTGGAAGCCTGGTCCAGCTGGGAGGCTGAACTTGAGTCCTTACCTCTTCTCACCTTTCCGCGTGCATATGTTTCTGTGGACGCCAACCTTGAGGGTGCTACCCGTGAGGTACACATATTCGCAGATGCCTCTGAACTAGCTTATGGAGCCGTAGCCTACATGAGAACTGAGGATAAGGAAGGCCAGATCCACCTGTCTTTCATCCTTGCTCGTTCACGAGTGTCTCCAAGACGTCTGCATTCCATCCCACGCCTGGAGCTTTGTGGAGCTCTGGTTGCAGCGCAGCTGGCTCGTGTCCTCGAGAGGGAACTGTGTTGTGGTCAGACTCCACTACAGTACTAACCTGGCTACACTCCCAGTCTTGCCGCTACAAGGTCTTCGTGGGCGCTAGAATAACTGAGATACAGGAGTTAACAGAGAAGTGCACTTGGCACTACGTGGACTCTGCGAACAATCCTGCTGATGATCTGACGAGAGGGAAGACCCTGGAGGCCCTAATAGATTCCAACTGATGGTCTCAAGGACCTCCCTTCCTTCTCCAGAACACAGCCACCTGGCCAGAAAGACCCAGCACCGAGCCATTTGAGGACAGGGCGGAACTCCGGAAGGCCACCTTCTGTGGAGTAACAGTTACCTCACCAATGTCGATCAGCCGGGATGACAAGGTGTATCACACCTGGCAGGAGCTCATAGATGCCACTGCTCAAGAAATCCTAGGACCAACCCCTTCCAGTTCACCGCTTAATGCTGAAGAGCACCAACGGGCAGAGATGATCGTTCTCCAGCGAGCCCAACAACAGTCATTTCCAGAGGACTACAAACTCCTTGCAGCAGGGAAACCCGTCTCACCTGGGAGCAGATTACTTACCTTGGCTCCGGAGTTAGATAAATCCACGGACCTTATCAGAGTAGGAGGTCGGCTCCGACGTTTGGAAGGTCAAGAAGATTTGACATTACATCCTGTTGTTCTGGATGCCTCACACCCAGTTACACGCTTGCTTATCCAAAGGTACGATAGCAACCTGCATCACCCTGGTCCAGAGCGAGTCTTTGCAGAGATGCGGAGGTCATTCTGGATAATCCATGGAAGGGAGGCGATTCGCAGATACCAGCGTTCTTGTGCCGAATGTCAGCGCTGGAGAGCTCAGCCTTATCAGCCAATATACTGATCTCTCTTTTCTTTCTCTAACCCGGCCGGACTAGCTGGCACACCCATCTCACCCTCTCCATCTCCCCATCTCAGCCACACCTTCCAATCTCCAACCTGTCCAGCAGGCACACCCATTACAATAGAGGACAGTCCATTCTTACCACCTGTAGTCCTTCAGCGTATTATTAAAGAGACGCTGATTATGGACATGGCTATGCTTGGCGTGTTCAACAGAGTTTCGAAAACTTTCCAGGAACTCGCAAAGCCATTCCACCCCTCTGTTTATATTAATGATAGTTTGGCAGGGGACCTCAAACCGTCTGATGCATATAACTGTTGTAACATTTATAAGACTGCAGGCCGCGTGGCAGTGGCCTTGCACTACGCCTCAAAGGCTTTTCCAAAAGAAGGAATTGGTCGAGCGCACGCCTGGTGCTGAGGCACATGGCTTATGGCAGGTATCTGATTAAAGATGTCTACCTATCATAGTGTTGTTCTCTGAGTCTGTGTGGTTAGAACAACGTCAACAACACTCTTTTATTACTCCTTTCTTTTGTTTTATTTGTGACGTTTTATTTTGTAATCCCTTTCATTTTTGCATGCCAATAAATCTGTGTGTTTGTTGTATACTGTACATACTACAATGTTCAAAAGTAAATTGTTCAAGAGAAATTACTGTATTTTTATGTCTTTATTGAAAACATCCAAATTGCCTGTGGGAAGAGTAAGTGAATCCTTGGAGTCAAATAGCCTCAACTCAACTCAACTTTTATTTATAAAGCACTTTCAAAACCATTAAAATGGACCAAAGTGCTGTCCACAAGTAATAAATATCTATAAAATACACAAAAACATAAAATTACATAAAGACATGACACCCAGAGAATCAAGCCACAAAACACTCACAGTTCTCAGACCAAATCAAACGGCAAAAGCTTGATGAAATAAATAAAATAATAATAAATAAGTCCTTTCTAAAAATATCTGTGCTTGACAAGGATTTTAGAGATAATGGCAACACATTCCAAAGTGCAGGAGCTGCAACAGAGAAGGCGCGATCTCCACTACGCCTCAAGCGAGACCGAGGGACGGTTAGAAGCATGTTCTGAGAGGAGCGTAGGTGACGTTGAGACTGATAAGGGATTGATAAGGGATTATCATGTCCTTTATATATTCAGGAGCTAGATAATGCAGTGCTTTAAAAACAAACATTAACACCTTATATTGTATTCTGTATTTAACAGGTAGCCAGTGAAGAGATATCAATACAGGTTTTATATGATCCCTGGTATTTCTGGTATTTGTTAAAAATCTCACTGCAGCATTTTGGACACGCTGAAGACGAGTAACCAGTGAATCACTTATGCCTAGATAAGTGAGAACACAGCCTACTGTTTGAGCCTTCAAAAAGTGTGTATTGTAACTGGATTGGAACTGCACAATGTCCCAAGTGGTATTTTAATCTATTCATTATTCAATTCAGGCATATTCTTAAACAACTGTATTGGTTTCAGACTGGATCTCCAAGGGTTCCTTTTTTGAAGAAACGAACTTAATATATCGAGGGCAGGGCCAGAGAGAGAGTTGTGTTCTCAACTCGTTTTCATTTCATTTATTATTATTATCCCAGGTGGGAAACTTGATTTGCAGTCAGGGCACAAGATAAAAAACATACATACAGGGATCAGAATAACAACACACATACACAAAAGATACCGCCCAAAAATAAAATAAAATGTAACAGTGCATACAGTACAAGTAAGCCTACCATAAAAAACAAAAACAATCTCTAAATATGAGGTTGCTTGAGATTATTTAGCAGGGTTATTGCACAGGGAATTAATGAGTATTTGCTCCTATTGCACTTGAATCGTGGAACTCTAAATCTGCGACCTGAAAGAAGAATTTCAAATTTAGAATGTAGAGAATGGGTTTTGGCGTCTAGTATAGACCTGGACTTACGAAGAACATGTTGTTCAAAGATAGCAGTCAGGGGAGTCTGTGCGATCCCTATAACCTTACCAGCCACCTTCATAATGTTGTTTAGGTGATTTTTGTCTCTAATGTTCAGGTTTCCATAACATGCAATCATAG
Organism: Chrosomus eos; assembly: GCA_036326025.1. Lineage (NCBI taxonomy): Eukaryota > Metazoa > Chordata > Actinopteri > Cypriniformes > Leuciscidae > Chrosomus > Chrosomus eos. The sequence continues at coordinate 29,903,998 of CM070834.1, read as the reverse complement.
AAAAAGTAAAAACAGATTCAATAAAAGACTTGTAAAACAAACACATCATTGTCTTGTCAACATTAAAAACATTTAACTTCCTGAGAAAATACAGACGTTGCTGACCCTTCTTACAAATTGCATCAGAATTAGCATCAAATTTTAAGTCACTATCAATTATTGTTCCTAGATATTTATACCTGTTCTACCAATTCAATACCGGTTCCTTTAATCGTAGAAGATAATGAACTTGTACTGCAAAACCACAACATTCTCATTATGTATAAAAGGCTTTGACATTTCTGGGTGCCTGCCACTTTAAGAGGCTTCTTCTCTGGTTACGGTTGAGGAAGTGCGTAGTTAGTGTATTGGCTATAGTGGGAACGCAAACGTTTAACTTAGTTCCTCCGGAATATTTCAGCTTTCAATATTCCAGGTGTTGAGTAAATGACAAAGAAACTATAATGACAATACTGGATATTGGAATGTTCTGATGAGCACTGCTAAAGTTCAATACAGTTAAAGGAAAAGAAAATTCATCTCCTCGTGTTTATTCCTGTGTCCTGACCGATACACCATCCTGTTTACTGGCTGAAAACTTTGACGAACTAGTCCTACTTGATTTACTCACTAACATTGGTCCTTCGAGCCGGATAGCAGTATTCAGGATGGAGTCAGATGAAGAGATGTATCCTGATGTGAGACCTAAACGTCAAATACGTTGACCTGCCAGACTTCAGGACTTTGAAGTGGACTATATGGGATATAGTCAACGAGATCAGTTACAATGGGGCCCGCCATCCTCTGCCTCGGATAGGAGGGTGTTCCTTACTCGGGAGGGTCCAGACCAGATGACTCCCTTCCAGACAGCCTACCCTCACTCTAGTGGCTTCCCTGGGAATGCTGCTTACCCTGAAATTCCTCAGCTAGCCCCAGACCACAGCCAGAGGAGAAATTTGGATGGGTTTATTCAGCCCGCGCGAACACCCTCATCCCTTCAGAGCCCATATGTGGATTCTCGTTTCCCGGAGGAAATCAGAGCTATTCGAGAGGAGAACACTAAGCTGCTCCAAACACAACAGGCCTTCCAGACTGGCATAAAGGAACTCAATGAAGCACGGCGGGAGATGAAAGAATTTCATACTGGAGGTAGCCCGCTCACTCAAAGCAGACCTGGCCCAAGTTAATATCTCAGCCTCAAACTACAGTAACCCCAGATCTCCACAAGCCGCTGCTGTAGCCTCAAGGAGTTTCACTGTTGCAGCACATTCAAAGGAAATGGAGGAGGAGGAATGGCCTGATCCTCCACCCTGGCCTGAACCTGATGAGAACCTGTCGAGAGGCATGTGCAATCTCAGGGTCGAAGAACAAGGGCTAGAAAGTAGCCAACTCGACTTTGCCCCTGAAGCTAGAGTATGTATGCCTTGTAAGCCTCCACTGCCTCCTCAGCATCCCATTCCTGCTTCCGGCAAAGGGATATCACCATACCTCTCTACACGACCCTCTCAGCTGCTCACACATCCTGGACCAGCACCTTTAATGCAATCAGCGCCTGCCTGAGCCTACCATCCCTTAGCAGCCACTGGAGCGGTACATGGCATGCCGTCACAACAGTCTATGCAGCCACCAGGGAATGAACAAGTGTATCGAGGGCCCCAACCCACAATCCCAAAGTTCATTTACCCGGATCCCAGTGAGTTCGCACGGCTTCGCATAGCTCTAGAGAACCTACTTCCATCTAATGCTACCGAACTCTTCAAGTATCAAATACTTGTGGATCATTTAAAACTGGAGGAAGCTAGGGTTATAGCTGATGCCTATCTAAACTCACCAACCCCCTATAGTGACACTATGTCAGCCCTCCATGATAAATTTGGTCAGCCTCATCAACTAGCCTTAAGGAAGATAGCGAGTGTTCTAGAAACCCCCGAAGTTAAGCGTGGTGATACTATGGCATTCCAGAAGTTCTCTCTCCAGATACAATCTTTGGTGGGCTTGTTGCAGACTCTGGGTCCTGAAGGGGAAATCGAACTCAACTGTGGATCACATGTTGCTTGTCTGCTGAGTAAGCTCCCTCCAGAACAGCGAGCTGATTTCCGTCGACATTAATTCAAGCAGTTAGGGGCGACCCACACTCTACATGATTTGGCACAGTGGCTCCGCTATGAATCATGGTGTCAGGGTTTCGACAGTCAGTCTACTGGAGGCAGCATAAAAGAAAGGCAGAACGTGAAAACTGATGTTCGTCCTGGAAGACAAACGGTGACCGTCCTACATGGAGCTGGTGAGTCTGCAGAGACAGCCCCTTTGTACCACAAAGAGAGTTCAGCCAACAGAGCAGCCAAGAGTAGAGCCTACTGTGATAGTAATGAGCATTATCTCAGTCAATGCAGTGCTGTCGCCAAACTCTCCAAAGATCAGCTTAGAGAGTGGATACGGGTTAACAAGCGGTGCTGGCGCTGTGCACGAACTCATCAAGCAGCTCAGTGCACATTGAAGAAACCCTGCAACATCTGTCAGGGAAAACACCTACTGGCCCTTCACGAGATAAATACAAGAGCAGAGAGGGGCAATAAAGAGGTAGCTGTTAAAGAAGAGAGCTGCTTAATCAGCTCTGCGGCTGACTCGCTCTACCTGGACAGACCTGGCACTGGGAATCGAGTCATGTTAAAGGTCGTCCCTGTGCTCGTACATTATGAGGACCGGACACTTGACACCTTTGCGATCCTCGACGATGGATCAGAGAGGACCATGTTGTTGCCAGCAGCAGCTAAGTTTCTAGGCATGAAAGGCAGTCCTGAAGCTCTTCCTCTGCGTACAGTCCGTCAGGACATCCAGATCCTCCATGGCCACACAGTGTCTTTCCGCGTCTCACCAGCTGCAAACCCTCACACTAGCTATAAGATCAATGGTGCCTTCACAGCTGGCCGCCTAAGCCTAGCACAGCATACTTACCCTATTGACCGCCTGCAGAGGAAATACAAACACCTAAGTGGCATTCCCCTACCTGCCTTAAGAGATGCTCAGCCAACACTTCTTGTAGGCTCCGACAACCCTCAGCTGATAATACCTGTCGAGCCAGTCAGACTTGGTCCACCAGGTGGCCCAGCCGCAGTCCGCACCAGGCTTGGGTGGACTCTTCAAGGCCCTACCCCATTCATGGGGCGGCAAATCCAACCTGCACAGTGTCTGTTTACTTCATCTACACCACCAATGGACGAGCTTTACAAGCATATGGAGAGGCTTTGGCAAGTAGACACTGTACCTTACCGACACGAAAGAGAGGTGACTCGGTCAAAGCAGGATCAGCAGGCTGTAGCATTGCTTGAAGCCAAGACAGTCCGTATTAATGTAGATAGATTTCTCAGGTACGCCACACCATTGTTGCGCCATGCAAACATGCCACCTTTGCACTCACCAAAGGAGTCTGTTATGCCCATGTTACGTAGTACTGAGAGGCGACTCTTAAAGGACCCAAAGCGAGCAGAAGCATACAAGATGGAAATGCAGAAGCTCATTGAAGCAGGTGCCGTGAGGGAAGTTACTGAGCAGACCTCTACCAAAGAAGGATGGTATATCTCACATCATCTCGTCAGCCACAACGGAAAAAACCGCCTTGTTTTCAACTGCTCTCACCAGTACCTTGGGCAGACCCTAAACCAGTACCTGCTACCTGGCCCTACCCTTGGTGCCCCCTTGCTGGGAGTCTTAGTGAGATTTCGTGAACATCCCATTGCGGTTAGTGGAGACATTAAGGGGATGTTTCATCAAGTCCGCCTTATCCCTGAAGATCGCCCTCTTCTAAGGTTCCTGTGGCGTGACCTGAAGGTGGAAGGGCCCCCAAGAACATTTGAGTGGCAAGTTTTGCCTTTCGGCACAACCTGCAGCCCGTGCTGTGCGACATACGCCCTGCAGCGCCACGTTGTTGACCACTGCAAGCCGGACGATGACCTGAGATTCTCGGTTGAGAACTGTTTTTACGTCGATAATTGCCTGCAGAGCATGCGTACGCCAGGTGAAGCTAAACTGCTGGTGGATCGGCTCAGGGATCTTCTGACTTCTGCAGGCTTTGAGTTGCGTCAATGGGCTTGCAATGATCCAAGCATCCTGAGTCACTTGCCTAAAGAGGCCAGATCTGAAAGCCTGGATCTGTGGCTGGCACAGGATAAGTCCAACCCTCTGGAGTCAACACTCGGTCTCAGCTGGAATTGGGCAACCGACTCTTTGAGCTACAAACATAGACCTGTGGCCTACGAGGTACCAACCCTGAGGAACATTTACAGAGTTCTAGCTACTCAATATGATCCCTTGGGTTGCATGTTACCTTTCTCCACCCGAGCAAAGCTCATCATCAGGCAGCTGTGGGATAAGAAGCGAAGTTGGGATGACCCTAACTTACCGGCCGAACTCCTGGAAGCCTGGTCCAGCTGGGAGGCTGAACTTGAGTCCTTACCTCTTCTCACCTTTCCGCGTGCATATGTTTCTGTGGACGCCAACCTTGAGGGTGCTACCCGTGAGGTACACATATTCGCAGATGCCTCTGAACTAGCTTATGGAGCCGTAGCCTACATGAGAACTGAGGATAAGGAAGGCCAGATCCACCTGTCTTTCATCCTTGCTCGTTCACGAGTGGCTCCAAGACGTCTGCATTCCATCCCACGCCTGGAGCTTTGTGGAGCTCTGGTTGCAGCGCAGCTGGCTCGTGTCCTCGAGAGGGAACTGTGTTGTGGTCAGACTCCACTACAGTACTAACCTGGCTACACTCCCAGTCTTGCCGCTACAAGGTCTTTGTGGGCGCTAGAATAACTGAGATACAGGAGTTAACAGAGAAGTGCACTTGGCACTACGTGGACTCTGCGAACAATCCTGCTGATGATCTGACGAGAGGGAAGACCCTGGAGGCCCTAATAGATTCCAACTGATGGTCTCAAGGACCTCCCTTCCTTCTCCAGAACACAGCCACCTGGCCAGAAAGACCCAGCACCGAGCCATTTGAGGACAGGGCGGAACTCCGGAAGGCCACCTTCTGTGGAGTAACAGTTACCTCACCAATGTCGATCAGCCGGGATGACAAGGTGTATCACACCTGGCAGGAGCTCATAGATGCCACTGCTCAAGAAATCCTAGGACCAACCCCTTCCAGTTCACCGCTTAATGCTGAAGAGCACCAACGGGCAGAGATGATCGTTCTCCAGCGAGCCCAACAACAGTCATTTCCAGAGGACTACAAACTCCTTGCAGCAGGGAAACCCGTCTCACCTGGGAGCAGATTACTTACCTTGGCTCCGGAGTTAGATAAATCCACGGACCTTATCAGAGTAGGAGGTCGGCTCCGACGTTTGGAAGGTCAAGAAGATTTGACATTACATCCTGTTGTTCTGGATGCCTCACACCCAGTTACACGCTTGCTTATCCAAAGGTACGATAGCAACCTGCATCACCCTGGTCCAGAGCGAGTCTTTGCAGAGATGCGGAGGTCATTCTGGATAATCCATGGAAGGGAGGCGATTCGCAGATACCAGCGTTCTTGTGCCGAATGTCAGCGCTGGAGAGCTCAGCCTTATCAGCCAATATACTGATCTCTCTTTTCTTTCTCTAACCCGGCCGGACTAGCTGGCACACCCATCTCACCCTCTCCATCTCCCCATCTCAGCCACACCTTCCAATCTCCAACCTGTCCAGCAGGCACACCCATTACAATAGAGGACAGTCCATTCTTACCACCTGTAGTCCTTCAGCGTATTATTAAAGAGACGCTGATTATGAACATGGCTATGCTTGGCGTGTTCAACAGAGTTTCGAAAACTTTCCAGGAACTCGCAAAGCCATTCCACCCCTCTGTTTATATTAATGATAGTTTGGCAGGGGACCTCAAACCGTCTGATGCATATAACTGTTGTAACATTTATAAGACTGCAGGCCGCGTGGCAGTGGCCTTGCACTACGCCTCAAAGGCTTTTCCAAAAGAAGGAATTGGTCGAGCGCACGCCTGGTGCTGAGGCACATGGCTTATGGCAGGTATCTGATTAAAGATGTCTACCTATCATAGTGTTGTTCTCTGAGTCTGTGTGGTTAGAACAACGTCAACAACACTCTTTTATTACTCCTTTCTTTTGTTTTATTTGTGACGTTTTATTTTGTAATCCCTTTCATTTTTGCATGCCAATAAATCTGTGTGTTTGTTGTATACTGTACATACTACAATGTTCAAAAGTAAATTGTTCAAGAGAAATTACTGTATTTTTATGTCTTTATTGAAAACATCCAAATTGCCTGTGGGAAGAGTAAGTGAATCCTTGGAGTCAAATAGCCTCAACTCAACTCAACTTTTATTTATAAAGCACTTTCAAAACCATTAAAATGGACCAAAGTGCTGTCCACAAGTAATAAATATCTATAAAATACACAAAAACATAAAATTACATAAAGACATGACACCCAGAGAATCAAGCCACAAAACACTCACAGTTCTCAGACCAAATCAAACGGCAAAAGCTTGATGAAATAAATAAAATAATAATAAATAAGTCCTTTCTAAAAATATCTGTGCTTGACAAGGATTTTAGAGATAATGGCAACACATTCCAAAGTGCAGGAGCTGCAACAGAGAAGGCGCGATCTCCACTACGCCTCAAGCGAGACCGAGGGACGGTTAGAAGCATGTTCTGAGAGGAGCGTAGGTGACGTTGAGACTGATAAGGGATTGATAAGGGATTATCATGTCCTTTATATATTCAGGAGCTAGATAATGCAGTGCTTTAAAAACAAACATTAACACCTTATATTGTATTCTGTATTTAACAGGTAGCCAGTGAAGAGATATCAATACAGGTTTTATATGATCCCTGGTATTTCTGGTATTTGTTAAAAATCTCACTGCAGCATTTTGGACACGCTGAAGACGAGTAACCAGTGAATCACTTATGCCTAGATAAGTGAGAACACAGCCTACTGTTTGAGCCTTCAAAAAGTGTGTATTGTAACTGGATTGGAACTGCACAATGTCCCAAGTGGTATTTTAATCTATTCATTATTCAATTCAGGCATATTCTTAAACAACTGTATTGGTTTCAGACTGGATCTCCAAGGGTTCCTTTTTTGAAGAAACGAACTTAATATATCGAGGGCAGGGCCAGAGAGAGAGTTGTGTTCTCAACTCGTTTTCATTTCATTTATTATTATTATCCCAGGTGGGAAACTTGATTTGCAGTCAGGGCACAAGATAAAAAACATACATACAGGGATCAGAATAACAACACACATACACAAAAGATACCGCCCAAAAATAAAATAAAATGTAACAGTGCATACAGTACAAGTAAGCCTACCATAAAAAACAAAAACAATCTCTAAATATGAGGTTGCTTGAGATTATTTAGCAGGGTTATTGCACAGGGAATTAATGAGTATTTGCTCCTATTGCACTTGAATCGTGGAACTCTAAATCTGCGACCTGAAAGAAGAATTTCAAATTTAGAATGTAGAGAATGGGTTTTGGCGTCTAGTATAGACCTGGACTTACGAAGAACATGTTGTTCAAAGATAGCAGTCAGGGGAGTCTGTGCGATCCCTATAACCTTACCAGCCACCTTCATAATGTTGTTTAGGTGATTTTTGTCTCTAATGTTCAGGTTTCCATAACATGCAATCATAGAAAAAGTAAAAACAGATTCAATAAAAGACTTGTAAAACAAACACATCATTGTCTTGTCAACATTAAAAACATTTAACTTCCTGAGAAAATACAGACGTTGCTGACCCTTCTTACAAATTGCATCAGAATTAGCATCAAATTTTAAGTCACTATCAATTATTGTTCCTAGATATTTATACCTGTTCTACCAATTCAATACCGGTTCCTTTAATCGTAGAAGATAATGAACTTGTACTGCAAAACCACAACATTCTCATTATGTATAAAAGGCTTTGACATTTCTGGGTGCCTGCCACTTTAAGAGGCTTCTTCTCTGGTTACGGTTGAGGAAGTGCGTAGTTAGTGTATTGGCTATAGTGGGAACGCAAACGTTTAACTTAGTTCCTCCGGAATATTTCAGCTTTCAATATTCCAGGTGTTGAGTAAATGACAAAGAAACTATAATGACAATACTGGATATTGGAATGTTCTGATGAGCACTGCTAAAGTTCAATACAGTTAAAGGAAAAGAAAATTCATCTCCTCGTGTTTATTCCTGTGTCCTGACCGATACACCATCCTGTTTACTGGCTGAAAACTTTGACGAACTAGTCCTACTTGATTTACTCACTAACATTGGTCCTTCGAGCCGGATAGCAGTATTCAGGATGGAGTCAGATGAAGAGATGTATCCTGATGTGAGACCTAAACGTCAAATACGTTGACCTGCCAGACTTCAGGACTTTGAAGTGGACTATATGGGATATAGTCAACGAGATCAGTTACAATGGGGCCCGCCATCCTCTGCCTCGGATAGGAGGGTGTTCCTTACTCGGGAGGGTCCAGACCAGATGACTCCCTTCCAGACAGCCTACCCTCACTCTAGTGGCTTCCCTGGGAATGCTGCTTACCCTGAAATTCCTCAGCTAGCCCAGACCACAGCCAGAGGAGAAATTTGGATGGGTTTATTCAGCCCGCGCGAACACCCTCATCCCTTCAGAGCCCATATGTGGATTCTCGTTTCCCGGAGGAAATCAGAGCTATTCGAGAGGAGAACACTAAGCTGCTCCAAACACAACAGGCCTTCCAGACTGGCATAAAGGAACTCAATGAAGCACGGCGGGAGATGAAAGAATTTCATACTGGAGGTAGCCCGCTCACTCAAAGCAGACCTGGCCCAAGTTAATATCTCAGCCTCAAACTACAGTAACCCCAGATCTCCACAAGCCGCTGCTGTAGCCTCAAGGAGTTTCACTGTTGCAGCACATTCAAAGGAAATGGAGGAGGAGGAATGGCCTGATCCTCCACCCTGGCCTGAACCTGATGAGAACCTGTCGAGAGGCATGTGCAATCTCAGGGTCGAAGAACAAGGGCTAGAAAGTAGCCAACTCGACTTTGCCCCTGAAGCTAGAGTATGTATGCCTTGTAAGCCTCCACTGCCTCCTCAGCATCCCATTCCTGCTTCCGGCAAAGGGATATCACCATACCTCTCTACACGACCCTCTCAGCTGCTCACACATCCTGGACCAGCACCTTTAATGCAATCAGCGCCTGCCTGAGCCTACCATCCCTTAGCAGCCACTGGAGCGGTACATGGCATGCCGTCACAACAGTCTATGCAGCCACCAGGGAATGAACAAGTGTATCGAGGGCCCCAACCCACAATCCCAAAGTTCATTTACCCGGATCCCAGTGAGTTCGCACGGCTTCGCATAGCTCTAGAGAACCTACTTCCATCTAATGCTACCGAACTCTTCAAGTATCAAATACTTGTGGATCATTTAAAACTGGAGGAAGCTAGGGTTATAGCTGATGCCTATCTAAACTCACCAACCCCCTATAGTGACACTATGTCAGCCCTCCATGATAAATTTGGTCAGCCTCATCAACTAGCCTTAAGGAAGATAGCGAGTGTTCTAGAAACCCCCGAAGTTAAGCGTGGTGATACTATGGCATTCCAGAAGTTCTCTCTCCAGATACAATCTTTGGTGGGCTTGTTGCAGACTCTGGGTCCTGAAGGGGAAATCGAACTCAACTGTGGATCACATGTTGCTTGTCTGCTGAGTAAGCTCCCTCCAGAACAGCGAGCTGATTTCCGTCGACATTAATTCAAGCAGTTAGGGGCGACCCACACTCTACATGATTTGGCACAGTGGCTCCGCTATGAATCATGGTGTCAGGGTTTCGACAGTCAGTCTACTGGAGGCAGCATAAAAGAAAGGCAGAACGTGAAAACTGATGTTCGTCCTGGAAGACAAACGGTGACCGTCCTACATGGAGCTGGTGAGTCTGCAGAGACAGCCCCTTTGTACCACAAAGAGAGTTCAGCCAACAGAGCAGCCAAGAGTAGAGCCTACTGTGATAGTAATGAGCATTATCTCAGTCAATGCAGTGCTGTCGCCAAACTCTCCAAAGATCAGCTTAGAGAGTGGATACGGGTTAACAAGCGGTGCTGGCGCTGTGCACGAACTCATCAAGCAGCTCAGTGCACATTGAAGAAACCCTGCAACATCTGTCAGGGAAAACACCTACTGGCCCTTCACGAGATAAATACAAGAGCAGAGAGGGGCAATAAAGAGGTAGCTGTTAAAGAAGAGAGCTGCTTAATCAGCTCTGCGGCTGACTCGCTCTACCTGGACAGACCTGGCACTGGGAATCGAGTCATGTTAAAGGTCGTCCCTGTGCTCGTACATTATGAGGACCGGACACTTGACACCTTTGCGATCCTCGACGATGGATCAGAGAGGACCATGTTGTTGCCAGCAGCAGCTAAGTTTCTAGGCATGAAAGGCAGTCCTGAAGCTCTTCCTCTGCGTACAGTCCGTCAGGACATCCAGATCCTCCATGGCCACACAGTGTCTTTCCGCGTCTCACCAGCTGCAAACCCTCACACTAGCTATAAGATCAATGGTGCCTTCACAGCTGGCCGCCTAAGCCTAGCACAGCATACTTACCCTATTGACCGCCTGCAGAGGAAATACAAACACCTAAGTGGCATTCCCCTACCTGCCTTAAGAGATGCTCAGCCAACACTTCTTGTAGGCTCCGACAACCCTCAGCTGATAATACCTGTCGAGCCAGTCAGACTTGGTCCACCAGGTGGCCCAGCCGCAGTCCGCACCAGGCTTGGGTGGACTCTTCAAGGCCCTACCCCATTCATGGGGCGGCAAATCCAACCTGCACAGTGTCTGTTTACTTCATCTACACCACCAATGGACGAGCTTTACAAGCATATGGAGAGGCTTTGGCAAGTAGACACTGTACCTTACCGACACGAAAGAGAGGTGACTCGGTCAAAGCAGGATCAGCAGGCTGTAGCATTGCTTGAAGCCAAGACAGTCCGTATTAATGTAGATAGATTTCTCAGGTACGCCACACCATTGTTGCGCCATGCAAACATGCCACCTTTGCACTCACCAAAGGAGTCTGTTATGCCCATGTTACGTAGTACTGAGAGGCGACTCTTAAAGGACCCAAAGCGAGCAGAAGCATACAAGATGGAAATGCAGAAGCTCATTGAAGCAGGTGCCGTGAGGGAAGTTACTGAGCAGACCTCTACCAAAGAAGGATGGTATATCTCACATCATCTCGTCAGCCACAACGGAAAAAACCGCCTTGTTTTCAACTGCTCTCACCAGTACCTTGGGCAGACCCTAAACCAGTACCTGCTACCTGGCCCTACCCTTGGTGCCCCCTTGCTGGGAGTCTTAGTGAGATTTCGTGAACATCCCATTGCGGTTAGTGGAGACATTAAGGGGATGTTTCATCAAGTCCGCCTTATCCCTGAAGATCGCCCTCTTCTAAGGTTCCTGTGGCGTGACCTGAAGGTGGAAGGGCCCCCAAGAACATTTGAGTGGCAAGTTTTGCCTTTCGGCACAACCTGCAGCCCGTGCTGTGCGACATACGCCCTGCAGCGCCACGTTGTTGACCACTGCAAGCCGGACGATGACCTGAGATTCTCGGTTGAGAACTGTTTTTACGTCGATAATTGCCTGCAGAGCATGCGTACGCCAGGTGAAGCTAAACTGCTGGTGGATCGGCTCAGGGATCTTCTGACTTCTGCAGGCTTTGAGTTGCGTCAATGGGCTTGCAATGATCCAAGCATCCTGAGTCACTTGCCTAAAGAGGCCAGATCTGAAAGCCTGGATCTGTGGCTGGCACAGGATAAGTCCAACCCTCTGGAGTCAACACTCGGTCTCAGCTGGAATTGGGCAACCGACTCTTTGAGCTACAAACATAGACCTGTGGCCTACGAGGTACCAACCCTGAGGAACATTTACAGAGTTCTAGCTACTCAATATGATCCCTTGGGTTGCATGTTACCTTTCTCCACCCGAGCAAAGCTCATCATCAGGCAGCTGTGGGATAAGAAGCGAAGTTGGGATGACCCTAACTTACCGGCCGAACTCCTGGAAGCCTGGTCCAGCTGGGAGGCTGAACTTGAGTCCTTACCTCTTCTCACCTTTCCGCGTGCATATGTTTCTGTGGACGCCAACCTTGAGGGTGCTACCCGTGAGGTACACATATTCGCAGATGCCTCTGAACTAGCTTATGGAGCCGTAGCCTACATGAGAACTGAGGATAAGGAAGGCCAGATCCACCTGTCTTTCATCCTTGCTCGTTCACGAGTGGCTCCAAGACGTCTGCATTCCATCCCACGCCTGGAGCTTTGTGGAGCTCTGGTTGCAGCGCAGCTGGCTCGTGTCCTCGAGAGGGAACTGTGTTGTGGTCAGACTCCACTACAGTACTAACCTGGCTACACTCCCAGTCTTGCCGCTACAAGGTCTTCGTGGGCGCTAGAATAACTGAGATACAGGAGTTAACAGAGAAGTGCACTTGGCACTACGTGGACTCTGCGAACAATCCTGCTGATGATCTGACGAGAGGGAAGACCCTGGAGGCCCTAATAGATTCCAACTGATGGTCTCAAGGACCTCCCTTCCTTCTCCAGAACACAGCCACCTGGCCAGAAAGACCCAGCACCGAGCCATTTGAGGACAGGGCGGAACTCCGGAAGGCCACCTTCTGTGGAGTAACAGTTACCTCACCAATGTCGATCAGCCGGGATGACAAGGTGTATCACACCTGGCAGGAGCTCATAGATGCCACTGCTCAAGAAATCCTAGGACCAACCCCTTCCAGTTCACCGCTTAATGCTGAAGAGCACCAACGGGCAGAGATGATCGTTCTCCAGCGAGCCCAACAACAGTCATTTCCAGAGGACTACAAACTCCTTGCAGCAGGGAAACCCGTCTCACCTGGGAGCAGATTACTTACCTTGGCTCCGGAGTTAGATAAATCCACGGACCTTATCAGAGTAGGAGGTCGGCTCCGACGTTTGGAAGGTCAAGAAGATTTGACATTACATCCTGTTGTTCTGGATGCCTCACACCCAGTTACACGCTTGCTTATCCAAAGGTACGATAGCAACCTGCATCACCCTGGTCCAGAGCGAGTCTTTGCAGAGATGCTCTACTGGGTGGTTGCCCTGCACGCTTATTAAACAAACTACAGCTAGTTCAAAACGCAGCCGCTAGAGTTCTTACCAGAACCAGGAAGTATGACCATATTAGCCCGGTTCTGTCAACACTGCATTGGCTGCCTATTAAACATCGTATAAATTTTAAAATATTGCTGATTACTTACAAAGCACTAAATGGTTTAGCTCCCCAGTACTTGAGCGAGCTCTTAACGCATTATAGTCCTTCACGTCTATTGCGATCTCAAAATTCTGGCCAGTTGATAATACCTAAAATATCAAAATCGACTGCTGGCGGTAGATCCTTTTCCTATTTAGCACCAAAACTTTGGAACAATCTTCCTAACACGGTCCGGGAAGCAGATACAGTCTGTCAGTTTAAATCTAGACTAAAAACACATCTCTTTGGCTTAGCATACACATAACACATTATAGATTTCTATAATTCAATGTTAGGCTGCATAGATTAGATCAGCCGGAACCGGGAACACTTCCCATAATTCCTGATGTACTTTGTACATCATAAGAAGGATGGCGTCTACGCTAATATTAGTCTCTCTGTTTATCCCGAGGTTTACCGCAGACCGCCGGATCCAGGGCATATCCAGATCTGATGAAGGACCATCACATGGACACGTCGACACGCATTATCAGGGCTGTGAAGGCCCATGGACAACTCACCACTCATCTCCTCACCGGCCGGATGACCCAACCCAACCAGATGAACTGGATAATATCGTGAAAGTTCTGATCCCATCTGACTCCTGACATTATGCTGCCTAACTCATAATCATACACTGTTCATTCGTTGGCCAAAGGAGGACTGGCCCCCCGACTGAGCCTGGGTTCTCCCAAGGTTTTTTTCTCCATTCTGTCACCTGATGGAGTTTTGGTTCCTTGCCACTGTTGCCTTCGCCTTTTGGCTTGCTTAGTTGGGGACATTTAATTTTCAATTGAACAATACTATTACAACATTGTTTTCCTGTTATCTCTGTAAAGCTGCTTTGAAACAATTTGTATTGTAAAAAGCGCTATATAAATAAAGGTGACTTGACTTGACTTGACTAGATGCGGAGGTCATTCTGGATAATCCATGGAAGGGAGGCGATTCGCAGATACCAGCGTTCTTGTGCCGAATGTCAGCGCTGGAGAGCTCAGCCTTCCATTCCCCGAATGGCGGACCTTCCCGCTGCTCGTCTCCGATTACACAAACCAGCCTTCCACTCCACTGGCATGGATTGTTTTGGCCCTATGTTTGTGAAGATGGGCAGACGCCAGGAGAAACGCTGGGGGATAATATTCAAGTGTTTAACAACCAGGGCAGTACACTTGGATCTCCTCAGAAATATGGATGCGGATGCTTACTTGATGGCCCTAAGACGGTTCATTGCCAGAAGAGGGACACCTGCAGAGTTGTTGTCAGACCAAGGGACCAATTTCAAAGGAGGAGAACGGGAACTTAGAGAGGCTTTTGCCAGTATGGAGCCAACCTTGCGGGAACGACTTGCACGTCAGAGGATTAAGTTCCAGTTTAACCCCCCAGCAGCTCCACACTTTGGTGGTGTGTGGGAGAGAGAGGTCCGCTCTGTCAAGTCTGCACTTTACACCTGTGTGGGGGCCCAACCTTTTCATGAAGACGTCCTTCTCACAGTTCTCCTGGAAGTTGAGGCAATTCTCAACTCTAAACCGTTGGGTTATGTATCTGCTGACATTGCGGATCTTGACCCTGTGACACCCAATAGTCTGCTTGTGGGGCGGCCTGATGGATCCCTCCCCCAAGTGGTCTATCCCGAGACGGAGCTCCTGAGCCGCAGACGTTGGCGGCATTCACAAGTTCTCGCTGACCAATTCTGGTGCAGATTCATCAGAGAATATCTCCCTGGGCTACAGACCAGACAGAAATGGCACTCCTCTTCTCCTGAACTACTGGATAAGGCTGTTGTCATGCTGGTGGACCCGCAGCTACCTCGAGCTCTGTGGCCCATTGGGCATGTAACCAAGATTCACCGCAGCGACGATGGGTGCATTAGATCCGCTGATGTGGACATCAGAGGACATGTGTACACCCGGCCGGTAGCTCGGTTGGTGATGTTGCCAGCTCTCCCGTCTGGGTCAGGAGCCTCTGTGAGGCCCCTCGGCCTGAATGATAAGCCTTTTAATGGAAGCAAATGTTCGTACACATTTGGGGCGGCTGTATAAAAGGCTTTGACATTTCTGGTGCCTGCCGCTTTAAGAGGCTTCTTCTCTGGTTACGGTTGAGGAAGTGCGTAGTTAGTGTATTGGCTATAGTGGGAACGCAAACACAAACGCGTTCAAGTTCAGTAGTATAGTTTAACTTAGTTCCTCCGGAATATTTCAGCTTTCAATATTCCAGGTGTTGAGTAAATGACAAAGAAACTATAATGACAATACTGGATATTGGAATGTTCTGATGAGCACTGCTAAAGTTCAATAAAGTTAAAGGAAAAGAAAATTCATCTCCTCGTGTTTATTCCTGTGTCCTGACCGATACACCATCCTGTTTACTGGCTGAAAACTTTGACGAACTAGTCCTACTTGATTTACTCACTGACACATTATATTTAGCTACCATGGAGCCTCCCTAAAATTATTGTTATGTAATATCAGTACATTAAACCTAATCAAGCCCCTCGAAAGCTGGGGCTTGATTAGCAAGCTTCGATGGTACTTGACGTTTGCCTATGCTTAAAGTTAGGACCGAGATATAAACTAATCTTACACGTAAATGTAATCTTATTAAGATGTAATTGGACTAACGTTCTGTAGATGGCTTAGCTTGCTAACGTTAGTTTTATGCTAACCGTACAGACTACTGATCTTACTGATTTTAGAAACTTCTGTTTGAGAAAAACTAACTAGCGAATGTTGTTATATTAATCTGGATAACTGGCGAATGTTGTTATATTAATCTGGATAACTGGCGAATGTTGTTATATTAACCCGGATAACTGGCGAATGTTGTTATATTAACCCGGATGTTGACAGTTAGCAGTTCAGCAGAAGAGGCAAAGAAGGAGGAGTCAGGATGTTGACAGTTACAGTTCAGCAAGAAAGGCAAAGAAGAAGAACGGGGCGGTTTCAGTCTGCATAAACGAGAACCCCCACCAGCACGAGAACACCCATTTGTGGCCGCTTTTGGATGATATTATAATCATCACCCACAGAAGTGGAGCTGAAGGAAACCAGGTCACGAACATCTGTGGAAGAGGTCTTCGCCCTTCTGATGAAGGACACAAGGGACCTTGAACAGCCCGTGTGCTGGAACTGCGTCAACACGCAGTCGTCAGAAGAGGCTGTTGCACGTGGTGGCCTGGGCCTCTCCTCCCATGGCTCGATGGTGGCAGGGAGGTGGCCATCGAGCAGTTCTGGCTGGTGGAAATCCTGACCCGAATTGTCCTGACTGTCATTTAGCAGAGGAAATGACAGTCAGGTTTATCCAGTGCTGCTTCTGAATGAGCTCTGCCTATGCAGAACATACACGTGTCATGCGCTTCGGGGAGCTCCATCTGTCCTCTGCATGCACTACACTCCTTAATCGACATCCTCTTGCCAGATCGCAGAAGGGAATGGCTTGAGAGCGTCATTTTGAGAGCGACTCAATGACGGTGAGCGTCACGCTATATAGGGAGAGGCTCCGTCCCTAGCTCACGTGCGTCATTGGCCGGTTCATTTCACTGGTGCGATGCAATCAGGCTTCAGTATTTGTGAAAGGAGGGAGATAACCCCTATAGTGTGGTAACGCAATGTTGAGAGACAACTTTTGGCACTTAATAAACAAAACGTTACGCATCTTGCGGAAGAACATTGTAGCTACTTCTCTCTGTTTATGTATATAAGGAGTCTAGCAGGTACTCACTCCGCAGCAGTGGGCGTCCCGCTCTTTCTAAAATAGTTAGAATATAAACACGTATTAAAGGCTTACCATAGTGTTTCAGGATAAGACAAAAACATGGTTTAGATTAGAAGATTGATTCATAATGTACTTGCTCATTATATAAATATTTGTAAATTTTAAACAAAGTTAGTGAGTGTACATTTATGAATCACAATGGATTCAACAAGGCCACATGGTTAAAATGAAAGCAAATGATACCATCTAGAGGAAGATCTGTGGCACTGCCAAACTATTACCATAACTACCTATAGAGAAGCTCATGCAAGTTATTCAGAGGATCGAAATGACACAAAATAAGCGTGAAACATGACCAGTTCCATTTTATTATTTTTTTAACCAAATTGTTTGTCAAAAATACAAGGAATAACCAGAGTGTAAGAACTTAATCTTAAACCTTATTTCAATAATCAGGCGTAGCATCAGTTCTGGCAGGTCACGTTAGTCAAGCTCGCATCAGCTGACTCTCAGCTGATCCACATCTACCTATAAGAATACGACGCCTATCACTGTATACATATTGCTAAGCTCCTTCAGTATTATCAACAGCTATCGCGTTTCTCATGAGCAAATTACCTTCCTCCCTCATTATCGTAATGCATCACATCCAAGCAGCTAAAACAAGTTGTTTGAAATATGGATTAAGATTTAAAAGACGGTTCCCCTTGTCAAACAATCAAATTTGAGCAAATTATCCAGCTTTTGATTATTCTGAGAGTCAAATACTTTACTTGTAAGTCTATTATTTTTAAGTGATGGATCTGAACACGAACATTTGCTCATTAGACTCCTTCGGGCAACGTTTTTTTCCGATGAGTCAGTAGACTAGATAATTGGGTGAAATTCTTCCCACATAAAGAGCACTTGTATGGCTTCTCTCCAGTATGAATTCTCTCATGATCTTTCAAGTTTCCTGACTGAGCGAAACTCTTTCCACAGTGTGAGCACTTGTAAGGTTTCTCTCCAGTATGAAGTCTCTCATGATATTTAAGGTTTCCTGACCGAGTGAAACTCTTTCCACAGTGTGAGCACTTGTAAGGTTTCTCTCCAGTATGAATTCTCTGGTGTGATTTTAAGGCACTGGACGTAGTAAAAGTCTTTCCACAGTTAGGGCAAACATGAGATCTCACACCATTATGAATAGTCTCATGCTCTTGTAAATTTTGCAGTCGTGAAAAACACTTTCCACAAAAAGTACAAAAGTGAGGCTTTACACCAATATGAATGTTAATGTGTGTTTTTAAGCTTGATGCCAAAACAAAGGTTTTATCACACTGGTCACAGCTGAATGACCTCACTCCAGAGTGACGGCGCAGATGATCTTCAAGAACACTTTTCTGAATGAAACTCTTTCCGCACTGAGTGCATGTGAACGGTTTTTCTCCGGAGTGAATTCTCATGTGCTCATTTAAGCTTCCTTTCTGCGTGAAACTCTTTCCACACTGAGTGCATGTGAACGGTTTTTTCTCCAGTGTGAATTCTCATGTGCACATTTAAGTTTGCTTTATGTCTGAAACTCTTTCCACACTGAGAGCATGTGAACGGTTTCTCTCCAGTGTGAATTCTCATGTGCACATTTAAGTTCCCTTTTTGTTTGTAACTCTTTCCACACTCGAAGCAGGTGAAAGATCCTTTGACTTCAGATTGTTCAGCTTGTTTTTGTGAGAAATCCTCTTTGGTCTTTGAAACAACTGCATTTCCATCTTCATTTTTGAAATGATGATGTTTTTGAAACAGAAGTTGTTTGTCTTCATTTTTATATGTCAGTTTTACATCTTCATTTGTGAAATGATGGTGTTTGTCTTCATTCACTTCCATCGGGTCTAAAATCACCATATTAAATTCAATTAAAAAGGACAAATGAGAAACAAAGAAATAAAGTTAATTCTTAATTTAGCACAAATCCAGTTTACTACTGAGTCTACTAGTATCTAGTTTGAGATGAAAACTGACATGTAACAATACATCTAAATGTTCCTCACCAGCCATTAAAGAGAATGAAACACCATCCTATTTGTTGAAAAAAGGAAAAAGAAAACACCAACCTATTTGTTCCTCTGTATCTTCATCTTTTATTCTGCAGGGTTCTTCTTTAAACTCCATTCTTTACAATAGTCTGTCAGTAGTTTCTCCTGGAGTAATTCCTCCTGCTTGCTGCTTCTTCACCTGTGGGAAGATGGGAATATTTAATCTCCAAAGCCACGCCTCCTCCAAAACACGAGCGCTTAAAACAGGGAGCAAACACAAAACAAGGGTGTCAGACTGCTAGTGGTGGGAATCTTTTGGTACCTCACGATTTGATTCAAATCGATTCTTGAGGTCATGGTTCGATTAAAAATGTATTCTCGATTTTCTCAAATTTCGATTTGACGTGCATAGATTTGATTGTAGTTTAGTTTTTTGTGTTTTCTTTTTAAGTTTAATAGGTCTAGAAGAATTTTTTTCTACTGAATTAAATGTGAACCTTGAAATTTATTTAGTTTATTTTAGTCAACCTAATATTATAAAACAAATCCCCTATAAGCTGACTACAATCATCACACACGTCAATCGTCTTCTGTAATAAAGCATTGTCTTTTTGTATTTTCGTTAAAAACAGGAACAAAGAAACAAATTACAAACAATAGGACAAATACAATAGAAATAAATATACAAATTAAATAAACTAAGTTTTTCAGGTACAGTAGCATAGGTTTATTTACGTTCTAACGCTTTCCCTCTTACATTTATTCTGGCATGATATTGTCAAAATGTTCTCATTGTTTAGGGTTGGTAGTCAAGTCAAGAAGGAGAGTGAACACAGGACACATGTAGGCCTACTCAGTTAATTAACATGGATCTTAATGTTGTAAGAGTAAAAGGAAAACCAATCTACTACTCAAAATGCACATTTTAGTGTATTCACCATGACAGTGTACCAATTTCATCACATGGCACGGTTTGGTGCCACGATTTGGTTCGGTACGGCACGGCTTTGGCGCGTACGGTACGGCTCAACTCGGCATGGCTCACTTGTTGCGCTTTCCACTGCATGGTACGGTACGGCTTGCTTGAAATGGTACCACCACTGTTGAGGTTCCAAGAGTGCCATACCGATACTAAAATGTGACGTGAGAACACTGCAGATCACTGATTGGTCAGACAGAATCGTCACTACCAGCGTCATTGTATTTGCGAAACATCAAACCTGCTAGGTTTAAATATCCAGTAACAGCCACCGCTGTAGAACCTGTTTTAAAACTACTTGCTTGAAGAAAAAATAAAGAAAAAAAAAAAACGTCCAAAAAATAATAGCTGAATCGTGTTCAGTGGACGAAGTGCAGACGTTCCTCACGTTGGTTGCCGAGGAACGGATAAACTATAACGATCCGTCTATAATCCCACCCACTTTGAAGCGGTACTAACTGCAGTGGAAAAGCAAACCGAGCTAAAGCGAGCCGAACCATGCCGCGCCGATCTGAACCGTACTGAGCCCAAGGTTTCCACAGTGTTTTAAAGGGCAGTAAAAGAAACCATCAAATCAGTTAGTCTCGCAATAACCACACTTGATATTTAATATCCTGTTACTCACACTCCACCACTGCTTTTACACAAGTTAACGAACAGCTCCGTCTTCAATCAGATACTTCGAATACCCTTGAAGAGATTATACGCTTTATCCCCGTAGTCTCTCTTGATTGATAACTGGAACTCCATTAACGCTGCAATCGCTCCTCTCCGTTACCACAACAAACAGCAAGATATTCCATATGCACTTAGATTACTGGTAGATTCATGAGGCAGATTAAATAGCCGTTCGCCGACGTAATCAACTTTCCGTCGGCTCAGAAAAGATGAGACTGCACACGACCTGAACCTATTCGTTCTCCCCGCCATCACTCTTTTCAGCTTAGCCAATACATATGTCATCTTGCATCCGGTATGCTCAAACTTAACCGACAAAGACACCATCTTTGTTGTTGCACTCATTTAAACTATACATTGCATCGTTCAATCTATCCCGTTCCTCTGAATATGAACTATAATTATATAGACAAATGCACTCTATAAATCAAATTTATTTTCCACAGTTCACACTTCACAGTTCACACAATGTGCATTTTGACATAATTGTGTGTGTAGATGTGAAAGAGAACTGAATTTGAGATCGCATGCATGAGAGGCGGCATCTGTACGCGTACTACGGCTGTGTGTCTGTCAGCGCGAGCACCGCATTGAGTCCTTGTTTGCGGGTTATCAGACTGATCTCATGAAACGGCGTATGTATAACACGCCAATTCGTATTTCCATTTTTGGCGTGCTATCAACGCGCATAATCGCTTTTCAGCGTGTTTATGAACGCCGTTGACTTAGTGGTCACCAACCCGTCGATCGCGATCGACAGGTCGATCTTGGAAGCATTTTAAGTCGATCACGAAGAGTTTTTAAAATCAGAGAAAAAAAAAAACCAATATAAAATGCACATGGTGTCTAGGGGATGCGGAAGCGCGCGCGCTGTTGCAATTACGTCATTTTTGCCTGCGCTCATGCGGACGCGTCGAGTATAAACCAGCTCAGCCACTTCATACGCTCACATCAAGCTCTTCAAGCTAACGATACGCATGCTAACGAAATGATGGCTGTGTAAGATTTGCTGTCAAACTATAAACCAGACTACAGAGCACTTGCTGATAGTGTAAGTGTGCAATCACAGCCATCACATTGAATATAAGTGTGGGGAGAGAATCTCATCTGAGCCCTCAGAGTGAGGAAGTATTGCTAGTTTGAAATCGGTTGGCTATATTGTTAAAAGGAGAAATGTGTTTTATGTTGTTGAAAAAAGGAAAGATAATCAGTGCTGAACATGATTGTTTTAGGCCTGTAATTGATTGATTATTGAGGTAATGACTAGTTAGTAATGAATAGTAGCCTAGCAGGTCTGTCATAACATTTTGTATGGAGTACCATACAAGCCAAATTGACTAATTATTGTTGTGTTTATGAGTAATACGCCTGTGGAAATACTTAATGTTATATTACTGTTGAAAATGTTGAATTATAGTTGACAGTTTGTATAGTTATATATTTGTATAGTTAAATATATATTTTGCTAGTGACTAACAGGCAACAAAGAATGTCAAAGTAGAACTACATTGTGGCCTTGTTTTTTCATAATTTTTTGCAAGTGGTAGATCTTGGTTTACATTTGGACTTGGGGTGTGATCTTAGGCTCGAAAAGGTTGGTGACCACTGCATTACTGTATATATAAATATATGACCTACCCCATCCCCGTCCCTAAACCTACCCGTCACTGGGGTTAATACCATTTATGAGTCTTCCCCTACCATCCTAGGAAAACAAATATCGCTACCCCAGATGTAGATCTAGATTTTTCTTCATTTCGCTCGGGCATTTAACAGCATGTACATACACGCAGAATCACTCGGACATTTAACGGCGTAGACATACACGCATACACGCGGATAGCTCAAAATGCGTATAGATAACACGCCACTTGACTTGAAAGTGGCGTGTATGTTTAAGCAAAAGTCATGATGTCATGTTGGGGTTATTGCAATTAACATCAATAACTGTAAGTAACTCTGTGGTTTGTTTAACACTTTAGAAAGTCAATTTTTTAAATTTGTGAATTGATGCAAATAGGTTGAAGATAGAATCCCAATTGACCTCTCGCCGGCCCCTCCCCAAAAAGGGCCATTGTCCAATCACACATCATAGCAACCGTTACTATGTGAGCAGGCCAGACAAACATTGACTCCAAGCTAGATGGTGAAGAGGTGCGCCCACGGCGTTTGTAAATCGGACAATAACTGTTAGATACCCCGAGAGATTGTCGGGAATTTCCATTCCCAAAGACGAAAAAAAAACGCGAGCGGTGCCTACAATGGAAAAAACAGTGTGGACGGCCCCACTCCCAGTTAAATGTGTGAAACATGGTTAACTCGCGTGCAGCGTACGTGAGACTGAGACATTGAAATTAGTCAAAAGAAACATGGAGAAAGCAGATAAAAAAAAGAAAAGAAACTAACCTATAAACTCGGAATAGCAGTGATATCTCCCATTTAAAAAATAATAAAATATCAAGTATGCCTATTTTGTCTCGGTCTGCAGTCTAATAAAAGTTAATCAGAAAAATAAAATAAAATGGTAACACAAACTACAGAAATATTTCTGAATATTAATTTAAAGTCAAGTCATCCTCATTTATATATCGCTTTTAACAATGTAGATTGTTTC
Source organism: Chrosomus eos (assembly GCA_036326025.1). Classification (NCBI taxonomy): domain Eukaryota; kingdom Metazoa; phylum Chordata; class Actinopteri; order Cypriniformes; family Leuciscidae; genus Chrosomus; species Chrosomus eos. Next base: position 29,880,756 of record CM070834.1, on the reverse strand, counting down.
AAAGCAGCTTTACCAGGGTTTCCCATACATTCATTAATTTGTGGCGGGCCGCCACAATATCAACGCTGACCGCCACGGATTGATTTTCAGATTTTTAAACTACCCGTATTTAATATGGGTAAAATTGTATTTTATTGTAGAGCTGCGCGCAGCTTGCTCCCCCCCCCCTCTCTCACAAACTGAAAACGGAGGCGCGCGCGAATAGCCCCGCCTCCTCTTCGAGCACAGTCTCAAAACATGCGTTGGAGGACGGATTGTTCTGGTCACTGTGGAGCTTATTTTCCCAGCGAATATTCCAGAATCAATCCGGAGTTGAATGGTTGTTAATGAACACTGTTGCGAAACAACTCTGATAAGTTATTCTATATTAAATGCTGTCGCGTTTCCATTACAGATTCAGGGTTTCCCACAGCACTTTGTAACTAAGGCGGCCGCCTAAGCAACACACACGTCGTCAAAAAAATGTATGAGCGAAGCCTGCCTTGTTACTCTGTCCTGTTTATAGCTTAAGTTCTCTGCCCGAGGCAGAACTTGGGCTGATATTTCCCGCCGCCATCCTCGGGCCGGGCCCTTGATCTAGAGACGTGCGGCGCGGGACTAGATTTGATCGCCGAGTGCGAGCGCAGGAGCTGGTGGTAATGCACTCTGTGTGTGCGGGCTGTGGGAGAATAAAACGATTCACAGGACTCCCGCAAATTATGAATATCAATGAATAAAACATATAAAAACTAATAAATTGTTATTAATCTGTTGCAGAAAAGAACAACTAAACAAAATTGAAACGATTTACTATCAGAAGCATTTAAGATAGACTCCCATCACCGCTCAAAACTGACTTTTTGTTCAGTGCTGAATTCTGCATGCTGCCAAATCCTCTGTTTATAACAAACAAAGTGTAGATATTGTGAAATATTCATTGTGCAATCAGCTTCATTGATAATAATAGAGATGTCTGAGATCGCGATGATGTCAGCTTTTTAGGGATTATTAACATGCAGTCATGGCAAACCATACCATGGCAAAAGTAGCCTATGCTTTTATGTTAAATTAACAGTTGTTTGTAAATTCAAATTGTAAATTCGCACCTCTGCATTTTGACAATGTTGTTTTGCACTTTATTTTGCACTTCATTGTTTTATAGTTGTATAGTGTTTGTTAAAATTCAGTTGTTGTTTCAGTTGTTCTGCACTTTTTAGCACAAATATTTTAAAATATTTGTATAGTTTGTTAAAATTGCACATTGAAAACAAATGTTGTTTTGAAAAGCTGGTTATTTATAAATCTAATTTGTTATTTAAATTTAATATAGTGTTTAATAATTGTTACATTTAGTACAGAGCCTGTAGTCTATCACACAAACAAGCCAATATGATAGGGCATTGGAATATTTTTTCAGAAAGGCCCGTAAAATAAAATTCCCCGTTGCCATTGCCCGTTCAAACAAAGGGTGCAAAATATGCAACAAGAAGTCTGTGGAGCAGTCACAGAAGTGTAGCAATGGCATAGCAATAGCAATGTCTTTAAGTTATCTGACATTATGTGTTCCCCCCCCCCCCCCCCCCCCCCCCCCCAAAAAAAAAAAAACCCACCACCACACATAGAATCTAATTCTGTGGGAAACACTGGAGACAAACATATAATTTAAGGTAACAAAGAATGGTTTGGTTTTATAGCGGTTCTTGAATATGTTGTTTCCAGCTAAAGTTAGTTTTGATTGATTCACTTCCGTCGAAATGATCATTTGTTATTAAATTAGGGGCCGCTAAGACGACGCCGTACTCTCTAAATAGACTTTAAACGCGAACCTGTGATAAACGCTGATGGCATTCACATGCGCGTTAAAGGGATACTCCACCTCCCCCGGAAACAGGCCCATTCCACAACTCCCCCGGAGCCAAACAGCCAAGCCCCACCGCCCCCGAATCCACCCAGCCGACCCCCCGATACCCAGAAGAACATCAGCAAGCAGACAGTCCCCGGTCCCACTGACTCCCACAGCATATTTTTTTCCTACCATGGAAGTCAATGAGAACAGAAACCGCCCGGTCACCGACACTCCTCCAAACACCAGAAAATCGGCCGAATGGACCCAAAAACGGCAAAACCCAACCGTCCAACCCTGAGGGAACGGCAAAACTAGCCCACCTCCAAAAAAAGTGGAGCATCCCCCTAAGAATTGATTCTATAGTTATGTGCGTTTGAATATATGTGTGCGCAGGTTCGTAATTCGCTACAAACCATGCCTAAACAAACTACTTGTCTTGCCTATAAATTTTGACGCAGAATTTTATTTTATCAATTCGGTGTATGGACGCGAAATCGTAATTTCATAGCGCTTTATCTGTAGAGTGGATTAGGGATCCTCCATAGGGAGAGACTAGTTGGCGCTTCAGCACTGCGTTGTCATCGGGTCCAGGCGAACGTCCTTCGTCAAATCTGGTAACGGCCTGGATCCGGCAGGCTGCAGGAAAACCTCGGGATAAACAAAAACACTAAATTAGCGTAGATGCCATTCTTCTTATGATGTAACGAGTACATCAGGATTTGAGGGAAGTGTTCCCGGTTCCGGCTGGCCTAATCTATGCAGCCTAACATTTAATTATCGAGGTCTATAATGTATTATGGGAATGCTAGGTCAAAGAGATGTGTTTTTAGTCTAGTTTTAAACTGACAGACTGTGTCTGCTTCCCGGACAATGGTAGGAAGATTGTTCCAAAGTTTTGGTGCTAAATAGGAAAAGGATCTACCGCCAGCAGTCGATTTTGATATTCTAGGTATTATCAACTGGCCAGAATTTTGAGATCGCAATAGACGTGCAGGACTATAATGCGTTAAGAGCTCACTCAAGTACTGGGGAGCTAAACCATTTAGTGCTTTGTAAGTAATCAGCAATATTTTAAAATTTATATGATGTTTAATAGGCAGCCAATGCAGTGTTGACCGAACCGGGCTAATATGTGGCTGCGGCTGCGTTTTGGACCAGCTGTAGTTTGTTTAATAAGCGTGCAGGGCAACCACCCAGTAGAGCATTACAATAATCTAGCCTTGAGGTCATGAACGCATGAAATGGAAGCTTTAGCGTTAAGTTCTGCCAGGAAGACTCAATTGTTACGTCACTTATTACCTTCTCATCTATCCAATCGCATCTAATGCTTGTGGTATAAAAGAACGGTACTTACACATGTTTGAGTTCGCAGATGCTGACGCTTTCATTCATGCTCTCGTTCAGTCGCCAGCCAACATGTTTCAGGACACGCATATTGCTTACAATTATCGAGATCCGACGATGTTCCGTCGTATCTCCTGCTGCACGTCGAGGTTCCCGCGTTCAGTGTCGCATCTCCCCGTAGGCACAGCGGTCTTCGGAGAGTTTTGATCAGCCAAGGCCTCTCATGAGAAGTTCTGCTCCTTTAGGCCTAAAACACCCTGGGTAACCCATCAGCGTCAGCTCAGCAATGATAATTCGGCAGGAAGAGAACTGCAATGTCATCCTCAACTTGTCTACCAAAAGAACTTCTCTGTCTGTACGGGTGCCGTTTATCCCGCAGATCACGATCCACCGTCATGAATCAACAACGCTGCAAGTCACGAGAGGCGATATTCTCTCTTGGTTTCAAGTTCAAGCTCCACTTCCAAGACTTTCAAGTCGGTTTTTCAAGTTTTTGGTAGGCGCTTCCAGCCACTGTTAATATGTACCCTACACTTCATTCAGGTAAGTATTTATCCGTTGCTTCCTCACCAGCGGTTCAAATTGGTGTCCACGATGACGTGGCGCGATCTAATAATTACGGCTGATCTGCAGACTGCAACGGGCCGGATAGCTCGCCCTAATGCTCGTAGCAAGTGTAAGCAAAGTTTCGCGTTACCGTGATTCCACAGTTTAGTGGTAATCTAATAATATCAGCGTTGTCAATACCACGCTCTCATTGGCAGTTTGCAAATACCCACTAACAATCCACTAACAACTGCGTAAATGATTAGAAATCAAATAACGCGCAATATCACGGGTCGCGCTCTTCATAACGTCTGCTCACTCACCAGAGTTCGTGTGTGTGTAATAAAAAATAAATAAATAAATAAATAAATAAATAAATAAAAAACCTGAGCTAAAGAGAAGTTTGTCATTTGGCTGTTATGCATTTACTGTAGTGGCAGTAAGTGTTGTAATTCACAAACACCTATTTTTTTTCACCATATTTAGGCCTAGGCTACTTAAAATTAATATTAAGTCATTCAATGCTTAAAATTAGATCTACAACATTGGAAATGTGTACAATCGCTGTAATACTCAACCTTTCCTAGCTGGTGACTACTTAATCCACTGATATGTGTGATAGAAATAATTTATGTGATGGGTATTTCCACATTAATGTACAGAGAAATGCAGACTAAGGATCAATGCAGCTGCGTGGCTCCGGTCAAAGGCCACATATACTTGACAAAAACTGCAACTCAGTAGCCTAGAACTAACAGTCATATTAGTTTTATCAAATCAAACCAATCACCAGAACTAATAAGTGAAGGAGACTCGAGCGTCATTGTCTTTGCTCAAATGTATGATTTACACGTTCATGTATCATTCTCTTCAAGTCTCAACTGTTAGTGGCCAGCGATTTTCCCCCAGCCATGAATGGGGCTATTTCTGCAAAGAGCAACTTGGGAGCCATGTCAGTCATATGCTGCACATCTGAGAAAAGGATTCCATGCTCAAAAGACAACAGATCAAGTATCATTTAGATTCCTCTTTTCACATCCTGATCATGGCCGGTTGTTCCTTCCTCGTCTACAATTACAAAAATCGTAATTCAATATTTCTTCCATTCATAGTTTGCTCGCAGGCATTCAAATTCACGCAAGTATTTTAATCCTAATTATCCAAGTCTGTTCACCGTACCTTCTCTTTGTTTGCTACTTAAGGCATAGCCAGTTCCTCTAGTAAACCTCTGATAAACGCCTGCCAATCACATTGTATCACAAAGATAAAAAATAAGTAAATAAAAAAAAATTGTATAATTGTAAAAAGTGTATAATTGTGCCCCTTTTTTCGCAGGATATGTATGGGTCTCGGGTGTGTATGCGGGATTTGGCTCTGAATGCCCCCCAGATAATTTTGAATAGTATGCTGGAATGGTCATTTCGAGGGTGAGAAAGATCTTTTTGTCTGTCCCTTTGGATGTGGTAGGGCTCCTGCTCCCGGCACAGGGGTCGGAGTTTTAACAGCTCGTTTTGCAGCTTCGATTACCTCTCACCGGCAATTTTAAAAACTTTTCACTTTATTCAACCGGAATCGTACAAGATGGAGAGTCTCAAGAAGTGTCTTCATATAGTCAACTTTCCGGATGGTCGTTGATGAATTATGTAGCTCATGCGTAGCTATCTCTAGTCACTGATAAGGTTATTCTGTCTCGATATTCTATAAATCATGTCCTGTGGGCAGGATTCATGTAAATTTAGGTTGTGATGCACTAACCCAGGAGGATGTCTTTAGCTCCTCTCAGCGCTGTTGTAGTCTTTAAAAGCAATTCCTAAATGAATTTCTCCCATTGCTTGAACTTTGAGTGTTGTAACCTTGAAGATGTTGGTTATGCTTAAACGGCAACATTACACATGTAAGTTAGAAAAGCAAAATCCATCCTACCCCTTTTCATTACCTCCTGTCTGCATGGTCTCTTTTTCTATTGTTATTCAGATTGTAGCTGTCTGTTACAGCGTTCATGGCTCATGCATCCAGGGGATTCACTCCAGGAGCTAAATGCTCCGATTTTCCCCATGGTCTTTTTCTGATTTGCGTTTCTCACCTAATTTTTTTTTTTTACTCTTCTTAAAAATTCTAAGAATGACTCTCAAGGCTCTGTATTACATTATCAATTTATAAATTGGTAATAAAATCTGTCCCTTCTCATCTATGATTAATTTCTTAAAATTCCCCTCCATTTATCCTAACTAAAGGAAAACACTTCTCTCTAAGCCTAGTTCAGGACTAGGATCCTGGGCAGATGGTCTTCCTCTGCATTAGAGTCATATATAAGACCCGATTCAAAAAATCATCCTCGAAGCTCAGCAAGCTCTTCACCAAAACGGTTCAGGTAAATAACCTTTGCAACTACTGGTGGTGGTGCCATGATATTCCATTCTCACAATTGGTCTTAAATTCTGCTTGCATTTACAAATGGTCAATGAGTCATCGTCTATATGTGGCCTAGTGGCCTTGTCTTAATGTGGCCGTGTCTCTATGTGGCAGTAGTAGCCATTGTGGTCTTGTCCCATGTGGTCCTTATGGTCTTAAAAAAAAAAAAAAAAAAGATCATGCAAGTGCATGATATACATGTTCAGTGTGGTCTACTGTGACCGTGTAGCCTAATGTGGCCTTGTCCCGTGGTCTTGTGGCCAGTTATGGCATGGTTCTGTGTGGCCTAGTGGCTGTGTCTCGTCGGCCTTGTATCTGTGTGGCATTAGCAGCCTTGTGGCCCAACGAGCCTTGTCTCTGTGCGGGTCTCAAGGCCTTGTGGCATAATGTTGCCTTGTCCTATGTGTGGCCTACATGGTCTCGTGGCCCTTATGGCCTTGGTTCTGTGTGGCCTAGTGGCCGTTGTCCGTGTGACCTCGTCTCAGTGTGTCACGATATCGTGGCCCTTGCGGCCTCATTCTGTGTTCAGTGTGGTCTACTGTGACCGTGTAGCCTAATGTGGCCTTGTGCCGTGGTCTTGTGGCCAGTTATGGCATTGGTTCTATGTGGCCTAAGGCCTTGTCTATGAGTGGTTCTGTCTCTGTGTGGCTCTAGCAGCCTTGTGGCCCAGCGGGCCTTGTCTCTATGTGGGTCTAAAGGCCTTGTGGCACAAGTTGCCTTGTCCTGTATGTAAAAAATGGCCAGTGGTCTGTGGCCCTTAGTGGCGCGGTTCAATGTGGCCTAGTGGCCGTCGTCTGTGTGGCTTGTTCTGTGTGGTCTATAGTGGCCTGTGGCACAAGTTGCCTTGTCCTGTATGTAAAAAATGGCCAGTGGTCTGTGGCCCTTAGTGGCGCGGTTCAATGTGGCCAAGTGGCCGTTGTCTGTGGCCAAGCGGCCTTGAAGCATTATTGCCTCGCAAAACAAAAAAAAACAAAAAAATGGCCATGTGGTCTTGTGGTCCTCACGGCCTTGTTTTGTGTGGCCTTGCGGCCTTGTCCAGTCTACCTCGTTCTATGTGCGGCATTAGAGGCCGTTGTGGCTAAATGCGGCCTTGTCTCTGTGGTCTAACAAGGCCATGTGGCCGGGCGGCCTTGTCTCTGTGGTCTATCATGGCCGTGTGGTCCAATGTGGACAGTTTGCGGTCTAAGGAGGCCTTCTCTGTGTATAGCCCTAGGTGGCCTGCTCTGTGTGGTCCATCGTGGCCTTGTCTCTGTGTGGCCCAAGGTGGCTCTGTTCTGTGTGGTCCTTTGAGGCTTTGTCTCTGCGTGGCCCAAGGTGGCTCTGTTCTGTGTGGTCCATCGCGGCCTTGTCTCTGTGTGGCCCAAGGTGGCTCTGTTCTGTGTGGTCCTTTGAGGCTTTGTCTCTGTGTGGCCCAAGGTGGCTCTGTTCTGTGTGGTCCATCGCGGCCTTGTCTCTGTGAGGTCTGTTACGGCCTTGTCCCATGTGGCCAGTTCTGCGTTGCCAAGGTGGCCTTGTCTCTGTGATTCTAAAACGGCTCGTGTTCCAATGACATGTGGCCCAAGGTGGCCTAGCCCAAGGTGGCTCTGTTCCGTGTGGTCCATCGCGGCCTTGTCTCTGTGTGGCCCAAGGTGGCCTCGCCCAATGTGGCTCTGTTCCGTGTGGTCCATCCGTGTGGTCACATGACTGCGCATGCGCATGCGGTCTGTGTTTGTGTTTGGAGCTCCGTCGAATTGATTCATTAATCCTTGATTTTCTTTTTTACCACTCAATTATAAACAGGCATCCTCGATACTATTCCTTATAAAAAACAATCGGATTGCTTTGATATCGCTACTTAGATCCAACTTTCCGAATCTCGGCTACTAGCCTTTAGCCCGCTAGCATTTCAGGCGTGGCCTCGCGCCTATCGAGTGTCTCATTTTACACCCGTTTCTCTGAAAGGATACAGGTTATATCCTTTGGTATTAGAGCTTAGAGCCCGCATCAACGGGGCATAAGCGCATGCTTATCGAGCGTCTCATTTTACACCCGTTTCTCTGAAAGGATACAGGTTATATCCACCATTTCAGTCCTAAAATAGTAGTGATATTGGTAGTATCACTACTAATTTACTGTTCATCTGTTATAATGGCGAACATATCGGATGTGTGTCTAACGTTACCTCTGAGTGCAGGTGAGGACACATTCGAGCTGATTTCGGTACGATTGGAGCTGGAGTCGGTGGAGAAGCAGATTCGTGTTCTGCTGGAGAAGCAAGCCGAGCTGCGAGATCGGCGATCAGCGCTTGAAACATCACGCGCCGATGCTCACAAGTCAGTGGTTAGTAACTTTTTGACTTTGACTCCGACTTCGTCTACTCCGTGCGTTTCTCTGCCCAGGAGGACGCGATCATCTCTGCCTTCAATCACTCCTGCACCCTGGGTCACGACACGAGCCAGGACCAGAGCAAGAACCTCTCCCCCCCTCCCGGTCTTCGAGATCTCCACCCGGAACCGCTTCTCCCCTCTTCGCGAAGCGGAACGCGATGACGCGACATCTCCAAGACTCTACAGACCATCTGACTAGTAAGTCAAAGTCCAAACCACAGTCTTTGCTGTCCCAACTTAATTGATATAAGTACCAATGTAGAACATTATATAGAAACTGTGTCTATTCCTCGCTTAGTGAAGCCAAACAACAAATCTACTGTAAGATCTAGCAAGAATATTATTGTAATTAAACCAGAAAATCTAAATATCAGTGAACAAAAACAATTTCTAAAGCTAGGTCTTCTAAACATTAGATCGCTCACACCTAACGTGGTTATTGTAAATGAAATGGTCACAGATAATAATTTCGATGTTCTGTGTCTTACTGAAACCTGGCTTAAACCAAATGATTATTTCGGTCTAAATGAGTCTACTCCACCAGGATACTGTTATAAGCATGAGCCCCGTCTGATCGGTCGTGGCGGCGGTGTTGCAACAATCTAGAGAGATATTCTTAATGTTACTCAGAAAACTTGTCATAGGTTTAATTCGTTTGAAGTACTTGTGCTAAATGTTACGCTCTTAGATGTAAGAAAGAAATCCTTATTATCTCTAGCCTTGGCTACCGTATATAGACCTCCAGGGCCATATGCTGATTTCCTAAAAGATTTTGCAGACTTTCTCTCAGACCTATTGGTCAATGTCGATAAAGCAATAATTGTTGGCGACTTTAACATACACGTAGATAATACAAATGATGCGTTAGGGGCTGCGTTTACAGATTTATTAAACTCTTTTGGGGTGAAGCAAAACGTCAGTCGTCCCACTCATCGTCTAAATCATACACTAGATTTAATTATATCATATGGAACCGATCCAACCGATATAGATATTATACTGCAAAGTGACGATCTCACTGATCATTACATGGTAACACTGCTGAAATTTGTCATGTTGCACCACGTTATCGACCAGGCAGAACAATCCTTCCAACCACTATAGATAGATTCTCAAATAGCTTACCTGATCTATCTCAGCTGCTCAGTAAACCCAAACAAACAGATGAACTAGAGGAAATGACTAGCAGTATGAGCAACATTTTCTCTAGTACACTAGATATTGTTGCACCAATTAGATTAAAAAAGGTTAGAGAGAAAACTAAAGCACCATGGTACAACAGTGCTACGCATGCTATCAAGAGAGAAACTCGTAACTTAGAGTGTAAATGGAAACGAACTAATTTAGAGGTCTTCAGAATCGCGTGGAAAGACAGTATGTCACGTTATAAAAGGGCTCTAAAATCAGCCAGGGCTGAGCATCTCCGCAAACTAATAGAAAATAACCAAAATAATCCAAGGTTTTTATTTAACACCGTGGCTAGACTAATCAGACATCTCCATAGCAAAATATTCCGTTACAATATAGTAGTAATGATTTTATGAATTACTTCAATGAGAAAATAGAAAGCATCCGAAACACAATTGTAAATGTACAATCCTCTATGGTGTCTTATGACTCAGCCTCAATTATGGCCCCCCTAGAACAACTACACCGCTTTGCAACTATAGGACAGGAAGAACTAAAACTTATCATTGGATCTAAACCAACAACATGTTTATTAGATCCAATACCCACTAAACTACTTAAAGAAGTGTTACCTGTAGTTGAAGAGCCTCTTCTCAATATTATTAACTCGTCTTTATTTTTAGGTCATGTTCCAAAAATATTCAAGCTGGCAGTAATAAAACCTCTCATTAAGAAACCGCAATTAGATCCAAATAACCTAGCAAATTACAGACCCATCTCAAATCTTCCATTTATGTCTAAAATACTAGAAAAAATGGTGTCCGCTCAATTGTGCTCTTTCTTGCAAGAAAATGATATCTATGAAAAATTTCAGTCGGGATTCAGACCGCATCATAGCACAGAAACTGCGCTAGTTAAAATTACAAATGATTTACTTTTAGCCTCTGACCAAGGCTGTATCTCAATACTAGTTCTACTTGATCTTAGTGCTGCGTTCGACACTATAGATCATAAAATACTCTTAGATCGACTACAAAACTACACTGGTGTTCAGGGACAGGCATTAAGCTGGTTTAGATCGTACTTATCAGACCGTTACCATTTTGTCTGTTTAAATGGGGAAAAATCGAAGATAACATCAGTAGACTATGGAGTGCCGCAAGGATCTGTCCTAGGCCCTCTGCTATTCTCAATATATATGCTGCCACTTGGTAATATTATAAGAAAATATGGAATTAATTTTCACTGTTATGCTGATGACACTCAATTATATATCTCATCACGACCAGATGAAAACACTAACTTATCTAACTTGACAGAGTGTCTAAAAGATATAAAATGCTGGATGACGTGTAATTTCCTGCTATTAAATTCAGATAAAATGGAGGTATTACTTATTGGTCCAAAAAACTACCCACAAAATCCCTTACAATACAACTTTAATTTAGAAGGATGTCCTGTTACTTTATCCACTACAGTAAAAGACCTGGGTGTTATACTAGACCGCAACTTGACTTTCGAAAATCATATTTCATGTTACAAGAACAGCCTTTTTCCACCTTAGAAACATTGCTAAGCTACGTAACATGCTATCTGTTTCAGATGCAGAAAAGTTAGTTCATGCATTCATGACCTCGAGACTAGACTACTGTAATGCTTTATTAGCTGGTTGTCCTGCATCCTCAATAAACAAGCTACAGTTAGTGCAAAATGCAGCCGCTAGAGTTCTTACTAGATCAAGAAAATATGATCATATAACACCAATTTTATCATCTCTACACTGGTTACCTATTAAGTTCCGTATCAATTACAAAGTATTACTATTGACTTATAAAGCTCTAAATGGTTTAGCTCCTGTGTATTTAACAGACCTTCTATCGCCCTACAATCCATCGCACTCTTTTAGATCACTAAATTCGAGGCTTCTGGTCATTCCTAGGATATCTAAGTCTACTAAAGGAGGGAGGGCGTTCTCACATTTATCTCCTAAACTCTGGAATAGCCTTCCTGATATTGTTCGAGACTCAGACTCGCTGTCCCAGTTTAAAACTAGATTAAAGACGCATCTCTTTAACCAAGCATTCACTTAATGCTTACCTTTTATACTACTGCTGAATCAGTTCGAATGCATTAACATTATGAACATCAGCTATGCTAATTATTTCCCATCTGTCTTTCTGCTGTTATCTCGGGACGCTAGTCCCGAGGTAAATAGTGTTCGTCAGCTCCAGTTTGTATCCAGCCTCTCACGGAGACTTCAGATGCCCCAACACCTGTGATGAGACGACTAAACGCCTGTGGAGAGACGACTCGACGCATCTGAAGAGACGACTAAACACCGGCGATATGTTATGCCTAAATTTATACATGATTAACTAACTGTATTTTTCTTTGTACATTTCTGAAATGCACTTTCTGTAAAGCTGCTTTGAGACAATGTGTATTGTGAAAAGCGCTATACAAATAAACTTGAATTGAATTGAATTGAATTAAATGTCCCCATGCACTAAGTTTGCATCATTTTCAGTTCATGTCACTATTCTACTACATACCTGCCAACTTTTGAGTTCAGCTTTGCGTTAGACTTCGGGGGGGGTGGGGGGGGGGTATTGGTATTACGCAAGGTCTCTCTCTCTCTGCCGTTTGCGTGCCCAACGTGGTTTGAAGCACAGTCTCTAGCTGCGTCCCAATGTGCATACTATCCATCCTCTTTTGACTTGACTTGAGCTCCGACACGACACACTTTTGACTTGAGCTCCGCGGCTGAAGCTCCGCGAACGGTGACGGACTTTGGACTTGAGCTCCGCGAACGGCGACGGACTTTGGACTTGAGCTCCGCTAACGACAACGGACTTTGGACTTGAGCTTGGACTTGAGCTCCCGAGTAGCCTCGGGCCCTGGGTACTCGGTACCCTTTATCCCCCGGTACCACGCCCCTGCATGGCATCCTTTGGCGTCAATATGAGACGCAGAACCCAAGGCGTCATACAGGTGACGCTCGTCCAAATCCAAAGCACATGGCATCCTTTAGCGTATGAGAAGCAGATCCCAAAGCGTCATAACTGTAACCCTGCTCCAGACCTAAACCTGCTACGTGTTATATTGACGCTAAAGGATGCCATGTGCGTAAGATTACGACGAAATGTCATATGGCGTCACCTATATGACGCTAAAGGATGAGAATGCGTTGGATAAACTCATCTTTCAGGCATTTGACCGACCGGTTTGACTCTTCAGCGTGAGAAATCGGGGGTGTGGCGTGTGCGCGTGTGAAACCATTCAAATGCAGGTGTCTCACGGCCAATGCGTGAGAGTTGGCAGCTATGCTACTACACTTGCTTACCTCCAACTCATTCACAGGGAAACTGGTTTAGATTAGACGTAAGTGCGTCTCAAAATATAAGTCGCTCCAGATGAAAGCGTCAGCATGGATAAATGATAATGTACATACAGCAGCAAACACAAACGCATAAAGGCATTATTCACGTCTTTTCGTAGTACCCTTCAGGCTCACTATGAAGTCGCCTATTATTAATTAGTTATTGGCTAAGAAGAGGCATTCCACATTTCATTGTCATGCTCATTAACTCTCTTTTCTTTCTATTTTAGGCTCTACAGGATACACGACTGGTGGGTATACTTTTCTTTACCGTTCTTTGGGGGTGGGCTCCGTCCTGGTGGAATTATCTTCCACCTATTTTGGGGGGTCGGCTGCGCCCCCCCCCCCCTTTGTCTTCAGGCGGGAAATGCAGAGTCCGGACCCTCGGATTGCGAGCTATGGACGGGGCCTACGCCAAAGAACTTTATTGCTTGCTGGGCCATCATTAAATGTATTTATTGTTACAGTACTTATTCTCCCGAGTCTTTCTGGTAGAAATGGAAGCTTTAGCGTTAAGTTCTACCAGGAAGACTCAATTGTTACGTCACTTATTACCTTCTCATCTATCCAATCGCGTCTAATGCTTGTGGTATAAAAGAACGGTACTTACACATGTTTGAGTTCGCAGATGCTGACGCTTTCATTCACCTCCATCCTCCCCACCACCACCAAGACAGTTCCTTCCCCTCCATCCTCCCCACCACCACCAGGATTGTCCCTTCCTATACCTCCCAGGGGGTCGGCTGCGCCCCCGCCTTCGTCTTCAGGCGGGAAATGCAGAGTCCGGACCCTCGGATTGCGAGCTATGGACGGGGCCTACGCCAAAGAACTTTATTGCTTGCTGGGCTATCAATAAATGTATTTATTGTTACAGTACTTATTCTCCCGAGTCTTTCTGGTAGAACTAATTGTTCCGCATTTGTCCGTGAGAGCATATGACGTAATTTAGATATACAGTGTATAAACAGTTAAACAGTGTAATGAATGAACAAAAATCCCAAACATGACCATTGTAATTCAATTTTTTTTAGAAATACAATTTATATTGCAAACGAGTGAAGAAATTTCAGTGCTTTGAATATCTCATTCACGCGTTTGGAGTTTCAAATGTTGGCAGCTCCGTTATAGCTTTTTGGGAGCGTTGCTGTAGATTAAAAACAAGTGTATGTTGGAAATAAAAGTGCTGAATTTCATTTTCTGTTGCCTATGCTCATCACAAGCCTCATGAAGTCGCATTCACTCACCAGGTTGATGCTTCGGCATGGCCACAGTATAAAGCTTTTAACACGACCCACTTGTTTAAAACTCCTTAAATTGTAAACACCTACTGTAATATTTATTTTAGACAGAAAAAAAACATTAATAATTCTGATAACATGCCAGGTGAGATGGACTCGGTAATTGCAATGATGTATTCCCTGTTTTTATTTTATTTTCTGACAATGTTTGCGTATTTCAGCAAATGCATGCGTAATGTATGCATATTCCAGCTTGTTCCATTCTCTTCACTTTTGTTTATCATATCAAACAACCCATAAACCATTTAAAAATGTAGTTTAAAATGAATGCTTATTTTTAGGGCCCAAGCCCTGAAAGGGCGAAGGCCCTATTGTTTTCCTTAGGATTATTTATTATTATTATTATTATTTTTTACTACCTTTTGGACACTTTTGGAGGCCTTAAAGCTGCTGTCCGTAACATTTTTAAGTTAAAAATAATCCAAATTAATTATTTAAAGAAAAAACATCTTCAGCCAGTGTTCAAAACTATCTGCTTGCCATAGCTAGATTCAAAACGGTTAGCTTGTAATAATGATTTTAATTCCAGTGGTACTGGTGGGTTTTCACGGGAAATTCGAGCATCTCTTTGCTCATTACGTCACATCCGTACACATAAAGAAGGAGTTTCGGCTAGCCGGCTACACTGCGCGTGAGGAGATGTAGACATAGGCTTTTCTCGCAGCACTTTACATGATTAAACTTATGGCGGATCCAGAAAGATCCAAACAACAATCATCAGTGTCAACTGGAGATTAACCAGTTATAAAACCCAAAAGACTTCGGATTTAAGGTGGAAAGAGGAAGAAACCGTCTCATGCGAACACAAGGATACACATCGGTGGGGATTTTGAAAGGTGCGTGAACTCCCGAAGGGTTTCGAAACGAAAGAAGAGACGGCTTTTTCTGCTGAACAAGTAACTTAAGACATTTCAATAGTTCAATCGTGTAACCGTACGTTTTCTTAATTCACACAGTTATGGAGTTTCCTTTGTTGTGCCTTTCTCGTTTGCTAGCTATTATGGAGAATATGATTTCTGAACTACACAGGTAATCATAAAACACATTGAATAACGTTAGTCACGCAATGCTGATGTTGTTAACATGAACAATTTGAGAACAAATTTAAGTAGGCTATGATTTGCACGGTTGCTGTAAATCGCGCTGATTAAATCTAACGATCGTCATGTCGAATGCTTTTCCCCCCTTAGTTGATCAGAACAAAAATGGATGTTACTTACTTGTTCAGAAGACATTTTCCGGTGAAAATTCTTATGTTGGTCAAGCTTTCAAAACTTGAATCTGTGATTCTGAATGACAGTATCCACACAGCGCGGTGATTGACAGCAGCACTCGCCTCAAAACACTGTGTTCATCCGCGCTGTTTCATGCCGATTTACAACCGACGTAAAGATGATAATTCCGCGAATCACTGCAGTTATAGATTTCGAACAGAGATGGCGACAAAAAGGGAAATTGCTACGGACTGCAGCTTTAACATGCTCAAAAACTCTTGAAACTTTGCACACGGGTCAGAACCCGCGGCCATCAGGGCCGGGCTGAAGATGGTACCCGGGCGTGGCAGGGGGGCTCGACAGCGCCCCCTGGAACGGGGTCCGAAAACATGGTCCATAAATCAAACACGCTTGCATGTAATAATATGAAACTCGGTACACATGTAGATCTCATCGTTTCATATATACTTCGCACTCTTACTTTTTACCCCAGCCCAACAGGAAGTGGGCTATTTAGGGTTGTTGGTAAAACACACGCAATGGAATTTGAAATACTCCTAGAGAATTCAAACACACGGCATGAAACTCGGTCAGCGTGAAGTCAAGACATTGAGGATGAAAGTTTGCGAGGGGATTTTTGATATCTCGAACGGTTTGGCCGTGGCGAGGAAACAAAATTATGGCGAGAAACGTGAAACAGGAAGTGTGTTATAACTACTGCATACATTAACTAATCTTGATGAAACTTCAGCAGTGTGTTCGCTGTAAGAGTCCGATCACATGGATGTGACTATTGTGAGTCAAAGTTATAGCGCCACCAACTGGCAGCAGGAAGTGTGTCACTTCCTAAATGCTTTGAAATCACCCTCTTATTTTTACCCAATTTGCTTCAAACTTTATGTGTATAATGTAAACACACGGCAGATGTAGACCTGTGAAAGGATTATTGATATCTTAGATACTGTTGCCGTGGCAAAGCATCAAACTTTAATATTCTTGTTTGATGCTCTGAGACAATATGGCAAGCCGTTTTAACATTTAATCATTTTAACCTACTAGTCTCTATTTCCATGCTACTAGTACTTCTTTTTTAGATACTAGTATCTATTCCATTAAGTACTAGTACTTATTCATTTGCGACTAGTGCTTATTCTTTAGTACTAGTGCCTCTTCTTTAGATACTAGTGCTTATTCTTTATATATTCTTTTGAATACGTATTAGTAGCTAATGAATAAGTACTGGTATTTATTTAATAGGTACTAGTATGTAATGACTTAGAACTAGTATTTATTGAATAAATACTAGTATCTATTAATAGCTACTAGTCTCTAAAAGGTAATTTTCTCTCTCTCTCTCTCTCTAAGCCAATATGGCAAGCCGTTTTAACTAGGGCCGGGACTCGATTAAAAAAAATAATCTAATTAATTAGAGGCTTTGTAATTAATTAATCGCAATTAATCACATTTTAATCGCATAAATATTTGACCTGAGAACAGTGAGGCCTGAGACACACTGGCTGCGTGGCGTGCGCGTCTAACGCGTGCATGCTAGAAATAGAACCGACGCATATTTTTCACGCGACACGCAAGCGTGTTGGAAGCGTTTCCAGGCAAAATAGAATAAGAAAAGATGTATATATTTTATTTTGTACACAAATACATATTGATAAATTACATTTTTGACAAATTCAGATATAAATATAGGTCTAATTTAAAAATAAATGTATAAATAGGCCTAATTATCAATTTTCAAATATTGCACCAGAACGAAATATTCTGTAGTCTATTTTGCTGTCAATACTGCTGTGCTGACAGTGTCTTTATCAGTAGGCTTTATATTTATGCTTAACACGAAGTATAGGGCTTGCACAACTCTCTCACATATGTCGAACAAGGGTGATCCGTGTCAGCAGCGCCGCGTCAGACACGCTTCTGATGAGCAAAGACACAGAAAAGGCGACGCAGCCGCCACGCAGCTGACACGCAACAGAAAGGCCACGCTCACGCCACGCAGCCAGTGTGTCCCAGGCCTGAGAAGTAATTTTTTTCACATGGATTTTTAGTATACTGAGTAATAATGAATATAAATAATGACTGAATACATAAGCTTAAGCAACAACATATTGTTTATTTTTGTTCAACCAAGTCCAGCAGACCAGTGCAATTTGTGTTAACCTTTCCTGCTTCTGTCTCCTAACCGTGGTTGGGAGACACAGGGGAGATTCGTCTTCTCCAGGGCCGGTAATTCTCCTCCCGGTGTTAACTCCCTAAACTTCACGCTGTTTGGTGTGATGGTAGCATATAAAAGGACAACGAGGCCGTCTTGCAGAAGAGTTTAGGTGCTTTATTTGACTGACTGCACTGAAATACACTGCACATAGCTAGCTACCTGCACGGATCACCGTATTACTCATCTCACAACAAAGTTCGTTTTTTATAACAAAATGTCCCATCCACGGGGCCAACCAAAGCGATCTGGGCAATATATGAACAATTCTATGAAGCGCGATCCCGTCAGCTTCTTCATCAGATCATGAACGCTAGTTGGTGCTCCAGTATAATCGGTCCGCCGAAACTCATCCAGTGAGAAAGGTTCCGCGGTGCAAACATAAGTGCGATTAAAATAATTTGTGTAAATTAACGCGTTAAAGTCTGTAATTAATTAATCTTAATTAACGCCTTAAAGTCCCGGCCCTAGTTTTAACATTTAATCATTTTAAAGTAACACCAAGTAAATTTTTCTCTTCGGTCGCCCTACTGGTTGGAAACGAAATTGTCCATTGCCGCTGTCGTAAATAATTTTGCCTACCGTCGCACGCACGCTCTCTGTTTATCCAGCACCGGCTTTAGAATGAACGATGTCCACAGACAAGGTAAAGTATGTTACATGATTTCATGAAAGGATGATGTATTGCTATATCAGAAACGAAGAAAAACGAAATAATGACTATTGTAGCGCTTGACGTAAAGCAGTCGAATTCTGTAGTTCTTTTTGTGGTCGGGTTCTTTTTGTGTAGTGCTTTTCAGAGCGCCGATGGAACCATAAACCTCCCTTCCTCCCCGCTGAACGAGCTATTACAAATGCGTGAAATGCACTCACGGTGGTTGAGCGCGGTAAAGTTAGTTTTAGGTTCGATATTTCGCCAGACATTTGTTTTCCCTTGCCACTGTTCGGCACGGGTCGGCAGTCTTAGATCAATAGCAGGATTAGTTTTAACATCATGTAACCATTATCGACATTTAATATTCGTTCAAAATCACCTACTGTAATAATGCTGCATTTATACCTGAGAATGCTTTGACGCGTTTCCACAGCGCGTGCCTAAGGGAACGTCTGCCAATTACACCAACTGCATTAAACGTAGCCTATTTGTATTATTTAAAATTACTTTTCAAATTCCAAAGCTTGTAGATGGCAATGCTGATCTGATAGCTTTGAGTAATTAACTTATCTAAGAAAATGATTCATAAAACTCATCAGTTGAGCCTATGTTTAATTTCTTCATTGACACAGACAAAAATGAAAAGACTCAAAGTTCAGCTTTAGGAGGTGAAGAAATACGGCAGGATAAGGAGATTGAGAGAAAAAGAAAGATTAAGATGAGAGAGCAGGTATTGACAAATAATCTAATGCACACTGACATGGTTTTAAAGCTATTTATTATCCATTTTTGAGCCTTAAAAAGTCTTAAATTGCACATATGTAGGTCAGAGAAATCAACATTTTCTCGGGGGAGCACCCCCAAACCCCCCTAACTGCCTACCATTTAAATGCACATGGCTGTGGGGAGTGATGTGGGCTGATGTGGCTACAGTGCCACAATATTTGTCCCAGTGGTCGTCTGTTGACTGCTGTATATAAAACCCCTTTAATATAGTTGTTGTTACCTCAGGGTAGGAGGGGAGTCAGCAAAAAATAATAATAATAATAATAATAATAATAGAGTACCGGCACCTCTTTTGGGCCACTTAAAGCACTGGATATTAGTATCTATTCCATTAAGTACTAGTACTAATTCATTAGCGACTAGTGCTTATTCTGTTTAGAATATTCAAAGTGCTTATTCAATTTGTATGCTTTATATTTTCAGAGCAGAAAATCCGATTTTTCTGCTTATTCAATATTGCATCTAAAATGTAAGTGACTTGACGTGTGTGTGTGTGTGTGTGTGTGTGTGTGTGTGTGTGTGTGTGTGTGTGTGTGTGTGTGTGTGTGTGTGTGTGTGTGTGTGTGTGTGTGTGTGTGTGTGTGTGTGTGTGTGAGAGAGAGAGATTGTGTCTGTTACAGTGACAAGAATTTTTAAGCCTTGTCTTTTTGGATATATATATTTTTTTATATATATAAAAAAATGTGCATACAACCCATCTATTTTAAATGTATTGTTTGCTTTAAATTAAATTAAGATTGTATGTTTGGTAATTGAACCTAAATAAATGTAAAATTAATGTGCTATATTTCAGATCAATATATTTGTTTTCCTTCATTTTAATCAACACTAACTTTATTCTCATCTGAATTATTAATAACTTATTTCTGTATAAAATAAAAAATCCCGAATAATCCAGACCAACCAGAGCACACTATTTCTACAACATCATCAGTGCTGAAGCGGAACTACCAGAGCCGTTCGGCAGATAGCGAGCAGATATTTTGTGTCACGTAGTGCCCAATAACCCTAAAGGCACCAGGGTGGCGGTGCAACCGGCTTTTTATATATAGCTGCGAGCAGCGATGAAGGGGCAAAGCCGGCGGTACCGCCACCCTGGTGCACCAGGGTTGCGGTGCCACCGGCTTGGGCCCGTAATCGCTGCTCGCAGCTATATTTGTGCTTATATTTAATAGAATTTGATTTCATGTTGTTGTGATCAATAAAAAGAAGCAACTGGGAATATTAAGCTACACTAAAGCAGTAATGTTTTTTTATTCAGGTGGTTCAAAATGTTTTTATCAAATTTGTTAGATTTATTTTTACATGCTATATTTATTCCCTGGTTGTTTACCTTTTCAAAGATTTAAAAAAAAAAAAAAACTTTAGTGACAGAGTCTGGAAGAGTGATATATGTATGTGCACTACTTATTGATATAAGTGTGTTTTGTTTAGTATGTAAAGAGGTAGTGAAATTGCAGAAATTACAGTGTTTAAAAAGTTTAAATAATACTGTTTGCCCAGTTCAGTGCTGTTGTTATAACAGACAAAAACCGAAATAAACAAATAAATATTAGTTCTGTATATCAGTTATATATGCCTTTAAGTGTTTTGCTCAAACAACTGTTTAGAAATGATTAAACTCCGTCAGCTAATTTTATGTTGCTCTTACATTAGATATGATTTAAATGCAATAAAAAATCTGTTTACCAAGTTTTATTAAGTGAAAACACAACTCCATAATCTTCACATATTGTAATGTGGAAAAACCAGCGAGTAGCCTAACGAGTTTACGTTTCACGAGCATAATGTACATCAGTCGGTTCATTTATGAGTGATTCACTAAATTAACTGACTCGTTTAGTCGTTTGGATTTAGATTCGTCCAATTTATGATCAAATTATATGTACTCACACGCTGAATGAACGGCTGTGTTTCACTTCACATGTTTATGTTCCCTTCCCTCGCTCACTTCTTCTCCTGGACTCGGATCTGTGCCATCATTGCTTTGGTTGCATGAGCGCCCTCTACTGGCGGAAACCAATCCTTATTAAACTACCTTCATATATTTGATACTACCAAGATAAGATCTGTTATCTTGTTTAAGATTATACCAACACTATTTATCTTCAGAAATATGTTTGATATGGGATTCAAACTTCAAATGTCTGCTAAGGAGTTTGCAATTATATACTTCTCGACTCCTTCAACTGTTGTATTAATATTGTTGATTTTAATTTAAATCCTGATTTTTGGGTGAGAGTCCTGAACACTGGAACACTGTTTGATTGACAGTTCCAGTGTTTGAAAAGGGAGCATTCTTTGATAGCTTTCTATATATAATTTAATCGCAGTTTAAATAGCAGATTTTATTTCGTCCTACAAAGAGAAAAAATGTGAAGTTGACCGTTTAGCCAAGATTTTGAGACAAAAACATCTCTCTGTAGGCCTACATTAATCATTACATATCAGAAATCACTGTTCACTGCTAATTTTGGTTAGACATGTAGCCTACACATAATCCATACATATGGATTACATACATATGGATTACATATGGATACATATCATGATCTGTATCAAAGCAATAGTGACACAGTAAAACCTTTTTTACTCACATAAGTGTGTCGCACCATTCCTGTTGGATCCAATATAGAAGGCACAGCATTGTTTTTTTAATTTCAAGCTCTCTGCAAATCCAATGCAACAACTGTGTTTCCCACAACCTCTCTTCATAGGCATGTTTATCACATAGTTGCTCGATCCAGTGTTAGCGCCACGTCTGTTATTTACCAACTACTACTTGTCGTGCTCGAATCAGTGGGCAGGGCTACTGAACTTTAGGGTTTGCGATGTCCCGGAAAGAACCTCGTTGTAATTCCAACCAGCCATTTGTTGTAGTTCTTAAAAATCTATTTCTGCAAAAGAAAATCTCTCCCTTTGCATTGAACCTTGAGCGATTATGAAATCAACAACATCAGTAACACGCAAGTTGAATGAGTCCAGAAGGTAAATAAAATTGCAAACTCCTTAGCAGATATTTGACGTTTCAATCCCAAATCAAACATATTTGGGGAGATAAATAGTGTTCATATAATCTCATATAAGATAATAGATCTTATCTTGGTAGTATCAAATATATGAAGGTAGTTAAATAAGGATTGGTTTCCGCAAATAGAGGGCGCTCATGCAACCAAAGCAATGACTACGTTTACATGCAGCCAATTTTCGGGTTATGGTTGGGTTAAGGTCACTATTCGGGTTTCTGAAAAATTAGGAATAACCCGTTTACATGCGTGAGTATAGAGAGTTTCTCCTGTATACATGGAATTGCAATATCCCGATGTAAACAGTGATGCGCGGTTAGCGTCTGGACGTACGGACAACCTTAAGACTAGTGTTAATTTCGTCAGACGAAACGAGACTAAATATGTTCGTCAACAAACTTTTTTTCCATGACTAAGACGAGACGATGACGAGACTGCACCAATGTCCAAAAACGCTGACTAAGACTAAATTAACATGCATTATTGTTGACGAAAAAAGACGAGACTAAAATGTTTTGCATAAAATAAAAACTAAGGTAAAATCTCTCTCCATTTTCGTCTACAATCGTCTCTACTTTTTCATGATGAGATAGAATATTCAACTGTTACGCCTTCAAAATATTCCGAATGAATTTGCGCTGTTGCTGCTCAGGTCTCATACTCCTGTTGCTGCCAAAGAATTTGTCCAGTGGCAAATGAATCACTCTTTTGAGTCGATTCTGTTCAAAGTAGAGGCTGACATTTTTTCGGGAATCCCACGGGTCACGAGATTCCCGTGGGATTCCTGCAGGATGGGAGTCATCTTTGCTATTAATCACGGGATTTGGACGGTACAGGATAAATGGTTAACGGGAGCAGACGGGAGCGGGAATCAACCAATAGCAAAGACGACAAAAAAAAAAAAAGTAAATGCACCATTTTGTAGTTTCCTTTTAATATGCCTACAATGCAACGCAATCAAAAAATAACTACACGACCCAGCCGTCCCAGAAGCCATCAGTGCTTTTTGTCACGGCTTACCGCCGGAATTCAAAGAGCAGTGATGGAGGTAGCTAACAGCCGCGGAGAAGTCGATGTGGAAAAAAATGATTTACAGCGCAAAGTCAGAAGTAATGACATGTCAATTAAGTTCACATAACTGGTCGGAAAGTCTGAAATATTAATTAAGTTTATGAGAGTAGAATGTGACGGTGATAGCACGATGTACGCTGCTTGTAAGACATGCTTAGTCTTAGTCAAGTACGCAAGTGATTCAGGGACGAGCGGTCTGAAGAGGCACACTTGCAAGGCAAATTCGGGAAAGAATCAGCCAAGCATCGCTTCGTTCATCAAGCGAAAATTGCCGTCAGGTGTCAAGTCTCGTCTGACCGACAAAATTGCTCGCATGTGCAGCCAAGATCTCAGACCCTTTGCCGTGGTAGAGGGGAAAGGCTTTACCAACGTAGCACAGGAGCTGCTCGACATTGGAGCCAAATATGGAAGTAACGTGCAGGTGGAAGACATACTGCCATGTGCACGCACAGTTTCCCGTCACGTAGAAGGGGAGTATAAGAAAATAAAACTGCTGGTCATGGAGGAGCTCCGTCAGGTATGTCACTCTGCACTATTTTTATACAAAAATTGTACCTCTCACGCAGTAGTCTGTGATCTATAGATTCTAAACCCTATACACCAGATTTTCCTTACATTTTTTAAATGCCATAATTTCTCCATATTTTAAACTGGTAATCTTTTTTACATGTTAGATATTTTGTGGCCCATTAAAAATATAATTCCTCATTTCATGCAGACTAGAGACCATGCTGTAACCACAGACCTTTGGACAGAGGAAAGGACCAACACACACTACATCACTGTTACAGTGCATTACATCCTTGACTGGAAGATGGTAAACCGGGTTCTGGCCACAAGAGAGATGGAAGGTGTTAAATCCAGTGACCACATCAGGAGGACTGTGGAGAGAATCCTTCAGGTATCTCTCTCCGTGTGTCTGTCTGTCTCTCAAATCAGATCATCTTTATCCACAAGGCATATGTAATTAACATTGCTAATTAAAATTGGGAAAAGTATGAGAACAGTAACAACAGTAACAACAACAAAAACATGTTTACAAGAAAAATTATACAATAAGAGAAATATATCAATAAACACAACAGTAGCCGTGTGTGTGTGTGTGTGTGTGTGTGTGTGTGTGTGTGTGTGTGTGTGTGTGTGTGTGTGTGTGTGTGTGTGTGTGTGTGTGTGTGTGTGTGTGTGTGTGTGTGTGTGTGTGTGTGTGTGTGTGTGTGTGTCACTGTCCATTACTGTACTGCACATCAGTTTGTTGCAGGCAGCTGCATTGCTGCTTTCTGTTTCGGAGGCAGTTTTACTTTTTTGATAGATTAAGGAAAACGTTTCATAAAAATTTCAAACTTTTAAAAATCATACGTTTTCATATTTTCATATCTTAGTGTCCTCCTGTGCTGATAAGCATTAATGTCACAGGTGAAGGGGCGGGCGCCAGCGGGCCGCCCACCCCCTTCTTAGCGGACCACCGCCCGAGGAGCGTGCCGTGAGACTCATGAGGCAGACACAGCATTTAAAATAAATATAAGTTCTTTATTAAATAGTTAAAAGCAACTTTAAAAGTCTCTTCCGTTCAGAGAACAGCACAGCAGTCAGCAGACTCACTTCAGGATTCACAGGGTCTTTTTCGTTCGTAGAACGGCACAGCAGTCAGCAGACTCACTTCAGGAGAATGATTCACAGGGTCTCTTTCGTTCATAGAACAGCACAGCAGTCAGCAGACTAACTTCAGGATTCACAGGGTCTCTCAGGAGAATGATTCACAGGGTCTCTTTCGTTCATAGAACAGCACAGCAGTCAGCAGACTCACTTCAGGAGAATGATTCACAGGGTCTCTTTCGTTCATAGAACAGCACAGCAGTCAGCAGACTCACTTCAGGAGAATGATTCACAGGGTCTCTTTCGTTCCTAGAACAGCACAGCAGTCAGCAGACTCACTTCAGAAGGATGATGATTCACAGGATCTCTCAGTTCACAGAATGACAGCAGTCAGTAGACTCACTTCAGAAGGATGATGATTCACAGGATCTCAGTCCACAGAATGACAACAGATGACTCACTTCAAAAGGATGATGATTCACAGGATCTCTCAGTTCACAGTGTGGAGACAATGGGTTAAAAGTTCGTTTCTCCAGTGATGCTGTAGGCTTTTAAGCTCAAACAGTAAATGACAATTAAGGACCTTCACAGTACAAAGTAACCTCTTCAGTGCAGCTGTATCACACTGGACTTTCAATGGGGAGCAGATATAGTACTTTCCACAAAGTGTGAATGGGGCTAGGGCCACTTCTCAGCAAAGGCACAGCACACTTGTGTTCACTTCAATTCCACAGCCACAAATCAATGTGTATCAATAAGGCAAAAGCACTGCAATTCACTCACACGTTAAGGCTGGTCAGAGGCCCCACTCCGTTCGTTGCGCTCGCTTCACGAGGGACTTCTCTTTCAATTCCTCCGCAACACACTCTGAAACACATAGCTCTTCCAACAATCAGGTCCACATTTACTGCATCCTCTTCCCGCAATTTAAATGCTCATAAGATGAAGTCGATTCACTTATCTCTTCTCTCTCCTTCCACAGCACGGATCCAGACGACAGCTCAGTCCCGCAAACTTCCCACAAACGATCACTCTGATCCAGCGAACTCCAATGGGCGATCTCCACACCCCAACGGTTTTCCTGAGGAAGCTTGTATCCAACACTGCTCCAAGTCCACCCTTTAGGCTCTACAAACACTTCCAACTCGCTGAACACTTCAAACCCACTGAACACCAAGATCCCACGCTCCTATGTCCTCAAACTTCTCCTTATATCTGCCTCTTCCCGCATGTGTTCGCCAATAACGGCCTGATTAGTGTCCACAGCTGGCGCTCGTCAACACCGCGGCCATGACAGGTCACCGGAACCGGCCCGGTGTTACACCGGAAGTCGCTCCCCCGTGCAACAAATCCCGGCCTTACGGTTCCTATTTTTCTCACCCGGTGACACCCTCCCTCACCAGTCCGTTCTAGTCCCGAGAACGGGGGCCCGACTCCCATTCTCCGTACCTCGCCGGAGGCACTCCTTGGGTCTCTCGCTGCGAACGTCTCAACGGCTCAGCCGGTTCCTCTCTCCTTGGCGCCGCCACGGGGACACTAGGAACCATAGCCCAACCCATCCAAGGTGGTCCGGGGGCCACTGGGGCTGGCGGGGCCTCACCCGCTTGCCTCGGATAGTTGGGACACGGACGAAGCAAGTTACGGTGCAAGATCCTTACAGGCCCGGTTCTTCCCTCCGGGCGAACGGCATAAACGGGCTGGTCAGGGCTCTGTCGTCGCTCCACCACATATGGTGCGGTTTCCCACCGATCGCTAAGTTTCCCCTTCCCTTGGCGCCGATTATCGCGCACTAGCACCCGCTCACCAGGCAGCAAGGGGGCCTCTCGAGCGGTTCGATCGTACAGGCGTTTGTTCTTTTTAGCAGCTGTATCCAGATGTTCAGAGACCCTCTCGTAAGCAGCATGAAGCTGTCGATGGTGTCGGTGTACCCACTCCGTAGTGGTGGCGGCCTCTCCGGTTGCAGCAGTTCCCAGTATCAGATCCGTAGGCAAGCGTACGTGCCTTCCAAACATCAGGTAAGTGGGGGCGTATCCTGTGGTGCTGTGGACACTATTATTGTAAGCTTGTACCAAGGCAGGGAGACTATCGGTCCACTGACTCTGATGATCCATATCTAAGGTCCCCAACAAGTTCAATAACGTCTGGTTGAAACGCTCGCAGCCCCCATTCCCCTGCGGGTGGTATGGAGTAGTGTGGGTCTTCCTACACCCGTATAGTTGACACAGCTCCTTGATCACACGGGACTCGAAATTTGGCCCTTGATCCGAATGGAGGGTTTCAGGGCACCCGAAGGGCTGGAATACGGTTCTCCAAAGGGCATTCGCTGTCGTGGTGGCCGTCTGATCCAGAGTCGGAATAGCCCAGGCATACTTCGTAAACAAATCCGTCACTACCAGGATATTTTGATACCGATCCATCGGGCGACTCAAGGTCAGAAAGTCCATAGCCACCATATGCAACGGGGCCCGAGGTCGTACCGGAACTAAGGGGGCCTTCACTTCTCTCCTAGCTTTAAACAACGTACAGCGGGGGCATTCCTGTACATACCTCCCCACGGACTCTTCCATTTTACCCCAATAGAAGTGCCTACGCAACAAGGACACTGTTCTCTCCCTCCCTTGATGCCCCAGCAGGTCATGGTATGCCTGGAGCAGGGGTTGAACTTGGGCTTCTGGCACCACCACCTGATGTACAGCCTCACGAGTCCTTGGGTCCTGGATAGATCGACAGACCACTCCATCTCGCAGACACAGCCGTCTCCAGTGCCCCAGCAGCCTCTTCACCATCAACGCTTGGCCCTGTCGCTCCGCCGCTCCAGGTAGTCTACCTTGCTCCAGGTAAGTTCGCAGGGTGGCCAGCCCTTCATCTTCCCCCTGTCGTTCCCTCCAGCGTTGCGGGTCCCATCCCCAACTAGCCGGGACTTCGTCCGGCTGTGCTCCAGGCGCCTCTATCACTCCCACCATTAGGCCCTCATCCAGTTCCCCCTCTAGATGTTCTCCAGCTCTGGCCACAGGTAATCGGGACAAGACATCGGCGTTGACGTGCTCACGGCCTGGCCGATACTGCAGCTGGTAGTTGAAGTTGGCGAGTTGGGCCGCCCACCTCTGCTCTACCGCTCCCAGTTTAGCCGTCTGGAGGTGAACCAGCGGGCTGTTGTCCGTGACCACCAGTACTTCCGCTCCCCATAAGTAGTCCTTGAATTTCTCACATAAGGCCCACTTCAGGGCCAATAGCTCGATCTTGAAGGAGCTATAGTTTGCATCGTTCCGCTCCGCTGGGTGGAGGCTCCGACTGGCATAGGCAATAACCTTCTCCACTCCGTTCTGCCGCTGGGCCAGCACCGCCCCTAGCCCCGTGTTACTGGCATCCGTGTACAAGACAAATGGCTGAGTGAAGTCGGCGTAAGCCAGAATAGGGGCCTGTAACAGCTCCTGCTTCAGCCTCTGAAAGGCTACTTCACACTCTGGGCTCCAGACTATCAACGGGGAACCTCGGCCACGGGGACGACTCGAACCAGCGAGCAGTTGATTCAAGGGCTTAGCAATCCGGGAGAAATCCTTGATGAAGCGCCGATAGTATCCCACAAATCCCAAAAAGGACCTCACGTGCTTCACTGTTTTAGGGGGATCCCAACCTTGCACGGCAGACACCTTATCTGGGTCTACGGCTACACCCGCAGCGCTCACCCGATGGCCCAAGAACTTGACCTCTTTCCGAAGGAGCTGACATTTCCCAGGCTGGAGCTTCAACCCATACCTTTCCATGGCTCGGAATACTTGCTCCAGATGTGACAGGTGGGAGTCAAAGTCAGGTGAGTAGACGATCACGTCGTCTAGATAGACCAGAGTGGAGTCTACTAACTGCCCTCCCAGGCATCACTGCATCAACCTTTGGAACGTGGCGGGGGCGTTGCAGAGTCCGAAGGGCATCCGATCCCACTCAAATAATCCAAAGGGCGTGGTAAAGGCGGTCTTCTCTTGGTCTCTTTCCTCCACCTGCACCTGCCAGTATCCGCTTGCAAGATCGAGGGTGGAGTACCAGGCGGCGTGTGTTAGGCTAGTGAGGGAGTCTTCAATCCTCGGCAGGGGAAAAGCGTCCTTTTTGGTGACCTGATTCAGCTTACGATAGTCTACACAGAATCTCCAAGCGCCAGTTTTCTTGCGCACCAGCACAATCGGGGCTGCCCAGGGGCTGCAGCTCTCCCGAATGATTCCTCGTTCTAGCATCCCCCGCAACAAGGTACGGATCTCAGAGTACAAGGTTGGAGGGACCGGACGGTACCGTTCTCGACTAGGCATGGCATCCCCAGTAGGTATCGAGTGCTTCACCACATCCGTGCATCCATAATCCTCGTCATGCATGGAAAAGACGTGCTGCCACTTGGCCAGAAAGTGTTGAAGCTGGTACGTTTGCTCTTCTCCTAAACCCTCGCCCTGCAGTGATTCACTCTGAAGATGAACCGGCATACTTCTCCCACCAGGGCCGGGCCGAAGTTCTTCCGACGTCAGGGCTACTTCGACCACTGTTGCGCTCACTTGACAGAAGCGGACTTCCTGCCCCTCTCTCACCTGGTGAGGACTCACCGATGTAATACGAGCCAACCGTTGGTGCCGGAACAGATGTACTGGATACGTGTTCACATTCCTCACCCGTACTGAGACTCGACCTCGACCTGCCACAGCTAACCCTCGAGCCACCTCCACACTCTGGCATTCCCAATGGGGCTCCACAAGAACCCACTCTTCTGGGCCATAAGTCCGAGCGGGGAGACGAACCCAGACTACCGCCTCGCTTCGGGGCGGAATAGAGATGGCATACCGACATGCCACTCGGCCAGTGTCCTCTCGATCTGGTTGGAAACTTGCGGCCTGTACTCGCCGACAATCCGTAACAACACGCTCCCAGTCTTGCTGCTCGGCCAAAGAAGTGGTACGAAGGGGCCCAGCTTGAAACAATTTCTCCCAACACTCCATCAGCACGTTCATCCCCAGCAAGGCTCGATGCGCCCCCAGGCAAGAGTCTCGGACAACTACTACTCCCTTCTGTGGTATCACAGTCCCATGGATCTCAAAGTCGGTCACTTGGTACCCGATATACGGAATGTTCAGGCCATTTGCTCCCCGTAGTGTAAGCCAGGGGACTTCGGTTTCTGGTAAGTGATGGGCATTAAACAGTTCTTTAGATAGACTTTCCGCGAATAGGGTGACCTGGGATCCAGTGTCCACCAGGCCACGGACATTAATGCCATTTACCTTTATCTCTACAAGCGGACAATGGCCCACCAGACTGTCTCTTGGGGCGGAATTTACAGCGGGGTCAATCCAGGGGGTCCCGACCACTTGACCCACAGTGGCCGGTCGTCCTAAAAACCCCCTTGCAAACTGCGACGAGAGCCACACTGGCGGCTGTAGTGTCCAGGTTCTCCACAGTTATTACAAAGCGGGCGCCCCTGTCCATCCCACTGGAACTTGGGGCCAGTTGGTCGACCGGCACGTCTTCCCGAATCCCTTCCTCCATCAGAATAGGAGCGTTCTCGAGGCAAGGTCGAAGGCTCTGGCCGTCCACGGCGAATTTCTCCCAAAAGGGTCTTAGACAACTCTGCCATCTCTTCACGAACCTCCTTCATTAACTCCATACGCAAGGCTTGTTTCCAATCCGATGGTTCAGGAGGTACAGGAATGCTGGCCCCACTGGCAGCCATGCACACAGGGGGATCCACTGCCTCAGCGTAATCCCGCTCCAGAGCTAAGGCCTCTTGGCGAAGCTCCTCGAAGGTCAAAGCCGCATCTCGCCGAAGCTGTAATCGTAAACTCTGCCGTATAGGGCCTTCTCGTAACCCCAACAAGAATTGATCTCTCAACAGGGTCTCTTCCTCTCCCAGACCATGGTTTTCTCGGTTCTTCAATCTAGAATGCTGCTCTCGTAGACGCAGGGCGAACGCCCGCAAAGTTTGTCTAGGCCCCTGCTTGCAGTTGAAGAATTGCGCCCGTAGCACCGCCACCGGAGTGGAATCACCGTATTGCCCAGTCAAGAATTCAAAGATGGCGCGTGTGGTGGCTCGGACAGCCTCAGGTGCAGCTCGGACCTCTCTCTTCGCCTCTCCTTCCAGGGAATTCAAAACGAACTGGACCTTCTGGGCCTCACTTAACCCCTGTAGTCCAGCCAAATACTCCACTTGTGCTCTCCAGTCAGCCAAGTTCAATTCAGACCCGAGCCCACCATACTTTTGGGCCCATGGAGCTCCCATAAACATTGGTACCATCGGATGCCGGACGGCTGGCAACTCTTCATCCGCCATCATGGATCATTGGCCGCTCAACTCCGAGTGGTAACCCTGCCGACTACGCCACTTGGTGTCACTGTTTCTCAGGCCAAGGGTTAATAACCACACTCCGGAGGAGCCGACGCCTAAGGCAACAATCAGGCAGGACAATGGATAGTATAAAAACTCTTCTTTTTATTTATTAATAACACTTAAAATAGCAACGGAAGGACTCTGGGTTACTGTACTTCCCTCCAGGATATCCCAGCTCGTCGAAGGACAGCAGTTCAAGCGCAGCAGTCAACCGGCTCTCGTTCAGAAGAATGGTGATTCACAGGATCTCTCAGTTCACAGAATGACAGCAGTCAGTAGACTCACTTCAGAAGGATGATGATTCACAGGATCTCAGTCCACAGAATGACAACAGATGACTCACTTCAAAAGGATGATGATTCACAGGATCTCTCAGTTCACAGTGTGGAGACAATGGGTTAAAAGTTCGTTTCTCCAGTGATGCTGTAGGCTTTTAAGCTCAAACAGTAAATGACAATTAAGGACCTTCACAGTACAAAGTAACCTCTTCAGTGCAGCTGTATCACACTGGACTTTCAATGGGGAGCAGATATAGTACTTTCCACAACGTGTGAATGGGGCTAGGGCCACTTCTCAGCAAAGGCACAGCACACTTGTGTTCACTTCAATTCCACAGCCACAAATCAATGTGTATCAATAAGGCAAAAGCACTGCAATTCACTCACACGTTAAGGCTAGTCAGAGGCCCCACTCCGTTCGTTGCGCTCGCTTCACGAGGGACTTCTCTTTCAATTCCTCCGCAACACACTCTGAAACACATAGCTCTTCCAACAATCAGGTCCACATTTACTGCATCCTCTTCCCGCAATTTAAATGCTCATAAGATGAAGTCGATTCACTTATCTCTTCTCTCTCCTTCCACAGCACGGATCCAGACGACAGCTCAGTCCTGCAAACTTCCCACAAACGATCACTCTGATCCAGCGAACTCCAATGGGCGATCTCCACACCCCAACGGTTTTCCTGAGGAAGCTTGTATCCAACACTGCTCCAAGTCCACCCTTTAGGCTCTACAAACACTTCCAACTCGCTGAACACTTCAAACCCACTGAACACCAAGATCCCACGCTCCTATGTCCTCAAACTTCTCCTTATATCTGCCTCTTCCCGCATGTGTTCGCCAATAACGGCCTGATTAGTGTCCACAGCTGGCGCTCGTCAACACCGCGGCCATGACAGGTCACCGGAACCGGCCCGGTGTTACACCGGAAGTCGCTCCCCCGTGCAACAAATCCCGGCCTTACGGTTCCTATTTTGTCGCACCGGAAGTCTCCCCAAGGGAAACCTGCGCCGAATTTCTAGTTCCGCCTTCGTCACCCGGTGACATCCTCCCCCACCATTCCGTTCTAGTCCCTAGAACGGGAGCTGGACAGCCGGCAACTCTCCGTCCACCTCCGTGGGTCTCCGGCTGCTCCACTCCGAGTGGAATCCTGCCGACTACGCCAGAGGTCACGGGCCGGGGGAACACGACCACCACCCGGAGGAGCCACACCAGGGAACACCACGAGGCCGGACACAAGGTAAAGTAAGTGATTGGTATTTATTAAGTCTTAAAACGTATGTAAAAGGGCATCAGCCTAGAGGCTAAAACTCGTTCCAGTCTCTCAGTCAACCGTGGGACTCCAACTGCTCGACGCCCACGGGTCCTCGGTCGGGCAACTTTCTCAGTCCCCTCAGGCCAGCCATGGCAGAATGCAGCGGCGGGCGACAGGCTTCCTCTGTTCATAGAACAACATTGGTGAGTACAGAATCCAGCAGTTAATAACTGAGTCTCTATTTATAACAGGACAGCAATGGCAGAATGCAGCGACGGACGACAGGCTTCCTCTGTTCATAGAACAACATTGGTGAGTACAGAATCCAGCAGTTAATAACTGAGTCTCTATTTACCACAGGACAGCAATGGCAGCATGCAGCGGCGAACGACAGGCTTCCTCTGTTCATAGAACAACATTGGTGAGTACAGAATCCAGCAGTTCATATTATTTCCTGACGCATCACCAGGCTAGACGATCCCCGACAAAGGTTTCAGAGTGCTAGTAGCATTTAATCTTCCCATACTCGTGCATGAATCAAAACCACTGTAAATCTTCACACGTGCTCAGTTCAATCTTCAGACACTGCAATGACACACCACTTCACAGTGAAAAGTGTACCTTCACTCCACCTCGTCTTGGACGACCAATCCACCATCGTGATCTTCAGAAATGGGACATCAACCTGCATATCCAACACTGCTTCCACTCGTTTCCTTCTCAATCTCACTCATGCCCGCACTTTCTCCTTCCCATCTCGGCCGCCGCTGCTGCCCAACGCCTGGATCGCGTCCGCTCTCCCGTCTCCCCCTCTCTCTTCAAGCCGCCGCTTTTAAATCCCCCGTTGGAGACACGCGCTCCAATGGCTGCTTGATTAACCGCTGCAGCTGCCGCTTGTAAACACGGTCGGCCATGACGGGCCGCCGGAACCGGCCTGGTGTCGCACCGGAAGTCTCCCCAAGGGAAACCTGCGCCGAATTTCTAGTTCCGCCTTCGTCACCCGGTGACATTAAGCATATGTGTAAACACTGTCATTCTGTTTTGATGCTCTTATATCTGGGCTTCTTTTTGCAAAGCTTTTGTGTTAGTCTTTTTTTTAATCTTTTTTTTTTTTTTTTTTTTACCTCACACAGGAATTTGGCATCCTGAGCAATGACACCGCTTTTGTAACAGATAATGGCTCAAATGTGGTTGCAGCATTCAAGGATTATGTCCGACTCTCCTGTGCTGGCCATAATATCAACTTAATCTTAAAACATGTATTTGACCACTTGGATGAGAACAACCCAGTGCACAGCAACATCATCAAGCTGTTTAAGGACACAAAGACCCTTGTCACACACTTCAAAAGAGCAGGGTAAAATAGCATACAATTTTATGTCTTCCTGGTATAGCTGCTTATATAATTTGAAAGAAATTAAAGTATAATAAATAAAAAGAAGCTACTGTAATTTATACCTGCACATGTCTTTGTTTTTTTTTTTACTCAATTTTAAATAAATTTTTTCCCAAAAGAGAGGCCAATGAATTGGAATGTATGTCACCGTAATCGTAATCCATTTTTCTTGTGCAATCTCTTTATATTTTAGGTTGCAAAAAGCACTGGACCAGTCACTGAAGCAATCTGTGGAGACGAGGTGGAATACCAGACTAGCAATGCTCCAATCTGTTAATGATGCTCTGAGATCTGGGAGGCTGCATGACATCCTGCTTCGCCGAAACGAGCTCCGTTACCTCAACAACATAGACTGCGAACTTCTTGAAGACATCATCCAACTCCTGAAACCTTTCGATGAGGCTACCAGGCATCTCTCCACTGATCAGACACCTACCCTTCACCTTGTCCTCCCGACCAAGGCTACTCTACTGAGGGGTTTGTCGATCCAGGATGGAGACAGTGTGATTGTAAAAGAGGTAATAAAATACATTTCTGATTTTCATTTAGTTGGTGGTGGTCATTCAAGTAGCAAACATAAGCACAGTGCAATGATGTTGCATGTATCGTCATGCTCCTCCTCCCCTAGCTGAAAGGGAAGTTAGCCCAGGCAGTGGAGATGAAATTCAAAGTCCACCTGTACCATAAGGTAGCCACAGCTCTCTCTCCAAGCCTGAGGAGTTTCTTAAGGAAAAATCTCAACGGTCAGGAGTATGAGGAGGTCATCAGCACCCTGACTGCACTCACAGAAACGGCAGGGACAGAGGAGAGAGTGAGAGGCCTTGTGGAGAAAGAGGGTGAATAACACTAGCATCAACAGCATTTGCAGAGCAAATGACTATTTATTTTCATTTATTTAGAGTGACACACACATACAGGACAGGTGTGAGGATTACATTATAGGTAATGTTTAATATAGGTGTGTTAGACAATTGAGTATGTTAGACTACAAAGAACTAGATTGAAAATGACAATGTTCTATAAGAATCTGTCTTTTTTTCCTGAAGATCCACCCCCAGAGCAAGGAGCTACGGAGGTGCATAACTTCTTTGCAAGTTGTGTAGAAGAGGAGGAGAGGAAGGAGGACAGTGGTGATATGGAGTCACATGGTCGCCAGTTGGTGCTGCAATACATGAGTGACACTAAGTTGACACGTTTCCAGTGTCTTCTTGACTTCTGGCGGGAGATGTCAGGTGGGCTCGTACCAGTTGCCAAGAGGCTGCTAGCTATCCCCGCAACAAGTACTCCTTCTGAGCGTAGCTTCAGTGTTGCGGGCAGACTGATAGAGGAGAGGCGTTCTACCCTCAATCCAGAAAATGTAGATGCACTTTTGTTTCTACACAGCAACATATAACTAAGATGGACTCATTATGCAAGAGCATAATTAATGAAAATCATTAACATGTAATTAAAAAAAACTATAAATGTATTGTTTACTCAACAATAAATTAGTAAAATGCAGCTTTATGTGCTGATTGTGTTTATTGAACTATTGTAGACATGGTGTGAACTATGTACTGTTTTTCTTTTATTTGCTGTCTTCCATTTTCTGGAGAAAATCTAGAAACGGGCTCAGCAGCTGGTCTAAAACAGGATGGAGTACAGATTAAATCAAATTCTATGTATTAACTAAACACTAATTGAAGAAAACAATATATGGGAGCGGTACAGGAGCGGGAGTCAGTTTAAACAGGAGCGGGATGGGAGT
This sequence comes from Chrosomus eos, assembly GCA_036326025.1. NCBI lineage: Eukaryota > Metazoa > Chordata > Actinopteri > Cypriniformes > Leuciscidae > Chrosomus > Chrosomus eos. The sequence goes on along the minus strand of CM070834.1, from coordinate 29,844,853 downwards.
GGGAGTCAATTTACCAGGAGTGGGATGGGATGGGATTATTTTTTAAACTTTGGTCTGGGAGTGGGACGGGACAAGATTTCTTTCTATGGGAGTGGGACGGGACAGGAGTGAAAATCCACTCCCGTGTCATCCTCTAGTTCAAAGACTTCATCAAACAAGTTGGCAGATCTGTCTTAGTCGGTTCGCGAATCAGTTTGAATGGTCTGTTCAGTTTCCTGCACGCACTGACTCATCTGAAGCGCTTTCAATTCACACTCGACTCGGATTTAAGAACAGCAAAATCGTTGAATGAAGTGGCCGTGGACCTATAGTAGTCAAGTGAAAGCATATCTGCAAATGCATCATATTTTTGCATTTGCATGCCTTTGAATGCGAAAAAACTCCAGAGTCACGTTATTTCGGCATTTTCTAATAATCCAAATGTAGTTGTATAAGTTACTATTATACAAACCAAAGGACAGGCAATGATTTTCGGGCTACAGATGGCCGAAATAATGCTTGTCTCTTCTGTTTTTGTTGCAAGGATAGATCTGATAGTAATAGTCATTTAAATGAAAAATATCCTAGAATGTAAATAGGTTGTATTTTACACTACAGTAGGCTACAGTAGGCCTATTCTTTTCAGTTTTTCTGGGTATACTTATTTTATTTCTGCTCTGAACAGAAAAATGAGACACGTCACGTGGCAACCAAAAACAGTTTAAAAAACCTTTGTAACCTGTCAGTCAAGATATATTGAGTTCTCTTTTGACTAAAACTAAACTAAAATGACGAGACTTTTAGTTGACTAAAACTTGACTAAGATACCTTGAGTTCTCTTTTGACTAAAACGACGAGACTTTTAGTCGACTAAAACTTGAACATGCGCAGAACACAAATCACTATGGGGATATCCCGATACGTGTTTACATGACCAAAAATTCGGGTTAGAAAAGGGGTACCCCAGGTATAATATCCCGGTTTTTAAAATCCGGGATATGAACATATCCGGGTTTTTGCCGGTGTTTACATGGCCGTTCATGAATAAAAAATATATTTATTCAGCCAGCTCACCTACCTGTATTTTCTTCCTGTTTTCAGTATTAGTCCACAGTAGTCGATTGTCGAGTTCGCGCGCGCGATCATTGGTAACTAGATATCTAAGGATCGCGCGCAACGATTTTTGTTGTTGTTCTCTGTACTGACAGCACTACAAATTTACAAAAAAATTAGCTCAATGTTAAAATTGACCGGAGTTCTCCTTTAATATGGATTGGTTTCTGCCAGTAGAGGGTGAGCATGTAGCCCTAGCAATGTCACACATCCGAGTCTAGGAGAAGTTGATGATAGGAGAAGAATACGCCGTCCTCTAGCCCGTGACCCGGAAACCGATCACATTCAGCCATCTTGAAGGACATCTCAGTTCTCTAATTGCACCACGAGGAGGCAAAGAACGAGGAGTGAGGGAGCTTCCAGAGGAGCTGTGAGCGAGGATGCACAGGTGTATTCTATGTGGAAGTCTTGTCGAGAAACCTGGATATTCTATATCCAATATACAAATAAGCTTTCCTTTGATTCCTCCGTCCTCGTTATCTTTCCTTACAGCCTTCCCTTGCATCCTACAGGGTGTGGAGCTAAGATGTGAGGAAAGTAAACGAGGATGCACAAATAAGAAATGAGAAGCACCCGATATCCAAAATGGGACACTCCAGACTTGTGGACTTCCTCAGAGTCCACACATTTAATGCAAATTTATAGCTCTCCTAATATGTGAATCATCATCATCATCATCATCATCATCATCATCCTCATCGAAACAACTGATTATACAAAAGGGGACTATCAAACCTTAAAAAAACATATATATATATATATATATGTTCTGTTTTTTTTGTTCTGTAAGGTGGACATAACAGCAAATTATAATTCTCAAGAACGTTTATTAGAACGCTCTTCCTCTTTTGCGTCTGACTCCATCTGATTGCGGTCCTGTTTCTCATCTATTTCCTTTATAACTTCAAGGGAAATTAACCTACTTCGCCTTTTTCTTTTTATGGGGCTTTTACCCTTTCCTCCACTTGCCCTGGTAGATGGTCCGAGAATCTCTTCTGCTGCTGGATCTACACTTTCCCCTGATGACCCTGGTCTTACTGCATCATGCACGGCTAGTTTTGAATCAGAAGGGGTAGAGCGAGGCTGCAGGCAGAGCTGAGGGACCTGCCATATCTGATGGGGAAAATTGTGCACTGGGACCAAAAGAAAAGGTGGCCACAGGAAGTACGCTTGGTCTTTGGCCAATGGCTTCATGCATGGCCTAAAAAAAAAGCCATGATTCTGCTGTCACCTCTATTTCATCTGTTCCAGATCCTGTCTTGGGCAGGCACAAATCCTACGGTAGTATAAATAATAATATTAGCAAATATATTTATAGAAAACTGTTCTCTTTAAATTTTACAGCTTACACTGGTTTATTTGGCCTCAAATCTATAACAACTACCAAGTTGGGTGTATTGAAAATTCCTTATATTTTCTTGTAAGGTTTTCCCTCTCTTTTTTTGAGAAGTGAGTTGAGCCCATATCCTTAATAAATGTGTAAACTGTTCAATACCATACAATTCCAAAAGTGCTAACACACTTCACACTCATGCCTGGCTCACACTAGGACATTTTAAATCCTAACCAATTGTGAAATCACAATTAAGGAGAATCTTTGCTGATTTTCTTCCCTCTAATCTTTAAGGTCCACTGAAGTGCCTTGGAACGTGCAGCTTTGTATGATGCGTTGACGTAATTTCCACTGAAACAGGAAGCTAAGGCGGGACATATTAATGGCTCCTCCCCCTTTCAAATAGCCAATAGCGTTTAGCTTACCTCACAGACTGCAAGTCGTGCTTGACAGCACCATGGTAGCGAATCCGAGCCCTGATGATACATGGGATTCAGTAGAGGTGTGAATAATTTTAGCCGTTTTATTCTTAAAGGGGGGGGTGAAATGCTATTTCATGAATAGTGATTTTTTTTACACTATTAAAGAGTTGGATCCCCATGCTAAACATGGACAAAGTTTCAAAAATTAAGTTGTACGTTTGATTGAGTATTTCTGTTCTCAAAATACTCCTTCCGGTTTGTCACAAGTTTCGGAAAGTTTTTTTCGAGTACGGGCCTGTGTGACATCAGCTAGGCCGGAATCTCCTTATAAGGGTCCTAAGGGCAATTCTCCCGGAAGGGAGCTGTAGCCTAGAGCGAGAGAAGTAACGTTATGCCTATCAGAGCGCTGTGCTCGGCTTTATGGAAGTCATCGGCTGTGATTGTTTTATAAACAAGGCCCAGTTCGACGCCGGATTTGCAGATCGTCTAATGCTTACAGTTTTTTCTGAATGCTTAAGTGCTAATCGTGATTCTTGTAGCACAATTTCTAAAACTATTAATACGTATAGCAAAACCACTCACTGAGTTTGCAAAACTAAAAGCACAAACACTGCTTTGCACTCAGTTTGCAATTTTGTAACACACACTTTGCAAAACTGTAGGCACACTTCACTGCACAACACTCTTTTTGCAGAACTTTAAACACAACTCACTGCTTACACTCAATTACCAAATTTCCAACACACTCCAAGCAAAATTATACACATGTATGGCTATCATTAACACTATTTTGCCAACTGTCTGGCACACTTTCACATGTGAAAACTGTTTTAGATAATTAGTTCACTTTGCAATCAGCCTAATTACTATAAATAAGCCACAGGTAAGCTGTCTGTGTGGAGTATAATGGAAGGAGCAGCAAGAGTGAGAAGAGTGAGAATCAGAGGAGGACGAGGAGGCCGAGGGAGAGGATGTGGAGGTGAAGAAGTTGGAGGAAGAGGACGTGGAGGTGAAGAAATTAGAGGAAGAGGACATGGAGGTGAAGAAGTTGGAGGAAGAGGACGTGGAGTTGAAGAAGCGAGAGGGTTAGAGGAAGTTAGAGGAAGAGGACAAGGAGGAGCAAGAAGAGGACGAGGAGGCAGAGGGAGAGGACGTGGAGTTGAAGAAGCGAGAGCGTTAGAGGAAGTTAGAAGAAGAGGACAAGGAGGAGCAAGAAGAGGACGAGGAGGCCGAGGGAGAGGACGTGGAGTTGAAGAAGCGAGAGGGTTAGAGGAAGTTAGAGGAAGAGGACAAGGAGGAGCAAGAAGAGGACGAGGAGGGGAAAGAAGAGTAAGAAATAGAATAACTGATGACATCAGAGCTACAATAGTGGACCATGTCATCAACCATGGGATGACCCTGAGGGAAGCTGGCCAACGGGTTCTGCCTAATTTGAGCCGCTACACTGTGGCAAGCATCATTAGGACATTTCGAAATGAGAATCGGTAAGTACTTTGTAGCACTGCCATACTCTAATGAGAAACACAACACTACCATACATGCAAAAATACTGAAATTGTTACTTTACAGAATTGCTAGACGTCCAGATGCTGGGGGCAGAGGAAGAATGTTCACTCCAGAACAAGAGACCCATATAGTGAACATGGTGATTGCCAATAATGCAATAAGACTGCGAGAAATACAGCAGCGCATAATTGATAATGACACCATCTTTCAAAATATACACAGTGTCAGCATTTCTGCACTAAGTCGTGTACTTGCGCGCCACAGAATACGAATAGGGTTGGGTATCGGTTGGGTTTTATTCGATACCAGTACCTACTCGGTATTTTTTAAACGGTTCCGGTGCTTAAACGGTTCTTAAATCGGTACTTAAGAAAATGAAACCGCACACACTTTATCAAAAAATAATACCCTTTAATTTACAGGGCCAAACTGGACACAAAATTAACTTAAAATTTTAAACAATATAAATACAAGTAACATATGGTAATAATAAAACCAATATAAAATAAAAATTCATATTTACATAATATCAAATGAAACAATATTGTATCAAACAATGCAATAATACTGGAGATTAATAGAAATTACTAGCAGGCAGAGCTGCCAACTCTCACGCATCGACCGTGAGACTCACGCAAATGACCCTTTTCACACAGAAAAATCACGGACAAATAGGACACTGACACCGACAGAGAAGGTTACTTTTGATATGGAGGAACAAATCCACAGCTGTCAGATTCTGTCAATATTTTTACGAGATTCACACAATAAATAAAGTTTTGGCTCTTTGAAATGTGACAGATCGCTGTAGCGCGTCAGTTCAAACGGCACGTGATACAGTAGCCTACAAATCCACTGCTTCTTAGCGTTGAGTGAACCTATGAAAGAGAACATCTCTGGTTACTGGTGTAACATACCTATGTTCTCTCAATAGGGAACGAGACGCTGCTAAGCTCCTCGCGCTGACGACCAGCTTCCTTTTTCGGCAGAGAAATCTGAGGAGCAGATGGCGCTCGCGCGCCAACATAATATGACGACGTGTAAACAACTGCGTCGATGCGGCGCGTAATTTTACACGTGAAATGCAGCCAAACCTTGCGAGAAAGAGCGCGCATGCGAGACAGAAGAACTGTGCTCCAAACTGTGTAGCGCACGCACGACGGTCGACGGAGAGGGAGAGAGCGAGAGACCTTGCGTGTGTGTGTGTGTGCGTGTGTGCTTAATGAAGTTAGGCACCGAAATCAGGCACCGAAATTTTCGTTCTTATTCGGTCTGGTTACTACCGTTTACGTCGGAACCGGTTCCCTATTGGCACCGAGTTTCGGTACCCAACCCTAAATACGAATGAAGCAAATTTACAGAGTTCCTTTCGAGAGAAACACAGAACGTGTAAAGCAACTGCGATATGACTATGTGCAGGTAAGCTATAGTGTCATTGGTTCTGAATTTGGAAGTGCATACTTTAGTGCTGTGCATGGGCCTGATGTGTTGCATTTGTTTTGTCTTGTCCAGAGAGTGATGGAACTAGAAGCAGATGCCATGGGACATGAGCTACTTTTTGTAGATGAGGCCGGTTTTAACCTCAGTAAAACCAGGAGACGTGGCAGGAACATTATTGGACACCGTGCCATCATCAATGTCCCAGGACAACGTGGTGGTAACATAACCATGTGTGCAGCTATAAGCCAAAATGGTGTTGTTCACCATCATGCAACCATAGGCCCATACAACACTGCACACATTATTGCATTCCTGGACACCTTACATGACATGCTTACTGTTCAGAGACCAGAGCAGGCCAGATACGTCATCATATGGGACAATGTTAGTTTCCATAGGGCTGCTTTGGTCCGCAACTGGTTTACAGACCACCCATTCTTCATGGCACTCAACCTCCCTCCATACTCTCCATTCTTAAATCCCATCGAGGAGTTCTTCTCTGCCTGGCGCTGGAAAGTGTACGACCGTCATCCTCATCAACAGGTAGCCCTTTTACAGGCAATGGAGGAGGCATGTGGAGATATTGACCAGGCATCATGTCAGGCCTGGATACGGCATTCAAGAAGATATTTTCCACGGTGCCTTGGACTGGAGGATATCGCATGCGATGTGGACGAAATTTTGTGGCCGTACCCAGAAAGACGACATGATGTAGGCTGAATTTTTTTTTTTTTTTTTTTGTGAAATTACTATTTTGTGTTCTGACTTTGTCTTGGTTTTGATGAGTGTGAATATTTTTTTTGTGTGAAATTACTATTTTGTGTTCTGACTTTGTCTTGGTTTTGATGAGTGTGAATAAACACCAATACTTGAAGTTTGGATCTTTGTATGTTTACATGACACTATGACAAAAGTATGACCTCAAATTGACATCTGTACACATAGAAAGCAAAATGTGTTTTGTATTCATACCATCAGTGTGTAGTTGGCACATTGTGTGCTTAGTAGATGATGGCTTGTGTTAACTGTTTGATACGAAAACACCCTTTTTACGAAGGTGTGAAGAGTTAATCTAGCTGTGTTCGCTTTTGCAAGAGAACTACAATGTTTTGATAATTGGGTGAAAGGTTTTCTTGTTTGTGTGTAGAGTTTTGCAAAAATAGCCAATAGTTACAAAAAATTTGCTTAAGCAATCAGAAAAAACTGTAAGGATGGAGCAGTCCCAACGATAAAGGTTTACGGTCGTGCGTTGGAACTGCAGGCGGTGAGTAAAACTGATTCAAATGTCTGTGAGTTGTTAACTATCGCCGTGTATTAAGCACAAGTAAACGACATGATCACGTACAGTTAATGTAAAACTACACTTCCCACATGTACACCTTTAAAAAAAATACGACGACATAAAGTGAAAATTAGTCATTTACAAAAACCGCTAAGCAAATATAAGTTATACAGTTCCAGTACACACCGCTTAGAGACGTCCTGCTGTAGTCGTTGCTGCTGCTGCTCGTCTTCAATTTCAGCCTCGGGATCTGATTCGGGACCAAAAATGTATGACTGAATCTGATTGTTAGCAATGTTTTGTTTTGGGATATCACAGCTTCCAGAAGCTCTCAACGTAAGCTTCGCGCGCTCGTGATTATTTAGCTCCGCCCACACGGCACGCCTCCACCCGCTCGTTTTTTTTTCCAGAAAGACTCGGTACAGCCTATCTTTCTTTTATAAATATAATAAAACTAAAGACTTTTTGGATATATGAATGATGCAATACTACTCTATAGTCACTCAAGATTAACATGAGATTGACTGAAACTGAGTGTTTCACCCCCCCTTTAACCAATGCACAGTTGGAAAATGGAATAAAACTCAAGCAACCGAACACACATCTCCAACCAGTGGCGTCATTTAAAGTGGGTGGGAGTGGGACAAGTGTATGGGGTGGAGGTTGCGATACAATTCTAAATCATATGTACAATAATAATTTTCAGAAATGAATTTCAATAGTACATTGGGTTTAAATTGTCGTTTAATGGAAATGGCTAATTCAAGGGTTACACTTTTTAAATTGTTTTTTAAATGTGTTTTTTTTTTTTTTTTTTTTTTCATGTATAGTTGGAGGACAGGTCAGGCTTCAGGGAGCTGCTGTGGATGACCTCAGAAGAATTTGAAATCATTTAAGGGCCACTTATCACCTGACAGGACACCAAGATGAGGCAGGCAATTATAGCCAAGGAGAAGCTCTCCTTGACCCTCAGATTCTTGGCAACAGGTTTGCATACAGTATATAACAAATGTACAGGTCTCTTATGTTTAAATTTTGCAGCAATTTTAACTTTTTCTGTTGAAGGCGAAACCTACAAATCATTGAGTTTTCAGTACAGATGTGGGGCCACTACTGTATTTTACATAGCTAAACACACGTGTGCAGCTCTACATCAGGTCTTGATGATTTTCTAAAGGTTCCCTTTTAATACTTTTATCATTAGTATCACAACAGCAAAAAATCTGACATGCAGTATGTACATATATGAAGATATTCAATTCAGTTCAATTCAAGTTTATTTGTATAGCGCTTTTCACAATACACATTGTCTCAAAGCAGCTTTACAGAAAGTGCATTTCAGAAATGTACAAAGAAAAATACAGTTAGTTAATCATGTATAAATTTAGGCATAACATATCGCCGGTGTTTAGTCGTCTCTTCACAGGCGTCGAGTCGTCTCTCCACAGGCGTTTAGTCGTCTCTCCACCGCCGTTTAGTCGTCTCTCCACAGGTGTTGGGGCATCTGAAGTCTTCGTGAGAGGCTGGATACAAACTGGAGCTGACGAACGCTATTTACCTCGGGACTAGCGTCCCGAGATAACAGCAGAAAGACAGATGGGAAATAATTAGCATAGCTGATGTTCATAATATTAATGCATTCGAACTGATTCAGAAGTAGTATAAAAGGTAAGCATTAAGTGAATGCTTGGTTAAAGAGATGCGTCTTTAATCTAGTTTTAAACTGGGACAGCGAGTCTGAGTCTCGAACAATATCAGGAAGGCTATTCCAGAGTTTAGGAGATAAATGTGAGAACGCCCTCCCTCCTTTAGTAGACTTAGATATCTTAGGAACGACCAGAAGCCTTGAATTTTGTGATCTTAAAGAGCGCGATGGATTGTAGGGCGATAGAAGGTCTGTTACATACACAGGAGCTAAACCATTTAGAGCTTTATAAGTCAATAGTAATACTTTGTAATTGATACGGAACTTAATAGGTAACCAGTGTAGAGATGATAAAATTGGTGTTATATGATCATATTTTATGATCATATAACACCAATTAAACATAAAATGTTTTGTTTGTCTTTATGAACTATGCTAAGTTATGCTTCACTGGGATGAATTAATTGAACAATATAGTTAGTGCTGAAATGTGTGGCTTAAATGGATAGTTCATCCCAAAATGAAAATTCTGTCAGTAATTACTCACCCTCATGTTGTTCCAACCCCGTAAGACTTTCGTTCATCTTCGGAACACAAATTAAGAGATTTTTATTAAATCTGAGAGCTGGATCACTCCTCCATAGGCTTCTAAGGGAATTAAACTTGCCAGCCCCGAAAAGTTATTAAAGAAATCGTTAAAATAGTCCAAGTGACTACAGTGGCTCAATCTTAAGTTTATCGAGCGACGAGAATACTTTTAGAGCGCAAAGACCCCCCAAAATAACAACTTTATTCAAGTATTAATTTCCTTCTTTGTCGGCCTTGAGATAGTTCATGTAGTGTAGTGTGTACTGTGTTGTACGTCACACGTAGGCTCACTATTGGCCGACGCTGGTCGTGAGTGCGATGCACTATGGCACTATGTTGATATTTTGGCTTCTGGAATGGTCGATTTTGAGTGAAGAGAGTCATATTTCTGGATTCTATAGACTCTCAGCTACAAGGTGGGTGCATTGACAATACACTTCTTGACACTTGTATGTGTTCTGATGTGATATATCACCAAGAAATACAAAAACGGAAGTTAAATTTTTTTGTTTTTATTACCGGTATATAAAAAGAGTAAACCATTAATGAAAAAGGGATTTTACATCAAAAATTGATTCCTCAAAGGTTTAAGAACACCTGTAAAAAAATTGGGTGGAAAAAAATAAAAAGAAACAAAATAACTAATTACATTTCTGTGACTGTAGTCACCATAAGTTTTTTTTTTTTTTTTTTGAAAAAACACAGAAATTATAAGAAATGTAAGGGGAAAATAAATGTTCATTTTGAATTGAATATTCTGTCAATTTACCAAACACATCCAAAAACAACCTCTAGATGGCACTGTGCACTGCATTTGCACATCAGTCTTTCAACATTATACTTACATGTTGTGCCACATGTGAAAGCAGTTATTTCCATGAAGTGTCCTTTCTTGGGAGTCCATCAGCCTTACATTTCTCACACCTCAGGCTTGCAATTGGTTTTGAGATTGGCACAGGTGTATGTCCAGTTCTACTCTGTACAGGCACTAGCGGCGCCAGGAATTTGATTGTAGGTGGCCTCCAGAAAACTGGATGGGTGTTGTGAGGACGGTCAGTGTGTTGGCTAAACAAACAGCAAAAAATGGAAAAATTTCAGAAATGTCCATGGAAAATTCTCATTTAATTTCAGGGTACCACAAAGTCCAAAAAAGAAAGGCAACACAGTCCAAGCAAAATATCCTTGGTAAATCCAGGCTACTCAGAAATTCTGTGGGAAAACAAATTAACAAAATAATTTGGTCAGAGTACAACTCATCCCAAAGAAAAACAAAACACAAAACAAAAAGAACTAAACCAGCTCATTGAAAGAGTAAGTTACACAATTGGCTACTGATCCAACCAAACCTTTCTTTTCTTCCACACAGTTCATCTTCTCTTTTATAGTTTTAAATCTCCTCCTTCATTTTCAAACTGACCAATCATAACTCTTCATCAGTTATTAACTATAATTTCCATAGTTCACAAAGTATTGTCAAGCTTACCAACTATACATTGATAATGTCTATCTACAAGCAGTTACATTATCATTTAGTAAACCTTCACACTCAAACATTCATGAATTTTAAGTCTAAATACTCTTAATAGGCTAACTCCGCCCCTTCAGGATGATATATAGTTGGTTTCCTGTTCGCGGCCCCTCCTACTAGGCATTTCCAGGCACCGGTAAGACAAAGGGAAAAGCACATGATTATTAAAATATTGTTTGCTCCACTTCACCTTGTATGTTCTACTTTTGATAACAGTCACCATGGAATGTGCACCTTTCATGTGACTCCCCAAAAAACAAACACAGATTAACAAACGGTTTCATGTGGTTATTTAAGGTTGGCACATATGTGCCTCACCACAATGGGCCAGTTAAAATAAGGCAAAAAAAGAAAAAAAAAAAAGGGTTCCCCTTCATCTCCGTTTCAGCGCTTTTCTGTGGCAATGAGGACAGCGACTCAGTAGCCTACTTGTGTGGCTCTGGTGTCGCTGTCCTCAGCTCAGTGCTGTAAAGACTTTAGGCGGGTCTAATCCTTGGGGAATTTGCATATCATAATTAATAATTGGTAATTAATAATTATTCATACATGTTTGGATTAGATCAGTCTTACATGTTAATAAATCTCCCTCTAAAGGAGAATGTCATTTTACCTGGATGTATACATGCAATCCTTTCATTTTTTTTACAAGTTGATTGCAGTTAATTACACAGATCACGTCTTACAAAGCAGGCAAAATTAATTTAGCTCAATTGTCCGAATAATATTGAGGGGATCCCCAATATCATCTTACTTGATAGGATTTCAGGAAACGCAATTCTCTGGCCAGAAGAATTGGGTTTTCTGCCCTATAAGCAAATATGTAAAGCTATCTTTAAGTTATAAAGTTCGTAGCAAGATCTTTGGCACTTAAGAGACTCGAAATTGAGCAAAGAGGAAGTCCATCAGTCAAGTGAATATAATGATTTAATAAAGGCATGTCTACTTATATATATTTACTACGTTACAGGAATACATGTATTTACAAACATTAACACGAACGAAACACATTAAGACATTGATGAACGAGAAATGCGTAAAGTTTGGGCAATGGATGACTTACATGCGTTAGCGAGTAAGAGAGAGAGAGAGAGGGAGAGAGAGAGTGAGAGAGAGAGAACATTGGCATACTTCCTCCTAAGACATTCACCTTTCTGATTACAACACGAAACATCATCTTAATGCTCCTTAGAAGCGTTATAAAGAGATACTTGCACAAGTTATGGGTCTCGCTGTGTTGTCGCATTCCTGAAGGCCTGTCCCGGCCGCGTGCGTGAGCGGAGTCCTTTGTGTGTGTAAGCGTCACGTGTTGTCTCTGAGCGCTCGGGTTGCGCGGCGGTTTAAAGTCTTTGAGTAGCATTACCAATGAAAGTAGCTCGGCTACGTTTGTTTCACTCCGTGGAAGTAAACGGAGTCGACTATGGAAAACAAAACTTTGCCTTACAAAGGAAAGATATAAAGATCGGATCGGGTCTCCAAAGGAGACCACGGATCGGGTTACATGATGCAGCAGTAACGACGGGCGAAGCAAGAGGCTGTTTAAACTGGTGTTCAGTCCTTTTGAAGCCCTGACTTTTCCGCCTTCTTTTGGAAGAGGGTCCAATCAGGAGCTTTCTCTTTGGGGGGAGGTTTTATGGCCCATGGTGTTCTAACCAGGCATTTGACTCCCTAATTTCATTGGGTGTTTAAGGGAAGAATCTTCACAATTTTTATAATACTAGTGTGTCACCAAGTTTAGCAAAATGTAATGTCAATTAACAAATGGGGAACGAAGATTGGAGTTTATCAAGACCAAACTTGCCAAAAACGGATTTGGTTAAACAGTTTGCAAAGTTTAAGACCTTATACCATTAGTTTCCCAACACATAGATCAAACCCCTAAAAGACAAATCGTAAGATGAGATTAGATACATTGTTCGTATAATTCAAAAGGGGAAGTATAATAGAATATATATGACTGCAAAATTCAGTTCTCCTTCGTTAGAATTCTAGGGAATACGCAGTTACATGTAAAAATACATAATGGTAAACTCAGTTATTTCAATGTAACATGAACAAACAAACACATAAAACACATTGAATATTTCTGTTTACAATGTCTTTTAAAAAGAGAAGTTTCTTTTCTCTGTAACATTAACTTCCTGTGGCACATTCCACATTCCTGGGGGGGGATGTGTGGTGGAATGTGTGTGTGTGTGTGTGTGTGTGTGTTAATTTTGAGTCCTGGGGGTGGGGAACGCTGGTTTGGAAGCTTCCCGGCCTTTGAAGGCTCTTAGGATTTTAGTTATCCAGAATATATTTAATTATTCAGATTCACCCTAAATACGCTACAGTGCTGAAGCAGACAAAGACGGCCTATAACTTAATTTATCAAAAAGACTGAAACGGAATTATATCTTTGGAGGGTCTCTGTTTCTCTCTCCAGTTATTTACCAAGCACAGCGGGCAGGGAACTGTCCAAATTTATTTAACTGTTTCTTATAAATTTAGAATGACAGAAGAACTGTATCGACATGAAATAACAGCAGCATTGAGTCTAAAACAGCTGCTAAACAAAAACAGCAGGAAAACGATACAAAATTATTTAATTGTTTTTTATTTATTCAGAATGACAGAAGAACTGTATCAGCATGAAATAACAGCAGCATTGAATCTGACACTGCTGCTAAACACAAACAAACAGCAGGTAACCGATCAAAAATTATTTCTCCTGTAGCTTATTTCTTCCATCTTCTTACCAAGATGTTTCTTCTTACATCTTTAAACACGTAACAAGAATAATTAAACGAACAACATATCTATCTAAACAACAGCATAACAATCCGAGAAAGCGGATAAATAATCACACATGCAATTCAATTCAAACTTGCTTGTGGGACTTGGGGCTTGTTACAGCAGGAGACGGCGGGGTTCCGTGCTGAACACAGCAAGAATGTCTTGATATTCCAGTGAATCAGTCAATTCCCTTTCAAATGAAAGCGGGTACAAAGAGTTCAGTCTATCTGTCAACATTGTTGCCCTGGTGCCAGTTTTTATCCGATTGACAGCTGAAAAGTGTCTCTCCACAGTACAAGTCGTCATGGGCAATGTGAGGAGGGCCCGCAGGAGACTGTTCATGTTGGGAAAAAAATCACGGGGGGATGCTTCGAGCACTTCTACGAATGTTTATTTTTTCTCATTTGTGGTCTTGTTGGCCTTTGCCTTTGTTTAAGCTGCTGCACAAAGACAGTGTGCTCTGTGTCTTCCACAGGAATGGAAAAGTGCGCGCAGGCGGGCAGGATGAGAGCCTTGTCACCAAAGGTGTCTGACCGTGGCAAGCAGGCAGCAGCGGCTCTCATAAAGCCATATGTGTCGGGCTTGAAACGAGTGTTCAGCACCATCATCTGCTTGTCCAGTATGCCATTCCATAATTTCTGTAGGTCCAAGTTTTGCTGTACGGGTGATGATTTGCCCAGAGTAGAATCAACGTGCGTATTGTCTAACCTGGCCAGCAACTACCTCTTGTGTTATTCACTAATATCCCAGCGCCACAATCTCATATTTATTCATCAGCTCATCTGTCAGTGCCATTACTTTATCAAATGCATCATTTTCATTCCTGAATTGTGTGTAGCTGTCCTTGAGCCCTTCAATCAGATCAATACAATCTGTAACTGATAGTGTGGAAGATTGCAAGCCCTTAGTGGCGTAGTCGCTGACTTCAAATAACTGGTTGAATGTGACAAGCAGAAACAAAAACTTTTTTGTTTGCATTTGGTGCAGTAGGGAGTCAGCTTCAAGTTTTGTTTGGCCAGAACTTTCGGAGAATGTGGCGAGGGTCTGCAAAATAGGTCCCAGGAGCGTCAACACCTTACTGACTGCATTTGACCATGAGCTCCACCTCACATCACAGGATCTCTCTGTTTATTTCCCCATCCTGGCTGGTGACTTTGCTTGAAACCATCTATTTTCCCCAGCGCTGCAGCATGTGCCCTGCTGGCTTCATGTTTGCCACAACCCTCAGAAAAATGTTTCCAGTCTTTGAAGCCCGTATTGATGAATCTATCCTCATAAGCTGCTTCAGGGAAATGACGACAAGACTTACAAAAAAACAGCATCCTTGAGATGCTGTATTCCAGCCACAGGAATTTTGAGTACCACCTGTAAGAAGAACTCATATCTTTCCCCGATATGTGTGTGGCTGGGAATGTACGGAGTTTAGGCTGGCTTGCAGGCTCATCTATTGATGACAGGTCTAGCGGAGTTTGTGACAGGTCTTCTTGGGGAACAGCATTTGTGCTAGGCTGCTAAACCCTGTCTCATCCTATAACACTTACAATGCTATCATATGTTACCTCTGCCTACTGCTTGCAATATTGTTTTTCCTACTAGAAAATGTACAGACACCCAGACACTGACGTTAACATTAGCCCAGGGGTTTTCAAAGTGTGGGGACTGGGGAGCCAGAGCATGCCTTGGGAGGCGCGGAGAGTGGTAAAAATGATAGCCTAATAATTAGATTAAATAAAGTTAAATTGTTATTATTCTGAAAATATGGCTTCGATTACAAGTCAAGCCACCTTTATTTATATAGCGCTTTTACAATACAAATTGTTTCAAAGCAGCTTTACAGAGATAACAGGAAAATAATGTTGTAATAGTACTGTTAAATTCAAAATTAAATGTTAAATGTCCCCAACTAAGCAAGCCAAAAGCCAATGGCGACAAAGGTGAAGAGAGGCGAAAAATGCAACAGTGGCAAGGAACCAAAACTCCAGCAGGTGACAGAATGGAGAAAAAAACCTTGGGAGAACCCAGGCTCAGTCAGGGGGCCAGTCCTCCTTTGGCCAACGAACAAACAGTGTATGATTATGATTTAGGCAGCATAATAGGTCAGAAGTCAGATGGGATCAGAACTTTCACGATATTTATCCAGTTCATCTGGTTGGGGTCAGAGTCATCACGCCGGTGTGGAGATGGGTTTGTTGAGGTGTCCATGAGCCCTTCACAGTGTTGATGAGGCTGGCACTTGATGCGTTGTCGTGTCCAGGTGATGGTCCTTCATCAGATCTGGATATGGCCTGGATCCGGCGGTTTGTGGTAAAGCTTGGGATAAACAGAGAGACTAATATTAGCGTAGACGCCATCCTTCTTATGATATACAAAGTACATCAGGAATTATGGGAAGTGTTCCCGGTTCCGGCTAATCTAAACTATGCAGCCTAACATTGAATTATAGAAATCTATAATGTGTTATGTGTATGCTAAGCCAAAGAGATGTGTTTTTAGGGTTAGGGTTAGACTGACAGATTGTATCTGGTTCCCGGACCATGTTAGGAAGATTGTTCCAAAATTTTGGTGCTAAATAGGAAAAGGATCTACCACCAGCAGTTGATTTTGATATTCTAGGTATTATCAACTAGCCAGAATTTTGAGATTACAATAGACGTGAAGGACTATAATGCGTTAAGAGCTCGCTCAAGTACTGGGGAGCTAAACCATTTAGTGCTTTGTAAGTAATCAGCAATATTTTAAAATTTATACGATGTTTAAATTTTGGCAGCCAATGCAGTGTTGACAGAACCGGGCTAATATGTTAGTTTAAGCGTGCAGGGCAACAACCACCCAGTAGAGCATTACAATAATCTAGCCTTGAGGTCATGAACGCATGAACTAATTGTTCCGCATTTGTCAGTGAGAGCATATGACGTAATTTAGATATATTTTTAAGATGGAAAAATGCGGTTTTACAGATACTAGACACGTGACTTTCAAATGAAAGATTGGTATCAAAGAGCACACCCAGGTTTCTAACTGACGCGGAAGACTTAACAGAGCAGCCATCACGTGTTAAACAATATTCTAGGTTATTACGTGTGGAAGTTTTTTGTCCAATAATTAGAATCTCTGTTTTTTCAGAATTTAGTAGTAGGAAATTACCGGTCATCCAATTTTTTATATCAGCTATGCATTCCGTTAATTTTGTGAATTGGTAAGTTTCGTTAGGTTTTGAAGAAATATACAGCTGAGTATCATCAGCATAACAGTGAAAGCTAATTCCATGTTTCCTAATGATATCTCCTAATGGTAGCATGTACAGAGTAAAGAGCAGCGGTCCTAGTACCGAGCCTTGTGGTACGCCATACTGAACTTGAAAGACATCTCTTCATTTACTGCAAACTGATAACGGTCAAATAAGTATGATTTAAACCGTGCTAGTGCAAGTCTATTTAAAAGAATGTTGTGGTCGATAGTGTCAAATGCAGCACTAAGATCGAGTAACACTAATAGAGAGATACAACTATGATCGGATGATAAGAGCAAATAATTTTGACTCTAATGAGAGCAGTCTCAGTACTATGGTACGGTCTAAATCTGGACTGAAAATCCTCACAGACATCATTTCTTTCAAGAAAGGAACACAGTTGTGAGGATACTGCCTTTTCTAGTATCTTTGACAGAAAAGGCAGATTCGAGACTCTAGTTTTGTTTTCTTTCAGTTGCGCTGCATTTTTCTGGCTGCTCTCTTAAGGGCCCGGGTGTGCTCGTTGTACCATGGCGTTGGACTATTTTCTTTAATCTTCTTTAAGCGCAACGGAGCAATTGTGTCTAAAGTGCTGGAAAAGAGAGAGTTAAATGTTTCTGTTGCAATATCAAGTTCTTATAAGCTATCTGGGATGCTGAGATGATGAAACTGATTAGGAAGATTATTAATACAGCAATCTTTAGTGGCAGAAGTGATAGGTCTAACATATTTATAACATGGAGTCGGCTAATCAGCCTTGGCTAAATGTAATTTACACAAGACTAGATAATGATCTGAGATGTCGTCGCTCTGCTGTAGAATTTCAATGTGATAATATTAGATCTAGAGTATGATTACGACAATGAGTAGTTCCTGACACATGTTGTCTAACTCCAATTGAGTTTACAATGTCTTTAAATGCCAATCCCAATGCATTTTTTTCATTATCTACATGTATTACACTGAACCTTACACTGAACTTACACTGAACTTACACTGAACCTTAAAAACCTTTATCCGTTTTTTTTTTACCGTCGGTTTACACGTTCTTTCAACTGTATCTGATTCGTGTTTACACTTACCATATAGCCTATCTGAAACATTGCGCTTGCTTAAAGGGTGACCATATTTTAATTACCGAAAACCAGGACACTCGGCCCGGCAATGAGATACTCAAATGATACTCGAAGTTTACTCAAAGATGCCTTATTAATTTCAATACATTTAAAGTAGGCTATGCCTCCTCTGTATGGATAGAAAATTGTTACATTACAAAATACTATCTATAACCAAAGACACAAATTCAGATAGGCTTCTCAGAGGTTACTCAACATGTTTTATAATGACAGGTTTCAAAAATAATGAATGAAATAATGATAGAAATAACGTCTCTTCTGTATTAGAAAAATAAATAAATAATAAATAACTACAAAAAATACCTCCAAATTGAACCAAAATAGCTCTCACAAACTTAAAAAAACTAACCAACAAAAGATATTTATATCTTTAGATTTCTTCTTCCTCTTTATCCTGTTTTTCTTTTTTAATGGCCCTTTGGTCACCCTAGCTTAAAGGGTTAAATTCTCTTGCACAGATGGACGAACGCGAAACATGCTTGATGCTAAATCTGCGATATATGCGAAGTTCTCCAAACATCACCATGATTTTGAGGCGGATGAGGACGAAAAGTGCCATCATTGCAGCCTGCGCATACGCTTCAGTTATTGTGTGCGAGAGAAATCTCAGGATGTGTTTAAATATAGGCGTTAAGGAGCAGTGGGTCCGAAATTTTAGGATGAGCAAGCCAACCTTTGATATGTTGATATGTGAACGTTTGTCCACATTCAACGTTTTCTCTATGACGTTTTGTCGGCCAATCCCATTGGGTAAGTTGCGTCAAAAGGGAGGACCACTGTCTTAGACTTTGAAAAACCCTGCGTTAGGGGATTTTTGTTAGCCTACTTGCTTGCGTGAGGGGGTGGCTACAGGAGGACTTGATGGAGGAGAGGGCGGCCGAGCAAGTTGGTAACTCTTCATTTGTAAACGCGTTACTAAAAATGGCAGTTTCCTGCTCCTCGGAGCGTTTTTTGCTAAATTTAAATGAAAACAAGCTGCTTTGCTTTGCCATATTACATATTATCATTTTAGCTAATAGCTACCGTCTGTCTCATTGAAAAGCTTGCGCGCCAACGTCATTCATTTTATTGAATCACTTGCTGGTGACGATGCAGCCTGTGGGCAGGCTTAAGAGTGCACTCGTGGGGTACAAGCCGCTGATTGGTTGAGAAGCTTCCACTCAAAGCTTTCCTCGGGCTGCTTATTGGATGAACTGCTAGAATGAAAATCCCTCACTATGTACGGGCCCAATGGTAGTGCCGCGGGTGGTACAGGCACGGCCCCGACTGTGACACCACACAGCTCAGCCACAAGCTGCTCCACGTAGGCCCTGTGGGTAGAGCCCGAAGCCATTTGTTTTGAGAATAATGGCTGGCTGGTGAAGTTATTGGCTGGCTAGCCGGCTCAGCCAAAACCTAAATGGCTGCTGCAGCCGCCAAACTTTTCATAGCTGCAAATGGCTGAAGCTGCCACTTCACTGATTAAGAACGCAAACTTTTGTTGAATTTATGAGAAATCTACAGACGCAAACAAACGAAGTGTAGTAGGCTAAAAGAGCTAAATGTGTATTTCGTTTTTTTTTTTCACCACAAGTCTGAAAGAAGACCTGTTATTGAAGACAAATATCCAAAAATAGCAAATTGACCAGTAAAAAAAAACGATGTTTTTGCCTGCCGTGTCTCGCCTTAATATAAACACACACTGTTATCATTATTATTTTGGACAAAGTTTTGCACATTTCCCTTCAATATAGCCTACACTGAAGCATGCGTCGTGAATTAGGCTATCAATGTGGAAACGGTGGTTTGTTACTGCAGTAATCACGTCCAGTGCTATAAATCTCTCCGTTCCTGAATATTTGGTTCATAACATCAATCTTTGATTCAGGTGTTTGTGCAACCATGCCCGGAAGATTTAACAAAAGTCTGGGTAAAATCAAATCAATAACGGACGCGATTTGTCCCGTATTTTACATAAGGCCCACACATAGCCTAGTTGGATAAAAACATAAGGATTTACTATAGACTAGCCTACTAGCAAATAGCCTATAAGAAATCAATTTCGCAATAATGTTACATTATAATTAGAATTAAATGAATGTTGTCCATTTTCTAAGCTTAGAAAATGCACATTTATATGGGCTGAATTTTATAGGCCTAAAATATTGTTTAGTAATTATTTGAATTACACTGCGCAAACCAAAGTAATACTAGGCTACGCATCGGATGAAGAAGGGTTGGCTTTTAGTCTCCACAGAACAAAATATTCATTTTATTTTATTTTATTTTTAGTGTTGTTCGCATTTAAATGAGGAAAAAAACAATGGTACACGATGACAGTTCTCCGTTACGGACGTGAGCGCTCTGAAAGCGGCACTAAAAAATGCTTTAAAATTTTCACAAAAACATTAAACAGAAAGCACAAAACCTTTCTTTAATATGAATTTCGTTTTGTATTAATTGTATCTTAACTTCAATCTATTTTTTATCAACCAATTGCCTGGATTTAATACATAATAATTAAATATAGCAGACGGTAGATTATTACGAAACGCCAGCGCGTGAACTGGAGCTCGTCTCATATGAACCGAAAGTCGGCGTATAAAGGAAGCCTAACCTAGGCTACTTGCCTCACAGACATGTCTACTTTTAAACAGAACAATTCAAAACGAAAGAAAACAGACTAGCCTACTACTCTCTTCTTATGTAATCCGTATAAAATGTGCATTTCTCTCTTGCGCGTCTACTGCGAAGATCGCATGTCACCCCTCGTAGCAACGAGCACAAGACTGTGCTGTTATGAATCCAGAGGGAAAATAGATCTCGTGTATTGTTACATTTCGTGTGTGTATGTCTCTATGTGATATAATTATTATTTGATACAAATAATTCTAGCCGGCTCAGCCAAACTTTATCAGATGGCGGCTCAGTTTGGCTTACGAAATTATTGGCTGGCGGCGGCTGAAATTCCAAATGGCGCAAATGGCGGCGCCTGGCGGCGGCTTCGGTGTCTACCTGTGCGTGATGAGCAAGTTGGCTTATGTGTTCCTCAGCTTTTGTATTTCTTTGTACATTATGAAGCCATTGGTCACATCAATGTCAATAAAATGAAAGAACATGGTTCTGTACCATCTTCTGGTTGTGTGATGAACTGAGTACTACTGTATCAGCTGGTCTGATAAGTCCACTCCCCCCATATACATGTTGTAATCCACAATAGGTTTTGGTACTGGTATGTTTGTTGTCTCCCAGGATCCATCCATATTTTTCTGCTTCCTCTTGACAGTGTCCCCATCATAAGCAACATGGACAGTGCTGCACATTGCCACCTCCCTGTTGTCCATCCACTTGGATCTTCTCTTATCCACCTGAGAGATCCTCTGGGGGATTTCTTGGTCAGTTGATTTATTTTTGTTTTTGGAGCCTCCTTCCTCCCTTCACGTATGCTTACCACAGGCTCCAAAATTGAGGGACAGCAGGTGCCTGAAGAGTTTTGGGCTGGTGTAGAAATGATCACAGTAGAGGTGATAACCACTGCCTAGAAAAGATGGCCTCATCAATTCCACCACAGTGTCAAATGAGAGCCCTAGCCCAGAGGCCAAAGTTGCTTCCTGGGATGGTAGGCAGACTGACAGGCGACCTTTATCTCAGTCATCAGTAGCTTCAAACGAAAAAGTGTGTCATACTCAGTCTGCTTCTTTCTGTCATTTACAACATCTTCTTCTGGGTCACTTATATGGATATTCCAAGATATGGTACCGTGTCGTGTCTCTTCCAATAGTCATTTACTGCTGGCAGCTTTAGAACTCCCATGTACGAAACAAATCCAATGTATTTGAACATCTCTGCAGGGTTGATGGTGGTCCACTTACTTTTCCCAGCAGCAATGTTTTTCTCTGCCAGCTTGTGTGTGTTGGTACACAATGTCCTGATTGAATCAGCACTAAAAAAGAGCTTGAAGTCTGGAGCAAAACCTTTGTGGAATGGGGGCCACATCAGGATCCTTTTCTGTCTTCCATCCTTGTTCTGGCTGGTCTGGTAGTGCTAGACATCTGACAGGTGAAAGTGACTGGCCTACTGGGGAGCCAAACTGACTCTGTGACATAGAGGGCCTCCTTGCCCTATGACGCAACCTCAAGGTTGGGGTCGCAGACCATCCTCTTGGTGCTGGAGGAGCCGGGTCGAGGAGGAGAAATGATGATGATGATGCATTTTATTTGTAATGCGCTTTTCTCCAATCCAAAGCGCAACACAGTATGGTAAACAAATATAAGATAATTAAAAACAGAAGAATCAAACAACGATATACAAGATAATACCAGACACAATACACTTCAAAGACCATAAACATATTTAAAAAGATGGGTCTTTAAAGACCTCTTAAAGCAGTCCAAAGTTGGGGAATTTTTAATCGCAAAAGGAAGTTTATTCCACAACCGTAGGGCGGTAACTGTAAAGGAGCGACCACCCATCGACTTTAATTTGAATGTGGGCTGCAGTAGAGTAGAAGAGTCAGACAAGCATAGAGGACGATTTGGAATGTAAGAAACAACTAGATCACAAAGGTATTCCGGTGCTATCCCATGAATAGCTTTATATGTTAAAATCAAGATTTTAAAATCGATACGTGCCGTTACTGGAAGCCAATGGAGTTCGTAAAGAACAGGGGAAACAGTTGTTTGTGTTAATACACGTGCGGCCGAGTTTTGGATATACTGTAGTTTCTTAATATATTTATCAGGGAGACCAGAGTATAGTGCATTACAGTAATCCAGTCTCGATGTGATAAATGCATGAATAAGCTTTTTCCGCATCTGGCAGGGATATAGAAGGCCGAATTCTGGCAATATTTTTTAGATGAAAAAAAGCAGATTTTGAAACCAATTTGATATATGCATCAAAAGACAAATGTGAATCAAAAATAGCACCTAAATTTCGCACCTGTGATGCTGGGGCCAGTAAATCAGAGTCAGTGAACAGGTTTTGACAGTTAAACTTGTGCAAGGCTGTCGGCATACCAACAAGTAGAAATTCTGTTTTTGATTCATTAAGTTTAAGATAATTGGCATGCATCCATGCGCTCAGAGCTGTGATTGCAAAATTAGGATCTGGAGTGTGTTAACATAGATCTGCGTGTCATCAGCATAACAATGAAACCCCAGACTGTATTTTCTAATAATGTCACCAAGTGGGAGCATATAAATGTAGAACAAAGACGGCCCTAGCACTGACCCCTGCGGGACACTCTGCTGAACTAATGTGGCCTCAGATTTATTTTTCCCCATGCAAACATACTGAAAACGATCTACTAAATAGGAATCAAACCATTTGAACACAACACCAGAGATGCCTAACAACACACGCAACCTGTTAAGAAGGATGATATGAGATATATAGTGTCAAAAGCTGCGCTAATAGCAGGACTAGAATGCTGCAAGCACCAGTGTCAGCGGAAACAAGTAGGTCATTGGTGACCCTTACAAGTGCAGTCTCAGTGCTGTGACCAGATCTGAAACCAGACTGAAACGGTTCTAATAAGTTGTTATTGGACAGATATTGCTTTAACTGACCAACAACAACACGTTTGAGAACCTTTGCCACAAAGGTCAGGTTCGCAATAGGCCTGTAGTTAGATAAATTTTGAACCTCACAACCAGTTTTTTTAGAACAGGTGTGATAGCGGCCACCTTAAGGGCCGGAGGAACCTGGTCAGTGGCTAGGGAGTTGTTAATAATTTTAGTGATGGAAGGGCAGACATGTGGTAAACACTTTTTTAGAACCTCAGTAAACATAGGGTCAAGAAAGCATGCGGATGAACTCCTAGCCATGATCAATTTAAAAACATTGTCATTTACAACATCTTCCTCTGGGTCACTTATATGGATATTCCAAGATATGGTACGGAACCTATGCCATGTCTTTTCCAATAGTCATTTACTGCTGGCAGCTTTAGAATTCCCATGTACGAAACAAATCCAATGTATTTGAACATCTCTGCAGGGTTGATGGTGGTCCACTTACTTTTCCCAGCAGCAATGTTTTTCTCTGCCAGCTTGTGTGTGTTGGCACACAATGTCCTGATTGAATAAGCACTAAAAAAGAGCTTGAAGTCTGGGGACAGTAGCAAAGTTCGAAAGGTTCCCCACGCAATTATGCCACGGACTACACTAGGGGTCTGCGTACCCCCGGTTGAGAAACACTTAGGGTGACCAACTGTCCTGTTTTCCCAGGACATGTCCTGTTTTCATATAACAATATAACAAATTTCTATCCATACAGAGGAGGCATAACCTACTTTAAATGTATTGAAATTAATAAGGTTTCTTTGAGTAAACTTCGAGTATCATTTGAGTAGGCCTATCTGTTTGCCGGGCCGAGTGTCCTGTTTTTTCAGGACAAAATATGGTCACCCTAGAAACACTGGTTTAGGTGGCCTATATATGACTGATATTGCCACTAGGTTATCAATGTCCAAAATCATTAACTGCAATTCGAACAACTCATACTCCTCAGTCACTATTTGTCTACAGTTAAATTTCTCTTTAAAAATAGAGGCCAACCCTCCTCCTCGGCCAGATGAACGAGGAGTATTATAAAACTTACACTTATGTGTTAGAAGTTCAGAAAAGGGGCTTATTTCTCCACTCGTGATCCACGTTTCAGTAATAAACATAAAATCCAAACCGCTCGCGTTGAAAAATTAATTCAATAAAAAGTCTTATTTACCACTGACCTTGCGTTGATCAAGGCAATCCTCAGTTTTACCGGTTCCTTGTTTACTTGAGATGCAAAGATGCAAAGGCCTAGTATTGCACAATCAAACACCAACACGGTGAAGTCGACTCCGAAGGGTATAAACTATCCCGGTTTTTTGCAAGGGTAAGCTTGATCTGAACAGCAAAGCCACCTCTTTTTCCTCTTTGCCTTCGGCGTTTCCTTCTCGTCGGCAAACACGGCACGCGCCGCAGAAAGGGAGGCACGGACACCAGCAGCGGTGGTGGAGTGCCATAAGCACCAGTGATGCGCGGGTTGATCCAAAATGAGCGGGTGCCTGTGGTCACCCGCGGTTACCTGGGGTTATGAGTCATCCAAAAATATTTGTAATGATATTCGGGTCGCGGTCGGTTGTGTCGTTTGAAATAAAGATGCCAATTAAACCTTTGTAATTTATATAGTACTAGACACAATTTTCTATTAAATACATAGGCCTACACTATTGGCTGAATAGTGAAAGCTCAGTCTGCAGATGAAGGCGGCAAGAGAAAAGGTGAAGACTGGGGAGTGGAAGCTCCGCAAATACACAAATAGAAAGAGCAAAATGTGGGAGACATTTGCCGAAATAATGAAAGATGATGACCAAAGTGCTGGCTTTGTCATGTGTACTTCTTGCGATGCTATTTACACATTTGATAGTCACAAAACTGGCACAAGTGCGGCCCGGGGAAGCCATCATGAGCATTTATTACTTTTAAAAAAAGCGGGTCGGGGACAATATTTTCTTTTTCTTTTTTTTGCGGTCTGAATTGCAGGCGGGTTAGTTGAAAACGTCGGTCGGGTGTTGGTTGTTTATACATTGACCCACGCATCACTGATAAGCACCCAGCAACACATGGTGAGATTGCCCATCGACAGTGGCGTAGCAAGCTTTTCAAAAGTGCGGGGGATGGATATGACATTGAAATTTTGCCATGTTGTATGGACCTCTGTCCCTCTAGGGGGGTTGGGGGGCATGCTCCCTCGGAAGAAAATTTTGTACATTTTAAGGTTAAATGCATCAATCTGGTGCACATTGAGAGCTCAAAATTAAGAGCTTCAACCGGCTTCGACCCAAGAACTGTGCACATTGAACAAAGAAAAAGCATTGACTTGTAGCCTACCTAAAGAGGGCTCAAACATCTTTTTACGACTGTAGTAGCGTGTTTGTGCAAAACTGCAGAAAAAGTGCGGGTGTTGAACCCTCTCGCCGGGAAAAGTGTGGGTGTTAAAACACCCACATCCCCCATGGGTGCGACGCCCCTGCCCATCGACCAGAAATTGTATGTTCAATAGAGTTTGCCGATCATACGCCATTAATGGCAGCACATTTTGACTTAAAGCAACACTTGAATTTTAAATCACATGGCTTAAAAGACTCAGGAACTGACGGCCTGCCAAGAACACTGGCGCCATCTTGTTCCTCATGAATAAAAACATGAGTTTCAGGTTTAAGGTGGGTCTAACAGAAGTATGCAGGTAAGAAATACTACAGAAATTAAAGTAATCAAATGTAAAATAACACTTGATAGTGTCCGTTGTAAAAATTAAATACAGATTAATGCTTACAATTCAAGTTACATTAGTTATTCAGTCAAGAGCAGTGAGTGATTTTGTCTGTCTCTTTTGCAGCAGGTTTATTAGGCTGCTGTCACTTTAAAGGGTAACTAAACCTCTGGTCAGAGCCTGACTCCACCCACTGGCAATATTTGAAAAATGCTGGAAAAGTGGGCAGAGCCCAGCGGAGGGGGGCGTGCACCTGAGATACGTCTTAGACCCTATAGGCAAGGGTGTGGTTAGCTGGTGGCTGCTTACGTCACAGGCCACCACAACTTCCAATAGGAAAATACAACTGCAGTAGCCACCGTTCAACCTGAAGAGGGTAGCACTCAGACGTGTTTACACCATACATTGTAGAATTAAAACACTTTATAAATGTCAAAAAAATGACTTGCATCAATGAACGGCAATATTAAAGCCCCAGTCTTACAGATCATTAACTAAAAAAAGTTGGTTTAGGGTTTAGTTACCCTTTAAGAGCTTATGCACGGATCCAATATAGTTACACAACTATTAATATTCTAAAACTGCAAGATGGGCCTTTTGACAATTTTGAAGGTATTTGACCATTTTAGTGCAATAAGCCACAGAAATAAGTTAATTTGGTACCTGCTCAAACAGCTTTTGAGAGGCGGCTTTATGTGCAGGCCACTTATATAGATCAGTGCGCACTTTTAGTGTGAGCATGAAACCTGCGGGAAGTGCTTTAAAAGTCAGTATTATATGTTTTAATTCTGTCATTCATCATTAACACAGCACACACAGCAATACATTTATTGTATTCTGTTGGGAATATATTTCTGAATCACATCTTGTGCTTTAAAGGATAATTCTGGTATTTAGCACTTTGGGTCTATTTTCTAGTTTGTTTTGGATGAACTAGAGTGGTGGACACAGACATTTTGACGATGGGTCCTGTCTCGACTTTTTGACAATTTTAGAATCGCCTCTGACCGCTTCAGAGTGGCTGTCTATGAGCATGCACAGACATGTCCTTAAAACAACCCTTAACGTTAGTTTTCAAAACTGTGCAACTCACCGAGTGGTTAGTGGTGTTCGTTGATGTTCCAAAACAAGAAGCGTAGCAAAATACAGTTTCGGTCATGTTTTATTTTTCATTTTGTAAAGTCGCATGATTTCTGTTGGAAGACTCTCGTGCAATAAAACACGACACAAAACTATTTCGCTACGCTACTTGTTTTGGAACATCAACGAACACCACTAACCACTCGGTGAGTTGCACAGTTTTGAAAACGAACTGTAAGGACTGGATCGAAGAGTGAATCTGAATAATTAAATATATTCTGGATAACTAAAATCCCAAGAGCCTTCAAAGGCCTAGAACTTGCTTCCAAACCAGCGTCTCCCCCAGGACTTAAACAGACAAGACACACACACACACACACACATTCCACCACGAGCCCCTCACCCACACACACACGAGAGAGGCTCCTGTTACACAGAATTCCACAGGAAGTGGATCCTAAGGAGAAAAGAAACTTCTCTTTGTTTAAAGACATTTAAACAAATATATTCAATGTGTTCTTTGTTTGTTTGTTTGTCCATGTTACATTGGAATAACTGACTATCATTATGTATTTCACATTTAACTGCCGATTCTCAGAAGTTAACTAGGAAGGAGAAATGTATCCTGCCTTTGTGCATATATATTCTGGTATATATGACCCGTTGAGAATTGTATGAACAATCTATCTAATCTCCTTATCAAACGATGTGCCTTCTATTTTGTGTTTGATCTATGTTGTTGGGAAACTAATGGAATAAGGTTTAAAACTCTACAAACTATGATTAACCAACAGAATGTGTGGCATATTTGGTATCTACAACCTGGTACCGGGAAGATTAAGATGACTGAGTAAATTAGATGTCGATAACAACAACATATGAACAGTACCAGGATGTTTTCATAGTTTTCTTCGTTTCTTCAAAGTTTCTCTCATTTCCCCCCTCCTTTCAAATGCCTTTCTACAAACAAAAGGTCATAAAAACCCAAACTACAGCTCGTGATTCCCTCTCTCTTATTGGCCGAGGCAACGGGAAGAGGCCGGACTTCGCCGAGGTGATAAAGGTTTCTTCCCAGCTCCGCCCATTCTCTTCCGTCCATGTCCGCGTGTCATGATGTAACGTCTCGCCTCCTGGCGAGCCTTTTGCCTTTCTTTTATGTGTCCCCGGGTTTAATTCCGATCGACGAGTGAAAAGAACCCCGCGTGACATATCTCTTCAGCAAATCCAACTACAAGGGACACTCAAACAAACGCGCGCTCTCTCTGAAGAAGAAGCACGCGCACGTAACCACGTGACGCGTCGTACTGAGAGATGCCCACGCGCTTCTCTGGGATCTCCCTTCGGAGATTTTTCGTTCCTGTTAGTCAAAGTTTTGTTTTCGTAGTCGACTCTGTTCACTTCCACAAAGTGAAACGGACTCAGTCGAACTATTTTCCGTTGGTAATGTTAACTCAAAGACTTCCAACCGCTGTTCAAAGACTCGCGCCGCATCACGTGACTATCCAAGGAACCAAGGATTCAGCTCACGCACAGCGCACGGAGAACAAAAGATCTGCCGTCCAAAACGCGGCTAGACCATGCAGGCCGCTCAAGGAACACAGCAACGCATGAGAGAATCATTCCACATGCAAGTAAAATTAGGTTACCCTGTTTTCAGAGCATTAAGAATGTGTTTTGTGTTGTTTTCAGAGAGGTTGTCTGTCTAGGTGAATGTAACTCCCTTTCTCTCTCTCTTACTCGCTCACGCGTGTAAGTTATCCATTGTCCAAACTTTATCATTTCTCGTTCATTAATGTCTTATTATTTTGTGTACTTCTATGTGTTTGTAAATACATATATATCCCGTGTGAACGTAGTAAATATATAAGTAGACATGCCTTTATTAAATACACTATATTGACTGATGGATTCATTCTCTTTGCTCATTCTCAAGTCTCTTAAGTGCCAAAGATCTAAACTTATGCTACACGCTTTACAAATGAAACATACTTTAATTAGTATGTGTTTATAGGGCAGGAAGCCCAATTCTTCTGGCCAGAGAATTGCGTTTCCTGAAATCCTATAAAGTAAGATGATATTGGGGAACCCCCACAATATTATTCTGACAATTGAGCTAATTAATTTTGCCTGCTTTGTAAGACGTGATCTGTGTAATTAACTGCAATCAACTTGTCGTTGAAATGAAAGGATTCACATGTATACATTCAGGTAAAATGACATTCTCCCTTAGAGGGAGATTTATTAACATGTAAGACTGATCTAATCCAAACATGTATGAATAATTATTAATTACCAATTATTAATTATGATATGCAAATTCCCCACTGATTAGATCCTCCCAGAATCTTTACGTTGTTTTAAGGACATGTTTGTGCATGTACATTGACAGCCACTCTGAAGCGGTCAGAGGCGATTCTAAAAGAGTCAAAAAATCGAGACAGGACCCATCGTCAAAATTTCTGTTTCCACCACTCTAGTTCATCCAAAACAAACTAGAAAATAGACTCAAAGTGCTAAATACCAGAATGATCCTTTAAAGGGAAAATCTCCCCCTCACACATTCCCAGATATATATGACTTTCTTTCTTCAGTTGAACACAAACAAAGATTTGTAGTCCATGTAATGCAAAAGTACAAGACAAGATTTAAAAAAATTAACACAAAAAGTAATGGTAATGTTTATTAGTGTTTCTATTACACATGCCTGAAAGAGTACAGAATCTCCTTATCAAAACGCATGCGAAGAAGAAGCAGAAACAAGCAACATCATATAATCATGTTCATATGTAAAATAACATAATCACCAACATTAAATGGCATATAAATCAAAACTCCCTAATGTTGCTGAATGAAATGTCGACCCAGGACGAGCTATAGGACTGTGCAAGCATTGATGGGCTCGATCAACTCCATCTATGTTTTGATCATCGTTCTGAATTCGATTCAGACAAAGTCTTTGACAAATATGTGATTTTCTCTGCTTTTTGTTTAAAATGTTGCTTTTTTTATGAAACTTACCCACATTCAAGTGTTGATAAAAAAAGAATGCATTAAGCTAGAATAAAATGAGCTGGTGGTGGCAACTTTTAAAAAAACACTGGCAGGGAAAGAGTTAATAAGACATCGATTCATCAACTGGAGTTGTATGGATTACCGCTGTTCACTTTAGTTTTTGAAGGATCAACTTTGCATGTTCTGTGCATTGTATACAGAGAGGGATTATTTTTCCAAAAATCTTTGTTTTCATCTAAAGAGTAGAGAAAATAGTCTAAAATCTCTACCAGTTGACAAATTTCTACCGCAGTGGTTCCCAACCATATTCCTGGAGGCCCCCAACACTGCACATTTTGCATGCCTCCCCAAACAAACACAGCAGATTCAAGTCATCAGCTTAATAGTAGAGACTACAAGACCTGAAAATGGTGTGTAAGACAATGAAGACATGGAAAATGTGCCGTGTTGGGAGGCTGCAGCAATGTTGTTGGGAACCCCTGTTCTACCAGTTTATTGTGTCTGCCGCTATATCGCCCACCTAGATCTGAACATGAAAGTTTGCTCACTTAGACAACTTTGGGCAATGCTTTTTCTTATGAACCTGTAGATGAGATATTTGGATGAAACTCTTCCCACACGAAGAGCACTGGTGCGGCTTCTCTCCAGTATGAACTCTCTCATGATTTTTCCAGTGTACTGACCGAACAAAACTCTTTTTACAGTGTGAGCACTTGTACGGTTTCTCTCCAGTATGAACTCTTTGATGTCTCTTTAAGGTGCCGGATGAAATAAAGGTCTTCCCACAGTCAGAGCACAGATGAGGTCTCACACCAGTATGAATACTCTCATGGACTTTAACAGCATTAAGTAGTGAAAAACCCTTCCCACAAAAAGAACAGATGTGTAGCTTCACATCGGCATGAATTTTAAGGTGTGCTCGTAAGTTTGATGCCAAAATCTGAATGACCTCACTCCAGAGTGAGAGAGTAGATGATCTTTGAGCACTCTTTTCTGAGTGAAACTCTTTCCACACTGAGTGCATGTGAATGGTTTTTCTCCAGTGTGAATTCTCATGTGCACACTAAAGTTTCCTTTATGTACGAAACTCTTTCCACACTGAGTGCATGTGAACGGTTTTTCTCCAGTGTGAATTCTCATGTGATCATTTAAGCTTCCTTTATATATGAAACTCTTTCCACACTGAGTGCATGTGAACGGTTTTTCTCCAGTGTGTGATCTCATGTGATCATTTAAGTTTACTTTCTGAGTGAAACTCTTTCCACATTGAACGCAGGAGAAAGGTCTTTCTCCAGTGTGATCTCTCCTGTGTCTCTTAAGGTTTGATTTATTTCTGAAACTCTTTCCGCACTCAGAGCAGGTGAAAGATCCTTTGACTCCAGTTTTCCCAGCTCGTTTTTGTGTGAAATTCTTTTCAGTATTTGAAATGACATCCTTTTCATTCTGTTTGTCTTCCATCAGGTCTAAAATCAGCAAATTCAATAAAGAGGGATAAATGAGAAATGTCACAATTTATCAAACATCTAGGTTAATACTAGTATCTAGTTTTAGATATAATGTCATTTTTCATCTTAAATGTTCCTCAGTAGGGGTGTAATGGTTCTCTGTAAAAAACAAAACAAAAAAAACTTACACTAACCACACATCCAAACCAATGCTGTGTACTGGGATAAATGCACTCGTTGTTTGTGTTTAGCCTACATATGATGGCATTTTGACCAGCGGAGAACTCGTGAAGAGATTATAAAATTTGTAAAGGAGTCAAAACAGCGGCAGGAATACTTCCATCAAACACACAAACAAAGATCTGCTGCGAAGAGATGTGGTTCTGATGTCGGTACTGAACTGTGATGGGCAACATTACAACTATGACAAGAAAAATGTTTATATGTGTGAGCATTTAGTCCTTTTTAAGGTCTCATCTTCCTGTTTTTGGTTTGTTTACATGTCTTTGGTGCGTGTTGCATTTATATATCATTCGAAACTGCACAACAATTATTTTGGAAGCGGACCATGACCTATCTTTTCAAGGCTCTCTGTTTGTTTGGTGCACACCAGGGTTCAAATGGCAGCGTTCACACTTATTCAAATGAACCGCACTAACAGTGCTATCGCACCAGGTTTTTTTTTTAATTGAACCAAACATGTCAAGTGTGAACACATCATTAAACCGTGATAGAAACCAAACCGTGAGTAATTTGAACTGTTACACCCCTATTCCTCATTAGTCTTTGAAGAGAATGATGGAAAACACTAACCAATTTGTTCCTCTATATCTTCATCTTTTACTCTGCAGGGTTCTTTCTCAAACTCCATCTTTTCAATAGTATGTCAGTAGTTTCTCCTGGAGTAATTCCTCCTGCTTGTTTCTTCTGTGGGAAGATATTCCACAGCATTTAAAGGGCACCTATTATGGAATTTTGAAAATTACCTTTCATGTAATGTGTAACATAGATCTAAGTGAACGAAAACATCCTGCAAAGTTTTAAATATGAAAGTTCACCGTATACAAAGTTATTGTCTCTCAAATGTAAGAGTCAACTCTAAGTCGCTGATATGAATCGATAGACGAACGATGATTTTTCTCTAGCTTTATGACGTCACCTCGACAAGTTATTTGAATAAGATACGCCCATTCATTGCGCGCGCTGCAGACACCAGTGAAACTTCAAAACATCATGTCGACGAGACGCTGTGTTCTGAAGTGCGAATCAAAAGCGAACTTTTTTTTCACTGCCCAGGGACGAGCATGTGATGAATCAGTGGCTAGAGTTTATATTTACAACTGTACCCGAACCTTGTGCTGTGTTCACGTCATTTTAATGACGATTCCTTTACAAACATAAATGCTTTCAAGTGTGGATCCGCTAGCCGCTTGATACTGAAGGAAGGTTCAGTACCAAGTTTATTTGGATCGGCTTCCTCCTCCGAATCACAACCTGTAAGTATTATTAATCATTTTTGCTTTTATGGGTTTTGTAGCATGCTCAACAAGTATGTGTGTGTGTTGTATAACGTTAAGTTACGCTCAGTGCAGCTTCTAGGTCTCCAATGTAATTTTTTTTTTTTGAAATATGTCAAATGTTTGTCGTTGTTATTGGAGTTGTCATAAAGAATAGAGCGTATTGTAGTATTGCAGTGCTTTATCAATATGTTTAAGCTTTGGGCTAACGCGAAAAATAAATGACTGGGTCATCTGACCAATCACCGCCGATTAGCGCCACGTAAAGAAGGGGTTTGAAAAATGAGTCGTCGAACGAATCATATGAGAGTCGGTGAGCAAATCAGGTAAAAAATAAATGCATATTGTAAGACAACAAGTGTGTTTTTTGTCATTCCATGCATGTAAAACTGTTCTTGGGGACTCCCAGAACAATATTAGGAACATTTTAAATAATAGGTAATAAAAGGTGCCCTTTAAACTCTCACAAATGGCAGTGGGAGCGGCTTCAATGACTGAATGTGTGAAAAGGGGTCGCTGTTACTCATTTAGCAGATGCTCATTACATTTACAATCTATGGGGATAGAATAGTTGCATTATTCCAAATGAACGAATCACAAATAAAGGTAAAGAGTTTCACAAAATGAATACAATTCACAAATGAATAAAATGAGATTTGAAAATTTACAAATGTGTTTCATGTCACAAACACAACTCTGGCTGGTATTGATTTGTGAATCGCTTCATTGTAGATCGCGCATTTGTGGATTTTGAAACATATTTAGCATCAAGACGTGCAGACAAATCCACAAAATATAGCTGCAAGCAGCGGTGACGGGCCCAAGCCCTGGCGCCACCACCACCCCGGTGGCTTTAGGAAACCTGTGCACTATGTCGAAATTGTTTGAATATGCCACATTTACTGCAGCGGCTGTTGACACTTTGACCATAAACCACAAAAGGCATGAGATCATTTAGATGAATATAATGTCATAGGATGTTATAGGTCACTTCCAAATGAATGAGATGTTATCATTTGCAGCTCTAATTTTGTAGTCCATAAGTATGTTTTATATATATATCTTATGTATTGTTGTCAGTGCACTACAAATAAACTGGATCTTGCCTTTATTTTGTCATTCAAATTTAGGAAAAGACAAGGCCTAAAACATTTTTTTATCCTTTAATGCAGGCAAAAACACACAGCAATGAAAGGGTTAAACTCCAAACCATCAAGAGTGTAACTCATATGCACGCATGCACGTGCACACACACACACACACACACCACACACACACACACACACACACACACGCACGCACGCACGCACGCACGCACGCACGCGCACACACACACACACACACACACACACACAGAGTGAGATCTAAGGATCGGCCGGAGACTGACCAGCCAGATTATTCAACGACATTTGAAACAAAAAAATATGTACTGTCACAGAAATATTTAATATTAATAATAAAAGTCTTTAATATTCCTCTCTCTCTCTCTCTCTCTCTCTCTCTCTCTCTCTCTCTCTCTCTCTCTCTCTCTCTATATATATATATATATATATATATATATATATATCCAAATTTAATACAGACTAAAAGTATTTATACCTGGAAATTGTTCTCTGCAACAAGTTTTCTCTAGCCAGTTTAAAAATAGACATATGTAAGGATTACCATACCACAGTACTGAGACTGCTCTCATTAGAGTTACAAATGATTTGCTCTTATCATCAGATCGTGGTTGTAGAACGGCTGAAGACACATCTATTTCGGCAGCACTTGATCCAGTAATAATAAGACTGTCACAGATGAGAAGAATGCCAACAGGTAAGTGAAACAAAGGAATTTATTTACAACAGGAACTGAAACAGCAGGTGAGTAATCTTTCATTAAATCCGTCTTGAACGGTGCACGGAAGAGTCAGATGGATACAAGTCTCTTATCTGTTGCAGGCGTGGAAAACTGGACGAGATCAGAAGGCGGTGAACCAGGATACAGACAGACTGATCAGAAGAACGGAACTCTCAGCAGAGCGGGTGAGTTTTGAAGGCAGGTTTTCGTATACTGAAGAATCTCAATATGACGAGAGTCAGGACGTCTAGTGTTTGCAGACGAGACCAGACAAAGGACTGAGGAAACTGACGGCGATATAAAGGTGAGTGAACTTGATTGCAGATAGCCGTCAGCTGATTCAGACAGGTGTACAGAATCAAAACTCCGGAGATGAGGAACGAGTGGGTGGAGAGACAAGATCTGGCGCTGATGACTGGGTGTTTGTGACAGTACCCCCCCTCCACGGCCAGCTCCTGAGGGCGGAATGGACCGACGACGGGGACGACCTCGACCTCTAGGTGCAGGGCGACTGGGATTGGCCATGTGAAAGTCTTGAAGTAGAGTGGGATCCAGGATGTCATTGTGATGCACCCAACTTCTTTCCTCCGGGCCAAAACCCTCCCAGTCAATGAGATATTCCAATTGGCCGCCCCGACGTCTCGAATCCAGAATTTCCTGAACTTGATAGATGTTTTCAACCGAAGGATCCACAGGAGGAGGAGGAGGTACGTCACCAGCACCAGACCCTGTGGAGGAAGGAAACAGAGGATCAGTGTATGGCTTTAACAGAGACACGTGAAATGATGGTGCGATACGATAATGTGGAGGAAGTGCAAGCCGATAGGTGACCTCGTTGATCTGCCTCTGAATAGCGAACGGCCCGATGTACCTGGGACTCAGCTTGCGACAGGGCTGTCGGAGGCGGATGTCTCTGGTGGAGAGCCAGACAAGTTGTCCCGGTTGGTATGTGGGGTCGTAGATCTTCTTACATCAGCCTGGCTCTTATGCCTCCGAACAGCCCTTTGCAGATGTACATGTGCTGAGTCCCAGACCCTCTCGCTCTGCTGAAACCAGTGGTGGACGGCTGGAACATCTGAAGGCTCACCTGACCAGGGAAATAGTGGTGGCTGATAGCCGAGTATGCACTGGAAAGGAGTAAGCCCTGTGGTAGACTGCTGGAGAGAGTTCTGTGCATACTCGGCCCAGGGTAGGTAACGGCTCCAGCCGTCCTGATGGTCGTGGCAATATGACCGCAGGTATCTTCCGATTTCCTGGATTTTCCTCTCCGTCTGACCATTAGACTGTGGATGATATCCAGAAGTGAGACTCACTGAAACACAGAGGAGATTAAAGAATGCCTTCCAAACGCGGGAGATGAATTGTGGACCACGATCTGATACTATGTCTTCCGGAATGCCAAAGTGTCGGAATATGTGAATGAACAGGGATTCAGCAGTCTCGAAGGCAGTAGGTAAACCAGGAAGAGGGATCAACTTGCAGGCTTTGGAAAAACGATCTACCACTACTAACACACAAGTGTAGGAATCTGAGGAAGGGAGATCTGTGATGAAATCCACACCAAGATGGGACCACGGTCTCGTGGGTACAGGTAGAGGGACTAATTTGCCATCTGGAAGATGTCGGGGTACCTTAGCCATGGCACAGACGGGACAGCCTTTGACGTACCGGGAGACATCCTGGGTCATATTGGGCCACCAGAAGCGTTGTTGGAGGAGCGAGAGGGTTTGTTGGCTGCCTGGGTGTCCAGAGCCCGGAGAAGTGTGTACTGAGTCCATGAGGGTCAGACGCAAACGAGATGGCACATATGTCCGACCCTCAGGACCTCCCGGCGGAGCAGGTTCCGTTCGAGTGGCATCTGCAATGTGGTCGTGTATACTCCATTGAATCGGGCTGACAATCATGGCTGGAGGGAGGATGGGTTCTGGGTCAGAGTGAATGGCGTCAGGTTGGTATAGTCGAGAAAGTGAATCGGCCTTGATATTCTTGTTTCCGGGTCGGTAGGTGACTTGAAAATTGAACCGAGTAAAGAAGAGTGACCAGCGGGCTTGACGGGTGTTGAGTCGTTTGGCATCACGAAGGTATTCCAAATTACGATGGTCTGTGATAACGTCAAAGCGGTGTTTGGCTCCCTCCAGCCAGTGTCTCCACTCTTCCAAAGCCAATTTGATTGCTAGTAGCTCCCGGTTTCCGATATCATAATTCTGCTCCGCCGGGGACAGTTTCTTGGAGTAATAGGCACATGGATGGAGTCTGGAAGGCGTCCCCTGCCGCTGTGACAATACCGCTCCTACTCCAGTGATAGAAGCGTCAACCTCCACGAGGAAAGGTAAATCAGGATTCGGATGGACGAGGGTAGGAGCGGAACAGAAAGTCACCTTGAGTCTTTCGAAGGCCTTGAGAGCTTCATTGGACCAGGACAGAGACTTGGCCCCTTTATGCAACAGAGATGTGATGGGCGCACATGATCTGACTGAAACCTTTGATAAATCGTCTGTAAAAGTTGGCGAAGCCCAGAAATCTTTGAAGTTCTTTGATGTTAGTGGGTAATGGCCAGTTGGCGACCGCTTCCACCTTCCTCTGGTCCATGGAAATACCTTGAGAAGAGATCACATATCCCAGGAACTGAATTGACTCTCGATGAAACTCACACTTTTCTAATTTCAGGAACAGTTGATGGTCAAGCAGACGTTGTAGGACTTGAGTGACATGTTGGTGGTGCTCGGATAGACTGGATGAATATATCAGAATGTCGTCAATATAGATAATGACAAATTGTTGCAAGAAGTCTCTGAAGATCTCATTCATAAAGCCCTGGAAGACAGCGGGAGCATTGGACAGTCCAAAAGGCATGACTTGGTATTCATAATGACCTGCTGGGGTGATGAACGCAGTCTTCCATTCATCTCCCTCTCGGATTCTTATCAAGTTATATGCGCTCCGAAGGTCCAACTTAGAAAAAACTCGAGCACCACGTAGTTGTTCCAAAGCCGCTGGAACCAGAGGAAGAGGATAGCGGTATTTGACAGTAGAGTTGTTGAGGATACGGTAATCGATGCAAGGGCGCAAGCCTCCGTCCTTCTTTCCGACGAAAAAAAAGCTAGAAGCGGCAGGGGACGTGGAAGGTCTGATGTAGTCCTGACGGAGAGCTTCCGCAATGTACTCCTCCATGGCCTTCTGCTCCGGGATGGACAGCGGATAAATCTTACCGCGTGGTAGAACAGCCCCAGGCAGCAGGTCGATCGCACAGTCCCATGGCCGATGCGGAGGCAGTTTCGTGGCCAGTTGTTTGTCAAATACCTCCTGGAACGCCCGATAGTGGCTAGGAATCACAGGTTCTGTACTGGTGGCTGGACTCTCGATCGTAGTAGCATTGATGGGAAGACTCGAAGCTGGAGTAACTGAGGGTATCTTCTTGATGGCTGACAGACAATGAGAAAAACAACTTTTCCCCCACTGAAGAATTTCTCCAGAGGACCAACTAATATTGGGAGAATGGAGTTCCAGCCACGGGCGTCCCAGGATGACCTCCGCAGTGGAGCCCTCCAGTACCAGAAAAGATAGTTTCTCCACATGCATACAACCAATCTTTACAGTCAAAATGGGGCTGCAGTACCTGATGTGTCCACGACCTAGCGGTTTCCCCAGGATTGAATGAATGTGAAGTGGCTGGTTCACAGATTTACGTCGGGCTTGGAGTTTTAGAAGAGTCGAGAGAGAAATGAAGTTTCCAGCGGATCCTGAGTCGATCAGCGCCTTCGCTGGAACAGATCGCATACAATATGTAAGCAAAATCGGAGTATATTTCAATGAGGATATGGGTGATGGGAGAACCACTGTACTCACCGCAGGTCGTGGAGGACGCACTGGACAGGTGACGAGGAGGTGACCAGCATTACCACAGTAGAGGCATAAATTGTTGTTGATACGTCGAAGACGTTCAGAGTGACTTAAATGCGCAGAATCTACCTCCATAGGTACTGGTACTGAAGGGCTGTCGAGTGGATTGGGGCGAGGAGGAGGAAGTGCAGGCTGGTTAGTAAGGCAGGCGGAGCGGCGCTGAGCCACACGAATGGAACGCTGAATGAGGCTTTCGATTCCAATGGTGTCATCATAAATGGCCAGTTGTAAACATATGTCTCGATTTAGACCTTGACGATATGCAGTAACCAGTGCTGTCTCATTCCAATTGCAATTGGCTGCTAGGGTGCGAAACCGCAAAGCATAATCAGAAACTGAGGAATTCCCTTGCTGAAGACGAAATAACTGATCATGAATGGAAAGGGTATTAGGAGCTTGAGCGAAAACTTCTTTGAAATGTGCTGTGAAATTCGCCATAGTTTGCGTTACCGGCCCATTCGCGTCCCATAAAGCACGTGCCCAGAGCAGCGCGCGTCCTGTGAGGAGCGAGATAATAAAGGCAACCTTCGCTTTTTCGGTGGGTAACTGAGCAGCCTGCATCTCCATATACAGCTCACATTGCAGCAGAAAGCCACTGCACTCCCCCTCCTCACCAGAAAAAGATGATGGTCGGGCCATGGGACTTACAGAGGCAGATGGTGCAGATGGAGGGGCGAGCGATTGAAGCGCCTGTCGAATCTCCAGAAGAATCTCCGAGACCGGAGTTTGAGCAGCCGCACCTTCCGCGCTTGCATCAGCGGAATCTTGCATTGTTGGTCTGGTCTTCTGTCACAGATGAGAAGAATGCCAACAGGTAAGTGAAACAAAGGAATTTATTTACAACAAGAACTGAAACAGCAGGTGAGTAATCTTTCATTAAATCCGTCTTGAACGGTGCACGGAAGAGTCAGATGGATACAAGTCTCTTATCTGTTGCAGGCGTGGAAAACTGGACGAGATCAGAAGGCGGTGAACCAGGATACAGACAGACTGATCAGAAGAACGGAACTCTCAGCAGAGCGGGTGAGTTTTGAAGGCAGGTTTTCGTATACTGAAGAATCTCAATATGACGAGAGTCAGGACGTCTAGTGTTTGCAGACGAGACCAGACAAAGGACTGAGGAAACTGACGGCGATATAAAGGTGAGTGAACTTGATTGCAGATAGCCGTCAGCTGATTCAGACAGGTGTACAGAATCAAAACTCCGGAGATGAGGAACGAGTGGGTGGAGAGACAAGATCTGGCGCTGATGACTGGGTGTTTGTGACAAAGACTTTCTCTTCTCTTCTCTTCTCTTCTCTTCTCTTCTCTTCTCTTCTCTTCGGGCTGCACAATGTCAAACAATAATCTTTATCGCGATAATACTATATGCGATATCCGTATTGCAGAGAGGTGCGATAAATACATTTTTTTTATGTGCCAAGCATGTGTGCGTTGCATGCATAAGTTGTTTATACCCGCCTCACCAGTGGCTAGTGGCACACAGAACCTAGTGGCTCGGAGCAGAGAGGATGGAAAATAAAAACTAATGGCAGGAGTTGAGACAAGCGAGCCGAAAAATGACAACAGCGACGAACTTGTGGCTAAAAAGAACAGTACGTCTGAAATATGGCAATATTTTGGTTTCAAGAGAGAAGACGTGTACCAAATGCAGATACTGTGTAAATCATGCTGAAATGTTGTGGCCACGTCGAGAGGAAATACAACAAATCTCCACAGTCATCTGGAACGCAACCACAGGGAGCAATATAACGACTTAAAAAGTAAGCCCAAAACTGCCAATGAAATGCCAAGTAAGGTTAACAATAGCAGAGTCTCACAGACAACCATGAATAAAAGTTTTGAAAGTGTAACTCCGGTAACACTTTATTTTACGACCTGCAAACAACTGTGTAAGTACACCGAAATTACGGTGTACGTTTCTGTACATCTAGGTTAATACTAGTATCTAGTTTTAGATATAATGTCATTTTTCATCTTAAATGTTCCTCAGTAGGGGTGTAATGGTTCTCTGTAAAAAACAAAACAAAAAAAACTTACACTAACCACACATCCAAACCAATGCTGTGTACTGGGATAAATGCACTCGTTGTTTGTGTTTAGCCTACATATGATGGCATTTTGACCAGCGGAGAACTCGTGAAGAGATTATAAAATTTGTAAAGGAGTCAAAACAGCGGCAGGAATACTTCCATCAAACACACAAACAAAGATCTGCTGCGAAGAGATGTGGTTCTGATGTCGGTACTGAACTGTGATGGGCAACATTACAACTATGACAAGAAAAATGTTTATATGTGTGAGCATTTAGTCCTTTTTAAGGTCTCATCTTCCTGTTTTTGGTTTGTTTACATGTCTTTGGTGCGTGTTGCATTTATATATCATTCGAAACTGCACAACAATTATTTTGGAAGCGGACCATGACCTATCTTTTCAAGGCTCTCTGTTTGTTTGGTGCACACCAGGGTTCAAATGGCAGCGTTCACACTTATTCAAATGAACCGCACTAACAGTGCTATCGCACCAGGTTTTTTTTTTTAATTGAACCAAACATGTCAAGTGTGAACACATCATTAAACCGTGATAGAAACCAAACCGTGAGTAATTTGAACTGTTACACCCCTATTCCTCATTAGTCTTTGAAGAGAATGATGGAAAACACTAACCAATTTGTTCCTCTATATCTTCATCTTTTACTCTGCAGGGTTCTTCCTCAAACTCCATCTTTTCAATAGTATGTCAGTAGTTTCTCCTGGAGTAATTCCTCCTGCTTGTTTCTTCTGTGGGAAGATATTCCACAGCATTTAAAGGGCACCTATTATGGAATTTTGAAAATTACCTTTCATGTAATGTGTAACATAGATCTAAGTGAACGAAAACATCCTGCAAAGTTTTAAATATGAAAGTTCACCGTATACAAAGTTATTGTCTCTCAAATGTAAGAGTCAACTCTGAGTCGCTGATATAAATCGATAGACGAACGATGATTTTTCTCTAGCTTTATGACGTCACCTCGACAAGTTATTTGAATAAGATACGCCCATTCATTGCGCGCGCTGCAGACACCAGTGAAACTTCAAAACATCATGTCGACGAGACGCTGTGTTCTGAAGTGCGAATCAAAAGCGAACTTTTTTTTCACTGCCCAGGGACGAGCATGTGATGAATCAGTGGCTAGAGTTTATATTTACAACTGTACCCGAACCTTGTGCTGTGTTCACGTCATTTTAATGACGATTCCTTTACAAACATAAATGCTTTCAAGTGTGGATCCGCTAGCCGCTTGATACTGAAGGAAGGTTCAGTACCAAGTTTATTTGGATCGGCTTCCTCCTCCGAATCACAACCTGTAAGTATTATTAATCATTTTTGCTTTTATGGGTTTTGTAGCATGCTCAACAAGTATGTGTGTGTGTTGTATAACGTTAAGTTACGCTCAGTGCAGCTTCTAGGTCTCCAATGTAATTTTTTTTTTTTGAAATATGTCAAATGTTTGTCGTTGTTATTGGAGTTGTCATAAAGAATAGAGCGTATTGTAGTATTGCAGTGCTTTATCAATATGTTTAAGCTTTGGGCTAACGTGAAAATATAAATGACTGGGTCATCTGCCCAATCACCGCCGATTAGCGCCACGTAAAGAAGGGGTTTGAAAAATGAGTCGTCGAACGAATCATATGAGAGTCGGTGAGCAAATCAGGTAAAAATAAATGCATATTGTAAGACAACAAGTGTGTTTTTTGTCATTCCATGCATGTAAAACTGTTCTTGGGGACTCCCAGAACAATATTAGGAACATTTTAAATAATAGGTAATAAAAGGTGCCCTTTAAACTCTCACAAATGGCAGTGGGAGCGGCTTCAATGACTGAATGTGTGAAAAGGGGTCGCTGTTACTCATTTAGCAGATGCTCATTACATTTACAATCTATGGGGATAGAATAGTTGCATTATTCCAAATGAACGAATCACAAATAAAGGTAAAGAGTTTCACAAAATGAATACAATTCACAAATGAATAAAATGAGATTTGAAAATTTACAAATGTGTTTCATGTCACAAACACAACTCTGGCTGGTATTGATTTGTGAATCGCTTCATTGTAGATCGCGCATTTGTGGATTTTGAAACATATTTAGCATCAAGACGTGCAGACAAATCCACAAAATATAGCTGCAAGCAGCGGTGACGGGCCCAAGCCCTGGCGCCACCACCACCCCGGTGGCTTTAGGAAACCTGTGCACTATGTCGAAATTGTTTGAATATGCCACATTTACTGCAGCGGCTGTTGACAC
Organism: Chrosomus eos; assembly: GCA_036326025.1. Lineage (NCBI taxonomy): Eukaryota > Metazoa > Chordata > Actinopteri > Cypriniformes > Leuciscidae > Chrosomus > Chrosomus eos. Next base: position 29,801,555 of record CM070834.1, on the reverse strand, counting down.
TTTGACCATAAACCACAAAAGGCATGAGATCATTTAGATGAATATAATGTCATAGGATGTTATAGGTCACTTCCAAATGAATGAGATGTTATCATTTGCAGCTCTAATTTTGTAGTCCATAAGTATGTTTTATATATATATCTTATGTATTGTTGTCAGTGCACTACAAATAAACTGGATCTTGCCTTTATTTTGTCATTCAAATTTAGGAAAAGACAAGGCCTAAAACATTTTTTTATCCTTTAATGCAGGCAAAAACACACAGCAATGAAAGGGTTAAACTCCAAACCATCAAGAGTGTAACTCATATGCACGCATGCACGTGCACACACACACACACACACACACACACACACACACACACACACACACACACACACACACACACACAGTGAGATCTAAGGATCGGCCGGAGACTGACCAGCCAGATTATTCAACAACATTTGAAACAAAAAAATATGTACTGTCACAGAAATTTGTCTTTAATAATCCTCTCTCTCTCTCTCTCTCTCTCTCTCTCTCTCTCTCTCTCTCTCTCTCTCTCTCTCTCTCTCTCTCTCTCTCTCTCTCTCTCTCTCTCTATATATATATATATATCCAAATTTAATACAGACTAAAAGTATTTATACCTGGAAATTGTTCTCTGCAACAAGTTTTCTCTAGCCAGTTTAAAAATAGACATATGTAAAGATTACCATACCACAGTACTGAGACTGCTCTCATTAGAGTTACAAATGATTTGCTCTTATCATCAGATCGTGGTTGTAGAACGGCTGAAGACACATCTATTTCGGCAGCACTTGATCCAGTAATAATAAGACTTTCTCTTCTCTTCTCTTCTCTTCTCTTCTCTTCTCTTCTCTTCTCTTCTCTTCTCTTCTCTTCTCTTCTCTTCTCTTCTCTTCGGGCTGCACAATGTCAAACAATAATCTTTATCGCGATAATACTATATGCGATATCCGTATCGCAGAGAGGTGCGATAAATACATTTTTTTTATGTGCCAAGCATGTGTGCGTTGCATGCATAAGTTGTTTATACCCGCCTCACCAGTGGCTAGTGGCACACAGAACCTAGTGGCTCGGAGCAGAGAGGATGGAAAATAAAAACTAATGGCAGGAGTTGAGACAAGCGAGCCGAAAAAATGACAACAGCGACGAACTTGTGGCTAAAAAGAACAGTACGTCTGAAATATGGCAATATTTTGGTTTCAAGAGAGAAGACGTGTACCAAATGCAGATACTGTGTAAATCATGCTGAAATGTTGTGGCCACGTCGAGAGGAAATACAACAAATCTCCACAGTCATCTGGAACGCAAACACAGGGAGCAATATAACGACTTAAAAAGTAAGCCCAAAACTGCCAATGAAATGCCAAGTAAGGTTAACAATAGCAGAGTCTCACAGACAACCATGAATAAAAGTTTTGAAAGTGTAACTCCGGTAACACTTTATTTTACGACCTGCAAACAACTGCGTAAGTACACCGAAATTACGGTGTACGTTTCTGTAATTATAGCGTACTTCCGTGTAGGTATAAGGGAACAATATGTTAAGTTTTGGGTAATAAAGGGGTAACAAGCAGATATGCAACCCCTGTAAATAACTTTGTAAGTAAATCGAAATTATGGTGTACGTTTCTGTAATTATAGTGTACCTCCGTGTAGGTATAAGGGAACAATATGTTAAGTTTTGGGTAGGCGGTAACAAGCAGATATACAAGCAAATTATTTATAATGTAATTATTTTAAAACTAACAGGTACCTATTATGTTAATATATTCCAGGCAAAAATTGTACGTCTGTTGTATATAAAAGTTATCATCACAATAACTTAAAACACAATAACAATAAAGCAAAATATGTTCTTGTGCAATTTTACAGGGTAATTTTGACATCTGTGGGTTGAAAATGAAACGTGTATGGCTGTATGTAAGCACAGTATGATAAAAAAATGAATTTATTGGCTTTTCTTACTAGATTAATTAATGTTAAATCAACCCACAGATGCCAAAATTAAATGTAAAATTGCACAAGTACATATTTTGCCAGAAATTTGATGATAACTTTTATATACAACAGACATACAATTTTTGCCTGGAATATATTAACATAATAGGTACCTGTTAAAATAATTACATTATAAATAATTTGCTTGCATAGCTTCCCCTTTATTACCTTATACCTACACGGAGGTACACTATATTTACAGAAACGTACACCGTAATTTCAGTTTACTTACGAAGTTATTTGCAGGTTGTATACTATCTGCTTGTTACCCCTTTATTACCCCAAACTTAACATATTGTTCCCCTATACCTACACGGAAGTACGCTATAATTACAGAAACGTACACCGTAATTTCGGTTTACTTACGCAGTTGTTTGCGGGTCGTAAAATAAAGCGTTACCATAACTCCTTATGAAAAAATGTCGAAACGGCACAGGGAATTAACAGAATCTATCACACGCTTTTTAGCTAAACACATGATGCCTGTTAACGCCAAGTCGACATCTACGCTAACACCACTGACCTGTGGTCCAGTCGTACGACTGAGCCCTACATGAGCTTTACCGTTCACTTTCTTACTCAAGACTTTGAATTAAAAGCACATTGTCTGGGCGTTGTGTATTTCCCCGACTCCCACACCAGTGAAAACATAGCCCATGGACTACGGGAAGTTTTAGCCAGCTGGAATTTAAAAGAAGAGAATCAAGTGTCCATTACAACAGACAACGGCACTAATGTGGAGAAAGCTACTAAACTAAACAATTGGGTCAGACTACAATCTAAGAATAAAAGAATAGAATATTGTAATTGTAATATTCAAAGAATACAATAGAGTATTGAATGTTTATATTTGCAATAGTTAAACAAAAACAGAAAAAAGTTTGAATTTGTTTGTATAGTTGAATGTAGTATAGGCATGATTTTGGATAATATAATATTTAAGATAATGTGTTTATTTAGGAAATATATAGTAAATTGTAGCTGACTGTTTTCTGTCTCAAATGATGTTATATAAAATTGTAATTATAATATTGCAATGTTATTTCACCGTTTATGTCCTTTTGTTTTTCTTCTCTCTTCAGAAAATGCTGTTAAAGGTGATGAGCGCATTACTAGAGCTGTTGGTCTTTGCAAAAGATTAGTGGGACATTTTTCCCACAGCTGGAAGGAGAAGATGGTCCTGAAAAATGCACAAAAAGAGCACAACCTCATGACAGAATGCCCTACAAGGTGGGACAATGTGAAACCTGTACTTTACTTGATGAACACCTCAGTTCTTGCTGCAAAGGAAGAAGACAGTGATTTAACAAAATCCATAAGGATGAGGATTCTAGACTACATGAACAGTAAGTACGACAACCCAGCAACTGCAAGAATTTCTACACGCACTGAGATGAGAGAGGTATGTATCAACTCGTCTTAGTTAAGGAAATAACATAGTTTAATATGAAAAACCAGTAGAGTATCCCTTTAAGCACATATGGCATTGCATTGTGCTGAAATATAGGTTTACATGTTATTACTTATTTTATTCTTGTGGATGTTGACAAGATGTAAGTATTTCCACTAAATACAAATTAATTTAAGGCCTGTACACTTTGTTTAATAGTATATTTTTATTTAAAAAATATATTAAAAAAAATCATAATAAAAAAATATATATATATCATTTTTTTTTTTCAGAAAAAAACATTTTTATTTTAAAAAACAGGCAAGAAAGGGAATATTTTGTTTAAAAAATGCTCTTGTTTCAAGATGCTCTTGATGATTGCATGGTTACATGTTAATAAAGTAATGTTTGAGAGTAATGCATTTTATTGTGTTTTTCAGTCATTCATAGTGTTTTAAACTGAAGAATATCTATTACTTGTTTATTTTAGTATTATTTTTAAATAACTAATACAAATTGAATTTCTCTAGGGAAATATTAAATCGCAAGAAATATCGTTATCGTAATATTAAACAACAATATTGCATATTTTCCCAATATCGTGCACTTCTATTTATAAAAAAAAGAAGAAAAAAATTACATGTATGCGTTAGATTAAACTGAGAAAGGTCATAGCACTTGCATATTGTTGTCCTACTGTTAGTTTAACTGCTTGTTCTCATTTGTAAGTCACTTTTGATAAAAGCATCTACTAAATGAATAAATGTAAATGTTAGTCTGGCGACGAGTAAACTAAAAAATGTACTTGCCAATGGGGATTCTATTGCCAAGGTTTTGGCAGGGATCTACAATTACACCGGAAAAGATTCATAAATGAATGTCATGCAGAGTTGTGTTTGTGACATTTGTACACATTTGTAAAAACAAAAACAAAAAAAAAACATTATTTTTAGTTAAACTCTATACATTTATTTGTGGATGTTTATTTATTTGTGAATTTGAATAATTGTAGTGAATCTCTTTACATTTATTTGTGAATCTTAATCTATTTATTTGGAATAATGCAACAATTCTATCCCCATAACAATCACTCTCAATTATCCAGCTTTAAGTGTTTGGCTCAAACAACGGTTTAAAAACATTTCAACTCCTCTAGCTGATTTTTATGTTTCTCATTGATTTACATGCTCTGTTTAACAGGTTTCATTTTCATTACATAAAATGAAAAAAAACTCATCATCTTCACAAATTTTAATGTGAAAACCCATTAACCAGAGTGTAATGTACAAAATCAGTTGGTTCACTAAATGAACTGACTCGTTTGGGTTTGTATTTCGCCTAATAAATGATGAAATGAATGTACTCACAGTCTGAAAAACAGTAGTTTGGGCTGCAGGCAGTCTCAGCTGCTTCTTCTTCTATTGATTTATTGGCGGGTCACATACCAGCTTTTTGGTACATACGCCACCTCCTGTCCTGGAGTGTGAAGTGATTTCAGTCATGATGAGATCTAGATTCTATTATTAAAGGACAATTCTGGTATTTAACATTTTGAGTCTATTTTCTAGTTTGTTTTGGATGAACTAGAGTGGTGGACTTAGAAATTTTGACGATGGGTCCCGTCTCGACTTTTTGACTATTTTAGGATCACCTTTGGGTGCTTCAGAGTGGCTGTCTACGAGCATACTGAAACCTGTCCTTAAAACAACCCTTAACGTTCGTTTTCAAAACTGTGAAACTCACCGAGTGGTTAGTGGTGTTCGTTAATGATTAAAAACAAATATGCTTTCAATCCGTGTTATTTACTATAGTGGAACTATTTTTTCAGATACCTCACAACCACGTATAAACTTCCGCTCGATATTTGAGTCCTGAAGCGTTAGCACACCCCCGACCACTTGACGGCGACAACCACTTTGCCGCATTTGCTCTGCTCACACTAGCCTTCAGAGAGACGGAGAACCGAGCGAAAAGACTACAACCAAATGTAAACAGACCCCTTTCGGTATCCGGGAGCGCAGTCATACCAACGAGCACTGAGCCCTCCAACAGACATCAATGGAATTTTAAAAAATGGCAAATAAAACACGACAGAAACTGTATTTCGTGTCGCTACTTGTTTTGGAACATCAACGAACACCACTAACCACTCGGTGAGTTGCACAGTTTTGAAAACTAACGTTAAGGGTTGTTTTAAGGCAAGGGTGTAGGTTTAGGGGGGGACGCTAGGTACTAGTCCCAATCAATATTTTGAGATGACAAATTTGTCCCCACCAATATTTAGCAAGCTCCTTTGAACTGCTATTTTGATATTTGCGCTACATTTGGATCTTTGCGCTGCTGTTTGGATCGATTCCAACGGCCAGGACGACGACAGTACAAGATACGCCGTAATTTGATTGGCGGCGGGGTATCTGACAGGCTACACGCGCGGGCCGGGACTACTTTTTATGCTTGCACTCACTGGCAGCGAGCGAGCGAGCGAGCGTGTGTGCGTGCGTGACGACGCCGACGGTAAGTTACCAGGGCTGTCTCTCTGCCTGCCATATACAAAGGCCAGAGTAAAACATTTTAATATTCCGTTTTTTGTCCCCTTTTTGTACTTTGTAGATCAGCTATGTCACCCAAGAAGAAGAAAGGGGACATACAAAGCTTTCTGTTATGTGGATAGCAGACGAACCCAATCGCAGACAGCAAGTCACTCAAAAAGGGGTTTATTAAAGACAAAACAGAAAACAAAACCCACGATGGGGCAAAACAAGACAGGATAAACTAAGACTCTGACAATAAACAAACAACTAAGACAGGAACAAACTTCTAATAACAAGACTTCCAATAAGTTACTCACAACAAGATACACACAAAGTGTGTCACTACATCAAACAATATCAAACAGCAAACAATGAACCGACACAGGACAGCAAACACACAGGGATTATAAAGGGAACACTAATGACAAGGACAGGTAAAACTGACTAGACAATAATGACGAGACGAGGATAACAAGGGGGGGGGTTACATTACCAGACAACACAAGCACATGGCCCAAACAGGCCATGCGCTTGTACACAAAACATGGGTCTGTCATGATTCTGCCACAAGACCAGAGAAATCAAAGACATGATGGCAGAATCATGACATTTTTTCATAAAGCAGAGTGTAAGTAGGCAAAATAACTAGCCACACAAATAACTAGCAGTAGCTAGTAGTGACTGACCAGGCTTTCAAATGCAGATTCTACTGTGGAAAATAGTATTAACTGGTGATCCTGGTTACCCAGGATATTGTTATTAAACCTAGCTTCTGCAATCTTTCAAAGTTAGGAGCATTAATAAGGGGTGTGCAGCACGGATAGACTCATAGAAGTCGCGCTATCATGATAGAATGCTACGTTAGAATCTTGCAGTCAACATAAACAGTGGATCATCTGAGACATTTTTCGTTTACATTCTGTTTATGTAATGTATTTGTGAGTGTAGCCTACTTGCTAGACACATGTGCTGGAAAAACATGTTGGCAATGTTAAAAAGGCAAAAGGCTGGGGGGGGGGAGATATGTCCCCACCAAAGCTGAGACCAAACCTACGCCCTTGTTTTAAAGGTGCCTTATGTCAAAAAATCAATTCATACTCCACATATTCCATACCAGATGGGGGCAGTATACCTCCAGAAAGTTGGCCTACTCTAGTCTGGTTTTTAGTTTCAGGTTGTTAATCTTCTAAAACCGTCAAATAGTCCGCTTTGTCCCGCCAAAGCCTATTTTGATTGGTGAGGGATGTAGACTAGAATGACTGCTGCCGCTGCGCTTGACAGGGCGCGTTACGAGCAGAGAGAGAGAGAGAGAGAGAGAGAGAGCCCCGGCCGCGCGCACTCTCACGTCTTCAAACAACACGAGCGCGGTCCTGCTCTCTCTCCCTCGCGCATATTAATCAAATCAATTGACACGATAGTAAGACCGCAGTTTCACTTGGAGCATTTGGAGATTTTTTAGAGATTAAAGAGATACAAGCAGTGTGAGTTATTCGTGTGTTGCAGTTTGGCTGGTGGTTATGTATGTTGCCCACATACCGCCTCCCATGGCCGAAACTGGTATTACAACACCTGTCGGGCCGGGGCTAGTAATGCTAATGCTAATTTAGGTTGATATCTCTGCAAAACTATAACTTTTCATTTTTTTTAATGACATCATCGCCCTTATTTCTTCTCATTCTTTTGATGCGTGTAGCTCATTTTTTGGATATTTTTACCTCAATTATTACACATGGCACCTTTAAGTACATGTTTCAGTATGCTCGTGGACAGCCACTCTGAAGCGCCCAGAGGCGATCCTAAAATAGTCAAAAAGTCGAGACAGGACCCATCGTCTAAATTTCTAAGTCCACCACTCTAGTTCATCCAAAACAAACTAGAAAATACACTCAAAGTGTTAAATACCGGAATTATCCTTTAAGTCCACTATTCTTAATACATTTTAAAACTGTCTTTATAATTGTACCAGTTTTGTGTTTAATATGTTGCTGATTGTAAATTATTTGCATCCTATGTTCTGTAGTTCTCTTTGTAGTTAATTCCTTTCCTGTTCACAACACATGTCCAACTGTTTCCTTTACTTGGCGTAGGTCACATAATCCAGTACGCATGCTTTCCTGTTATGTGAAGTGTAGAATTAAATTTAGTATGGCCCATCCTTAGCCTTGTTAAAATGATCCAATCTTCTATTTAAGTTTTGTATCATTTTACTTTGTCTTACGCTGTTTTGTATTTTATAAAAATGTCTTCCTGTTTTACAGTCATTCCAATTTCCTTACCATTTCCGATTGCAAGCTTCTTTAATTATACTTTTTCCTTCCATCTTACTTAAAGGTGCTATATGTAGCTTTTCTTCTAAAATGAATCCTTTTTTTATTGCCTGCGTGTGAAGGGGTTGTAATCACACATTACAATTATCCACTTGTTGGGTTTTGCTATTATCTCTGAAGGCCAGTATTCCTATTTCTATGTGAAGGCTCAGGGTCGGATTTACACTCTTAAAAGAAATGGTTCTATTTAGAACCAGAAATGGTTCTATCACCCGCTTCATATATGGAACTCCAAAATGGTTCTATATAGAACCATTTTAATGGGTTCCATAAATAGAACCCCAAATGGTTCTTTGAATCCAAGTTAGATGGTTCTTTATAGAACCATTTAAGGGTTCTATATTTTTAAACCATAATATGATATTTAATAAAATTATTCTTAAATTATTATTATGAATACAAAAATATAACCAATCCAGAAAATTCCAAAAGTTTAAATTTATTCAATTGATTATACAAAAATATTAGTGTCACATTTAAAATTGCACATCTGTATACTCTGTATTATACAGCAAAACATTTTTTACATTTAAGATGTTAAATTACATTCAACCATTTAGTTTGAATTTAATTTAAGCAATTTTCACTTTGCAATAAACATACATAAGCTTGTTTATGTACTGTATGTACAGTACTTAACTTTTACATGCATCTCTGAAATGAGGAAAAACAAATCTTTGATTTCATATTTTTGATATTCAACAATGCAGATAAAAAACAATACATGAACAATTAAAACATCTAAATAAACAGCACTACAACTTACACAAGTTGACAGTACATTTTTTAGTACAGGTATTGGTGTTCTTGTGTCATGCTCTTGTTTAAGTTTATGCATATATTTTTGAATAAAAGTCATTGTGTGACTGCAAACAGACATTCCACAGCCTTTGTCATGTCAATGTCTGCCTCCATGATAATGCTGACACTTTCAGTCTTGAGGGGATCAGGACAGCCGTTAAACACCATGGTTGATGTAGGACCTTTGGGTTCCTGTAAAACAAACATTTCACCTTTTGAGTGCCTTTCACCAATTAACAGAAGTCATCAAATAGACCTAAAATTAATGTTGGTAACCGAACAATGCTGCTACCCATTCACTTAAAATTATATGGACACAAAACCAATGCAGCAAGTCAATGGGCACCGCCATTGTTCGGTTACCATCCTTCTTCAAAATATCTTTTGTGTTCTGAAGAAGAAAGTCAAAGATTTGAAATGACAAGAGGTGAATAAATTATGACAATTTTCATTTTTGGATAAACTATTCCTTTAATACTTTCATTATTGTAATACATGTTTTCACTCATACAATTTATAGAAGCTACAACCTTTACATTGACAATGCAACTTTACACTGGGCATGGAACAGAGGACAACAGTTTTACATGCATACAATGCCAAAAAAACTTTTGTAGTCTTATAATATGCATTTATTTTTACCTGATTTGCTCACCGACTCCCTAATGATTCGTTTGACGACTCATTTTTCCAAACCCCTCCTTTGCGTGACGCTAATCGGCGGTGATTGGTCAGATGACGCAGTCAGTTATATTTTGCGTTAGCCCAAAGCTTAAACATATTGATAAAGCACTGCAGTACTACAATACGCTTCACATAATTTCACATATTTCAAAAAACAAAAAAAATGACATTGGAGACCTAGAAGCTGCTGAGCGTAACTCTCACTCTCACACACACACGCACGCGCGCACACACACACACTCACACACACACACACACACACACACACACACACACACACACACACACACACACACACACACACACACACACACACACACACACACACACACACACACACACACACACACACACACACAAAAAAAAGCAGTAACAGTACTTACAGGTTGTGATTCGGAGAAGGAAGCTGATCTAAATAAACTTGGTATTGAACGTTCCTTCAGTATCAGCCGACTCGCGAATCCAAAAGCATTTGTGTTTGTGAAGCGATCGTCATTAAAATAACGCGAACACAGCTCAAGGTGGCTATACTTGTGTGGTATAGTTGTAAATATAAACTCTAGCCACTGAGTCTTCACATGCTTGTCCCTGGGCAGTGAAAAAAAAAGTTTGCTTTTGATTCGCACTTCAGAACAGAGTCTCGTCGACATGATGGTGTCAGGTTTCTCTGTCTGCTCGGCGCGCGCACTGAGTGGGCGTGTCGAATTCAAATAACTTGTACAAGTGACGTACGAAAGCTAGAGAGAAAGCATCGTTTGTCTATCGATTCATATCAGCGACTCAGAGTCGACTCTTACTTTTGAGAGACAATAACTTTGTATACGGTGAACTTTCATATTTAAAACTTTGCAGGATGTTTTTGTTCACTTAGATCTATGTTACACACTACATGAAAGGTAATTTTCAAAATTCCATGATAGGTACCCTTTAAAGTTAGCATGAACTGGAGGTTGCAATTGACTACCATATAGTGATGTATTTCGAGAATGTTCAATAAGAAAAAAACTGGGCGTGGTAAAGTAATAAAAATTATTACATGCCTTGAGTCTCACTGCTGGTCAAGGTTTGGCAACAAATGAGCCCTCATTCTCACAGGGTTCTTGTCTGTTAACATGAATACAATGATGAAGTCTTTTTATACAAGATTTTCATTTTACTTGCCACAATATAGAGTCTGTTTAAACGTCAAAACAATGATACATACCGAGAACAAGATATTTGAGGCACTTCAGTTTCCAGGCTGTTTGAAGAAAAAGAAAAATATAAATTAAGATAAGGATTTTAAGCTTGCTTTAAGTCCGTTTAAACGTCAAAACAATGATACATACCGAGTACAAGATATTTGAGGCACTTCAGTTTCTAGCCTGTTTGAAGAAAAAGAAAAATATAAATTAAGATAAGGATTTTAAGCTTGCTTTAAGTTTGTTTATTTAGCATCAAGTCCGTTTAAACGTCAAAACAATGATACATACCGAGTACAAGATATTTGAGGCACTTCAGTTTCCAGGCTGTTTGAGGAAAAAGAAAAATATAAATTAAGATAAGGATTTTAAGCTTGCTTTAAGTCTGTTTAAACGTCAAAACAATGATACATACCGAGTACAAGATATTTGAGGCACTTCAGTTTCCAGGCTGTTTGAAGAAAACGAAAAATATAAATTAAGATAAGGATTTTAAGCTTGCTTTAAGTCTGTTTAAACGTCAAAACAATGATACATACCGAGAACAAGATATTTGAGGCACTTCAGTTTCCAGGCTGTTTGAAGAAAACGAAAAATATAAATTAAGATAAGGATTTTAAGCTTGCTTTAAGTCCGTTTAAACGTCAAAACAATGATACATACCGAGTACAAGATATTTGAGGCACTTCAGTTTCCAGCCTGTTTGAAGAAAAAGAAAAATATAAATTAAGATAAGGATTTTAAGCTTGCTTTAAGTTTGTTTATTTAGCATCAAGTCCGTTTAAACGTCAAAACAATGATACATACTGAGTACAAGATATTTGAGGCACTTCAGTTTCCAGGCTGTTTGAGGAAAAAGAAAAATATAAATTAAGATAAGGATTTTAAGCTTTCTTTAAGTTTGTTTATTTATGGTAAATGGACTGCATTTATATAGCGCTTTCACAGACCCAATGGCCACCAAAGCGCTTTACAATTTGCCTCACATTCACCCATTCACTCTCTCATTCATACACCGACGGGCGACGGCAGCCATGCAAGGCGCCATCCAGCTCGTCGGGAGCAGCTGGGGTTAGGTATCTTGCTCACGGACACCTCGACACTTGGTCAGGTGGAACCGGGGATTGAACCACCAACCTTTCGGTTTGTAGACAACCTACATGAACCACTGAGCCACTGCCGCCCCTATTTAGCAACAATGTTTAATATTTAACAACACAGACTTACTTTTTTAACTTATTAAGCTCTTTTTGTCAACCGTCGTTACCTGGGGGGAAATAAAACAGAGCATAAATAACACTTCACAAACCAACTATGCAATGCATTAAACACACCTACACATTTAGCCATGTGCTATCATCACTTTAATCCAGCGCATGCATCAGTAAACCGCAGTAATGATGAACGATGTTACGAACGCTGCACTGACTGCAACCGTGCAGTTTTAATGGAGACCGGCCGGAAGTTCTCAACTGTAGCAGTGTCCAGTCTGTCCACCTGCTGAGTTTAGCTCCCACCCTGATAAAACACACATTAACAAGCTAACGTTAATCAAGATTTTCGGGATTACTGAAAAGTAACAGTCTGATCTGGGTTGGAGCTAAAAACTGCACGAAAGTGGACCTCGCGGGCCAAAGTTAACAGTTAAGAACGTACTCGGTTACTAACATAACCTCGGTTCTCTCTAGAGAGGGAACGAGTACTGCGTAATATCTTACGCTATGGGGAAACACTCTTTCCTCGAGATATTGAAGCCAAAAATTATCCTTAATTTTTTAATCATGCAAAACGCTTTTGCAGCAGCAAGCAGACAAGGGCGAGACAGCTCGCGCGCCCATTGGCTGCCTCGCTGGAAAAGCTGCAGCCTATCGAGTGAGGCACTGCGTGACGTAATGACGAATGAGGACGCTTCGCGCTCATTTCGTCATGTCCCGCCAGTATAGGCGTGGTCTCGCTCTATAAATACCCCCTCGATAGCTGTATTTCCTCTGATTTTGTACGCCGAAGCGAACCAGAGCATAGTCCAAGCACGGCAAGATACGCAGTACTCGTTCCCTCTCTAGAGAGAACCGAGGTTACGTTAGTAACCGAGTACGTTCTCTTACGAGAGTATCTCTCGTACTGCGTAATATCTTACGCTTAGGACCCCATGCAACACGCCGTGCGGACAGGGATCCAACACCAGAGTCCCGGGGCCAAGCCCGGGCACATCTAGTGCACAATCACCACAACTCACACAGAGTAGAGGAGGAGAGGCTAGAAGCATCACTCCTTCATAAAAGTCCCGTAGGGGTACAGACCCGTAGGGGTACACATAGCCGCATTGGCGGCCGATAAGCCCGAAGTTCAGACCGCCAGAAGCTTAGCTTGTAAGGCGGGCACCTCCAGGTTATAGTACTTGATAAATGTAGACGGCGAGGCCCAGCCCGCAGCCGTACAGATATCCTGCAGGGAGACCCCGCTATACCATGCCCACGACGAGGCCACGCCTCTCGTGGAGTGCGCTTTGACACCCAATGGGCACCGCAGGCCCTTGGAAGTGTAAGCCAGCGCTATGGCATCCACTATCCATCTGGATAGGCTCTGTTTTGAAGTGGCGAGTCCCTTAGAACGGCCGCCAAACAACACGAAAAGCTGCTCGGTCTGTCTGAACTCAGCCGAGCGGGACACATAAGCCCTTAACGCCCTGACAGGGCAAAGGAGACTCGCGTCCCTCTCCTCATCGAGAACCGGAAGGGCTGACAGGGAAATTACCTGGGCCCTAAACGGTGTATTGAGGGATTTCGGCACATAGCCGTGCCTCGGTTTGAGCACGACCTTTGAGTCGTTAGGCCCAAACTCCAGACATGACGCGCTTACAGAAAGCGCCTGTAAGTCCCCTACACGCTTCACTGAAGCGAGAGCCAATAGAAACACCGTCTTAAGGGACAGGTGCTTCATGTCCGACAGCTGGATCGGCTCAAACGGGGCGCCTTTCATGGCCTCCAAGACCGTGGAAAGGTCCCAAGCCGGGACTGAAGGGGGCCTGGGAGGGTTTAACCTCCGAGCTCCTCGTAGGAAACGCACGACTAAGTCGTTTTTTCCCCAGTGACTGGCCAGACACCGGTTTTAGCAAACGTTGCTATGGCCGCCACGTAAACTTTGAGCAGTGAGCGTTCTCGCGAGACGCGAACAGGTCCACCTGCGCTCTGCCAAACGTTTCCCACAGCAGCTGGACCGTCTGCGGATGCAGCGACCATTCTCCTGTCGGGACGTTGTCTCTGGACAGCATGTCTGGACCCGTATTCAGGTGCCCAGGCACGTGCGCCGCTTTCAGAGAAAGGAGGTTGCGCTGGGCCCAGACCAAGAGGGGTTCCGTCAGCCTGCAAAGGCGTGCGGACCCGAGGCCGCCCTGGCGATTTATGTACGCCACCACTGACTTGTTGTCCGACCGGACCAAGACGTGGTGGCCCTTTATCAGGGGACGGAAGCGCCGTAGCGCTTTGGCGACTGCTATCAATTCCAAGCAGTTTATGTGAAGGAGCTTCTCCCGCTCTGACCATAGGCCAGTCAGTGGTCTGCCCTCGAGCAGCGCTCCCCACCCCGTGGTGGAGGCGTCCGTAGACACCACTTTCACCCTTGAGGCGGTCCCCAGACTCACACCAGACTGATACCAGCTGGTTACTTTCCATGGTTTCAGAGCCGAAACGCACCCTTGGTCGACCCTGAAGCGACACCGGCTCGTGGTCCATGCCCAGGGCGGGACCCGCGCCTTCAGCCACCTCTGCAGTGGGCGCATGCGAAGCAGGCCCAGCTGGAGTACAGGGGATGCCGAGGCCATCAGGCCCAGCATTTTTTGAAACCGTCTGAGCGGGACTATAGAGCCGTGGCGGAAGGATTCCACGACGCGCTGAATACTTAGTACGCGCTCCGGTGACAGGCGTGCCGTCATGGATAGCGAGTCCAACACTGTTCCCAGGAAAGAAATTCTCTGGCTGGGACACAGCGAGCTCTTTTCCCAGTTGACTGTCAGGCCCAGTGTCTCGAGGTGCTCGAGCAGTGTGGCCCTGTGTTCTATGAGCTCTGACCGTGATCGAGCTAGAATCAGCCAATCGTCCAAGTAGTTCATAACTCGCATGCCCTGAAGTCTCAGGGGCGCGAGAGCCGCGTCCATGCACTTCGTAAATGTACGGGGTGCCAAGGACAGGCCGAACGGCAGGACTGTGTATTGATAAGCCTGGCCCTCGAACGCGAATCTCAAGAATCGCCTGTGATGGGACGCTATTTGTATTTGGAAATAGGCGTCTTTCAGATCTATTGACATAAACCAGTCCCCTTGGCGCACTTGCGCGAGGATTCCCCTGGTCGTAAGCATCCTGAACTGGCGCTTCACAAGCGCTTTGTTCAGCTGTCTCAGATCTAGAATGGGTCTGAAGCCCCCATCTTTTTTCGGTACCAGAAAATATCTGCTGTATAAGCCCCCTTCGCTCTGAGCCTGAGAAAGGGGCTCTATGGCCCCCTTGCTCAGCAATTTCGCTATCTCGGCTCGAAGTAGATGAGATACTTCGTTTCTCACCGTAGTCTCGACGGGCGCCGTGCAACGGCGTGGACGTCGTGCGAATTGTAGCGAGTAGCCTCTCTTTATAGTGTTCAGCACCCAGTCTGATACCCCGGGTAGCTTTGACCACGCTTCTGCGTGAATAGCTAGAGGTAGGATGCAGACCGGGCTCTGGCCGTGACCAGGCAACGGCTCGAGAGCTCCGGTACCCTGGGAGCACAACGCTGTGCTTACAGCGTTCGAGGCGGGGGGCGCGCTGAACACAGCGGGCAGCCTGGCCGCGCTCAGACTCTCTACGGCGGGACGCACAGCGAGAGTGAGCGGGGCGAATCCCGTGGGATTCGGCGTGCTTGCGGGAGGATGTGGGCGCAAACCTACGGGCACATCTACTGCACTGTACACGCTTTCGGCCGGAGCCGATAGATTGTGTATTGGTTTCGTTTTTACAGAAACCAAGGGACACGCGGCATGCAGCGTGAGCGGGCATTGTATGGGCGCATTCACTACATTGTTTGCACAATCGACCTGAGTCAGATTTATGTGTGCTAGCCTCGCACCGTGGCGGGCTGTGTCTGGGTGTGGGAATGGGCACTGGGGCGTGGGCATTCTTACAACACTCATAACACCATCGGCCGTGGCCGGCATACCAGAAAATACACTCTTTATTGGATTTATCTGGGTAGCCATAAAAACGGCTTTTTTGTGCAGGCAAGCGGGCTGAGACACCGGCTGCTTCACTGCTAAATACACTGGCACAGTCACATCGCAAGGAACTGAATGAGCGAATCTTTTCGGTGGGGAACCGGCCGCAGCGGGATCCGAACACCGTCGCTTTCTTAGAGTAGCTAGGAAAGCTTCGAGGCCTCGGGCTTGAGCTCAATCTTCGGCCGGGGCCCGCGCTGAGCGGGGCGGCGTCCAGCAGAGCGAGAGCGCGGTCTCTGATCCCGGGCCTGGCGGCGCTGTGTAGCGGCGGCTGCGGGCGATGCAGGCCGAGGCTGCGAGCTGCGAGCAGACGGCTGCTTAGACCTGCAGCGGAGCTCGAGCGCTTCGGGAGGAAGTGCTTCATGGCCTGCGAAGTCTTCTGCTCCTCAGAGAATCTGTCCGCGAAATCCTTGACAGCAGATCCGAAGAGGCCCGCAGGGGAAATGGGCGCGTCGAGGAATACAGAGCGCTCAGCTTCCGTCATCTCAGACAGCGTCAACCACAGATGTCTCTCGGCAACGGTGAGAGAGGCCATGTTCCGCCCCATGGCCTGAGCAGCGGCTTTAGCGGCGCGTAGAGCAAGGTCCGTAGCGCCTCGTAAATCCGCCACATTGACAGCACCCGGACCTTCCTCGTCCAATTTAAGGAGAAGGTCGGCCTGGTAAATCTGCAAGATCGCCATAGTATGCAGCGCTGAGACCGCCTGTCCAGCGGCTGTGTAAGCACGCCCGTGCAGCAATGAAGTCACCCGGCAGGCTTTAGAGGGAAGCGTCGTCTGCGCGCGCCGTCCCGCAGAGGGCGGGCAGAGATGCGACGCGACCGCCGCCTCCACAGGAGGAATGGAGAGATATCCTTTATCTCCCGCGCCGGTGACAGAAGAAAAGGCCGCAGAGGTGGAAGTGCGCAGTCTGGCGGAGAACGGGGCGGTCCATGACTTGGCGACTTCGTCGTGGAGCTCAGGGAGGAAGGGGGCGGCCCTAGACTTAGACAGGGCTTCGTCCTTCTTGAGAAAACGCCCGTCGAGTCTGTTGCGCGGCGGCAAGGCAGGCGCCTCCCACTCGAGGCCGATGCTCTCCACGGCCTGGGTGAGCAGACGCATCAGCTCAGCCTCAATGCCGGGTCTCTTCCCAGAGGGTTGGCTAGAAACGTCAGCGGGGGGA
Organism: Chrosomus eos; assembly: GCA_036326025.1. Taxonomy (NCBI): domain Eukaryota; kingdom Metazoa; phylum Chordata; class Actinopteri; order Cypriniformes; family Leuciscidae; genus Chrosomus; species Chrosomus eos. The sequence goes on along the minus strand of CM070834.1, from coordinate 29,784,235 downwards.
GGTCCACAGAGCTCGCCCAATCCTCGCTATCAGAAGCCACAAGAGAGCATACCTCAGCAGGCTCGTCCAGCTCGGGAGCGGAAGCGGCGGCAGACGGCGGGCGCTGTCCGTCCGGGAGCGACTCAAGTGAAGCCGGCGAAGCAGGCGGGCGAACCGGCGAGCTTTGGCGGGCTGGAGAAGGCTCGGGAGCGCGCTGGGCGCGACGCTTCTTACGGCGCGGCACAGAAGGCTGGGACGCGGGCTCAGAGAACGACGCCAGGCGAGTCCGCAGAGTCACCATAGGCAGAAGTTCGCAGTGCGGGCATCCACCATCCGCGAGCGCGATAGCCGCGTGCTCATGACCCAGGCAGGACACACAGATGACGTGACGGTCCTCATCACTGAGCTGGGAGCGGCACGAGCCACAGAAAGGCATCTTTAAAAAGACGCAGCTCTTTTAGAACAGATAATGGGTGTTGCGTCACGTAAGCAAACACACACACACTTAGCAGAGTAAAAGGATATAGTACGCCGGAAAGCGCAGCAGGTACGGCAGTTGAAGGCGGCTGGGCCAGCGACTTCAGAAGATGGCACGTCCCGCTGAGAAGGCTACAAGTCAACGGCGCGGCTTCTCACTCTGGATCCCGCGATGCGTGAGCTTCGCGTGAAGAATGAAAAATCAGAGGAAATACAGCTATCGAGGGGGTATTTATAGAGCGAGACCACGCCTATACTGGCGGGACATGACGAAATGAGCGCGAAGCGTCCTCATTCGTCATTACGTCACGCAGTGCCTCACTCGATAGGCTGCAGCTTTTCCAGCGAGGCAGCCAATGGGCGCGCGAGCTGTCTCGCCCTTGTCTGCTTGCTGCTGCAAAAGCGTTTTGCATGATTAAAAAATTAAGGATAATTTTTGGCTTCAATATCTCAAGGAAAGAGTGTTTCCCCATAGCGTAAGATATTACGCAGTACGAGAGATACTCTCGTAAGAGAACTTCTACACCTGTTAATATAAGTTAGGCCTGGGGAAAATACTCAACGCAAACTGAGTAGCTAACGTTATGTGTATGAAACTGCGACAAACATTCACATATCATACACCTCCGTCTTCCACCCGGTTCGCTTTTATTTCAATCGGCGCCTATCGTTAACTTAACGTTAAATTACCATTAAAGAAAAACGAGCGTGCGCTTCATTGAGATTAAAATTCACGCTTCTGTCTCGAAGCTCGTCTCCTTATAACACAGCTGTCTTATTGTTATTGACCATTTCATTAACTATAACAAGGAAATAATGGGAGATTGTAACTTTATTACTTTAAAAACCGGAGCAAATTCAATTTAAAATTCCATTTTGCTTCTAGTATCAGTATTTAACACAAGGACTATACTGTAACCAATAGAAATATTAACTGCAATACTAAATATTTCAGTAAAATGATTTCAAAAATGTAAAAACTTAACTTACCTGAGGGTATGAACGGGCAGAAATGGCGGACTCCTCAGTTTGAAAAATTAACTGTCACTTGTAGGTTCTTCTTCGCCAATCCACCAATAGGAATTCAAGGATGATGCAACGCATATACGCCACCAGAGGGCATTTTTACGATTATTATTTTTAATGTTCCCTTCAATAGATTAAAAGTTAACCATCACTATATGGTACACACAAAATAAAGAAAACACTTTGGTTGTTTATTATTAGGCCTATAATGTTTTATTACAAAATGATTGGTAAAAAAGGCAAACTTATAATGTATTAGGAAATATAAGTTGCATGCTAATGTACAAACGTGCATAAAGAAATCTCAAATCATACATTGACTAGATATGAAAATTTTGTTAACTCTGGTTTTTGACTACACCAGTCATTCTCATGCGTCTTGACTCAAACAGCTTTGTGAATGTGTTGTGTATAATTATTGTGTAACATGAATCTTTAGTTTACACTTCAGTAATAGAACATGAATTATAGAACCATTTTAATAAAAAAGGTTCTTTGCTCTCCAAGGGTTCTACATAGAACCATTTTGTCGTTAAAGGGTTCTATTTGCCAAGTACGGAACCCCAGGGTTCTATATAGAACCTCGAGGAACCCTTTTTTTTAAGAGTGTACCGTGAAATCCATCGGATCTGACGTGCATGCGCGCTCCTGAGCCTCTCTCCTTTTTATATACAGTCTATGCAACGGCACTGCAGCTAACTAGATGAGTCTGATAACACCAAAAAACAACCTACCTCCAACACAACAAAGACTCCAACACAAACTCCACATAAAAAAATAAAATAAAAAAAGTTTTATCTGCTGAAGCTCGTCAGACCAAACGTGAATTTGGGTCAACTTCGGACAAAAACACGGATCAACATCGGCAGAGTGTTTGAATTATGGAGAGACCTCCGCTTTGTTTTAGGTATAGGTATATATTTAGGTATAAAAACAGACCCAGAGTTGGCTTTCATCCCTATTGTGATGCTTTCTCCGGTGTGTTGAAAGTCTCGGTGTGGCCAGTACCATGAGTGCTCACTCTTGAGTTCGAGCACGCGCACAAGCGTTCTTGTAAAAATTGGTTGCAATCTGAAACATCACCGCTAGAGGCCGCTAAAAACTCCACATAGCCCCTTCAATGTAATAGTAGGAGTGTTCCGTTTAAGTGACTCTTTAGCCATTTTATCAGATTTTTCATTTCCTGGTTGTAGAGTATCTGGACAATCTCACATGACTCATTCATTCTAACATTGTAAAAAAAAAAACTTGTAACCATTGACTTTTGTCTGATAACTCACCAGCCTAGTGCCAGAGAGTCTGCATCTAATTGCTTCCATTGAGACTTTTGTGGCGTCTGGAGTTAAACCAAACAACCATAAAAACGGGGATGAGTGAGCCTCAAACAGATTCTCATCGCCTCGAATACCCCCTTTCCGACAAGAAAGAATTCCGGGTGAAGACCACACAACACACACACACACACACACACACACACACACACACACACACACACACACACACTGTAGCTTACATGAAAGTTAATTGACACTAGTGAAACCTAGAAAACTGTTTAACACATGATGGTTGCTCTGTTAAAGGTGCTCTAAGCGATGTCACGCGTTTTTTAGGCCAAAACATTTTTTGTCACATACAGCAAACATCTCCTCACTATCCGCTAGCTGCCTGTCCCCTGAACACACTATAAAAAGACGCAGTCTCTGCATTCGGAAATGTTAACAGGACGAGCGCATCAGCGCGTACGGAGCAACAAGGGCACTTAACACAGGCGCGCATGCACGTGTTTTGTTGTCACGGCTACATAAACAAATTTCCGCACACAGGAAGACATATGTTATGGTAATATTTTACATGTGTTTTAACCACAAAAACGAACATTTGCATCAAGTGAAAGCATCAGGCAAATTGGCTACCTATATAAGCTGTTTTAAATTAAAAATGTTCAATGCCTTATCGCGCTGATGTGACCGAGCCTGACCCGAACCCGAACATAATTTCTAAATATCTGTCCGAACTCGGCCCGGCCCGTCGGGTACCGGCGGGTCCCGTCGGGCTCGGGTCGGGTATCCATCCTCTAGTACAGGTGTGCCCAACCCTGCTCCTGGCGATCGACTGTCCTGCACAGTTCATCTCCAACCCTAATCAAACACACCTGAAGGTCTTCAATTAAGGTCTTAACAACCAATTGACCGTTCGCAGGCCCCTCCCCCAAAACGGCCATTGTCCAATCACACATCATAGCAACCGTTACTATGTGAGCAGGTCCGTCAAACATTGACTCCAAGCAAGCTGGTGAAGCGGTGCACCCACAGCGTTTGTAAATCAGACACTAGATACCCCGAGAGATTGTCTGGAGGAGTTGTGTTCTTTCCATTCCCAAAGCCGAAAACACAACGTGAGCGGTGCCTACAATGGATAAAACAGTGTGGACGGCACTGTGTCGAACATGGTTAACTCGCGTGCGTGAGACTGACACACTGAGATTAGTCAAAGAAACATGGAGAGAGCAGATCAAGAGGATCCACAAAGGAAGTACGTTTTCTAAAGGGTTGTTGTTAACATGATATTTTCGGGGGGAAATGAGCAGCAGTCACTAGCAGTGCAGGACCTGTAGCTACAGTTTAGAGGAGTGCACGCTCGCAACGGGGAACGCATGAAGCTTACTTGACAACATCAGTTCACATATAAATATCGTAACGAATAGAAATAACCTTAAATAATGTATGATTATCTGCATCTTTCCGTCTCTTATGTATAGTTACTTTTTAAACACAAAAATCGTATTCAGCATGGCACGCAAGTGGTTGCCGTGGTAATGAACAAGCCGCTCGTTAAAGCGAATGTATAACCCTGTATCTGAGGCAAAATTACTAAATATGCAGTGTGAGTTATATATTTCTAACTCCAAACAATTACCCACTGAACCAGCTTATAAAATCTTCTTCAAGGCTGTGCTGGTTGCATTTGAGGTAACGTTACAGGTTGGGTTTCTCAGATTTCGCTTGAGACCGGTAAGCATTAACGTTAGCCTCGATAGTAGTCGTGTCTCCTTCATTGCGTATTTTTATATTTTGAATATATCCCTCCACTGTATACTGTAACTCCTTGTGCCTCGATCTGGAGGATATCGCGGAGGTATTGCTCCAAAAAAGGGTCACTGACACGCACGGGTATACCTCTTCCCGTCATGGCAATCTGTGGCGCTGGTCGTGTTTGACCATTTGTTTGACGGGCGTAGCAACAATAACTAGGGGGCGTGGCTTTTGCGAACGGTCAATTAAGGTCTTCAGGATTACTTGAAAATTAAAGGCAGGTGTGTTTGATCAGGGTTAGATATAAAACTGTGCAGGACAGTCCATCTCCAGGAGCAGGGTTGGGCACACCTGCTCTAGTAAGTATGACCATATTAGCCCGGTTCTGTCAACACTGCATTGGCTGCCTATTAAACATCGTATACATTTTAAAATATACGAGGCTGACTCCAGCTCCTTTTTCGCCAGCTCCTTATTCGTCGAACTATTCGTTCCACCTTAAAAATGTTGGTTGGTTGTTAACCCCTCCCCCTCGGTGCTTTTGGCCGTATTTCTTAAAGGAACAGTTGTATAGGAATTATGAGCCTGTTGATCGGGCAGTATTTTGAAAATATGTACTCCTGTAAAAATTATGTTATCTGCCTCTGTAAATGGTGTAGGCTACACTACCTGGTACATTTAACAAGACTGCTTATTCTAAATTTAAGTTCCATTTCTTACTAAATGTCTTTTAAAAGTATAGAGAAAAGTGACATTATGTTTACAACTGAGATTTAATGTTATGTAATTTCTGTTCTTTATTAGAAGTTATCCATTACTCCAGTCTAACACACACACACATATATATATATATATATATATATATATATATATATATATATATATATATATATATATATATATATATATATATTATATATATATATATATATATATATATATATATATATGTATGTATGTTGGAGTAATGGATAACTTCTAATAAAGATCAGAAATTACTACATAACATTAAATCTCAGTTGTAAACATAATGAAAGAAACAGGAATGTTCAGGTATAGATAAATCCATTATTAATCGAAATCCAGCATTACAACATTTTCTGATGTGTTATTATTGAAATATGACAACCAGAACATGCCCCACCATAGCAACTTTATGTGCCGACAAAGCATACTGGAGGTGTCATAACTTTATTTTTTCAAAAGTTCTCAAAAAAAGGGGAACGTAGAGGTATAGATAAATCCATTATTAATCGAAATCCTGCATTACAACATTTTCTGATGTGTTATTGTTGAAATATGGTACCCAGAACATGCCCCACTATTGCAACTTTATGTGCCGACAAAGCATACTGGAGGTGTTATAACTTTATCTTTCAAAAGTTCTCAAAAAAAGGGAACGTAGAGGTATAGATAAATCCATTATTAAACGAAACCCTGCATTACAACATTTTCTGATGTGTTGTTATTGAAATATGGTACCCAGAACAAGCCCCACCATTGCAACTTTACATGCCGACAAACCATACTGGAGGTGTCATAACTTTAGTGTTTCACAAGTTCTCAAAAAAAAACAGGAATGTAGAGGCATAGATTAATTCATTCTTAAACGAATTCTTGCATTACAACATTTTCTGATGTGTTATTGTTGAAATATGGTACCCAGAACATGCCCCACCATTGCAACTTTATGTGCCGACAAAGCATACTGGAGGAGTCATAACTTTATTTTTTCAAAAGTTCTCAAAAAAAGGGGAACGTACAGGTGTAGATAAATCCATTATTAATCGAAATCCTGCATTACAACATTTTCTGATGTGTTATTGTTGAAATATGGTACCCAGAACGTGCCCCACCATTGCAAATTTACGTGCCGACAGCATACTGGATGTGTCATAACTTTATTTTTTCTAAAGTTCTCAAAGAAAGGGGAACGTAGAGGTATAGATAAATCCATTATTAAACGAAACCCTGCATTACAACATTTTCTGATGTGTTGTTATTGAAATATGGTACCCAGAACAAGCCCCACCATTGCAACTTTACATGCCGACAAACCATACTGGAGGTGTCATAACTTTAGTGTTTCACAAGTTCTCAAAAAAAAAACAGGAATGTAGAGGCATAGATTAATTCATTCTTAAACGAATTCTTGCATTACAACATTTTCTGATGTGTTATTGTTGAAATATGGTACCCAGAACATGCCCCACCATTGCAACTTTATGTGCCGACAAAGCATACTGGAGGAGTCATAACTTTATTTTTTCAAAAGTTCTCAAAAAAAGGGGAACGTACAGGTGTAGATAAATCCATTATTAATCGAAATCCTGCATTACAACATTTTCTGATGTGTTATTGTTGAAATATGGTACCCAGAACTTGCCCCACCATTGCAACTTTACGTGCCGACAAAGCATACTGGAGGTGTCATAACTTTATTTTTCAAAAGTTCTCAAAAAAAGGGGAACGTAGAGGTATAGATAAATCCATTATTAAACGAAACCCTGCATTACAACATTTTCTGATGTGTTATTGTTGAAATATGGTACCCAGAACATGCCCCACTATTGCAACTTTATGTGCCGACAAAGCATACTGGAGGTGTTATAACTTTATCTTTTAAAAGTTCTCAAAAAAAGGGGAACGTAGAGGTATAGATAAATCCATTATTAAACGAAACCCTGCATTACAACATTTTCTGATGTGTTGTTATTGAAATATGGTACCCAGAACAAGCCCCACCATTGCAACTTTACATGCCGACAAACCATACTGGAGGTGTCATAACTTTAGTGTTTCACAAGTTCTCAAAAAAAAACAGGAATGTAGAGGCATAGATTAATTCATTCTTAAACGAATTCTTGCATTACAACATTTTCTGATGTGTTATTGTTGAAATATGGTACCCAGAACATGCCCCACCATTGCAACTTTATGTGCCGACAAAGCATACTGGAGGAGTCATAACTTTATTTTTTCAAAAGTTCTCAAAAAAAGGGGAACGTACAGGTGTAGATAAATCCATTATTAATCGAAATCCTGCATTACAACATTTTCTGATGTGTTATTGTTGAAATATGGTACCCAGAACGTGCCCCACCATTGCAAATTTACGTGCCGACAAAGCATACTGGATGTGTCATAACTTTATTTTTTCTAAAGTTCTCAAAGAAAGGGAACGTAGAGGTATAGATAAATCCATTATTAAACGAAACCCTGCATTACAACATTTTCTGATGTGTTGTTATTGAAATATGGTACCCAGAACAAGCCCCACCATTGCAACTTTACATGCCGACAAACCATACTGGAGGTGTCATAACTTTAGTGTTTCACAAGTTCTCAAAAAAAAACAGGAATGTAGAGGCATAGATTAATTCATTCTTAAACGAATTCTTGCATTACAACATTTTCTGATGTGTTATTGTTGAAATATGGTACCCAGAACATGCCCCACCATTGCAACTTTATGTGCCGACAAAGCATACTGGAGGAGTCATAACTTTATTTTTCAAAAGTTCTCAAAAAAAGGGGAACGTACAGGTGTAGATAAATCCATTATTAATCGAAATCCTGCATTACAACATTTTCTGATGTGTTATTGTTGAAATATGGTACCCAGAACTTGCCCCACCATTGCAACTTTACGTGCCGACAAAGCATACTGGAGGTGTCATAACTTTATTTTTTCTAAAGTTCTCAAAAAAAGGGGGACGTAGAGGTATAGATAAATCCATTATTAAACTAAACCCTGCATTACAACATTTTCTGATGTGTTGTTCTTGAAATATGGTACCCAGAACAAGCCCCACCATTGCAACTTTACATGCCGACAAACCATACTGGAGGTGTCATAACTTTAGTGTTTCACAAGTTCTCAAAAAAACAGGAATGTAGAGGCATAGATTAATTCATTCTTAAACGAATTCTTGCATTACAACATTTTCTGATGTGTTATTGTTGAAATATGGTCCCCTGAATATGCCTCTCCATGCAACTTTATGTGGGTACCATATTGCTGTCGGCACATAAAGTTGCAATGGTGGGGCATGTTCTGGGTACCATATTTCAACAATAACACATCAGAAAATGTTGTAATGCAGGATTTCGATTAATAATGGATTTATCTATACCTCTACGTTCCCCTTTTTTTTGAGAACTTTTGAAAAAATAAAGTTATGACACCTCCAGTATGCTTTGTCGGCACATAAAGTTGCATGGAGAGGCATATTCAGGGGACCATATTTCAACAATAACACATCAGAAAATGTTGTAATGCTGGATTTCGATTAATAATGGATTTATCTATACCTCTACGTTCCCCTTTTTTTGAGAACTTTTGAGAAAATAAAGTTATGACACCTCCAGTATGCTTTGTCGGCACGTAAAGTTGCAATGGTGGGGCAAGTTCTGGGTACCATATTTCAACAATAACACATCAGAAAATGTTGTAATGCAGGATTTCGATTAATAATGGATTTATCTACACCTCTACGTTCCCCTTTTTTTTGAGAACTTTTGAAAAAATAAAGTTATGACACCTCCAGTGTGCTTTGTCGGCACATAAAGTTGCAATGGTGGGGCATGTTCTGAGTACCATATTTCAACAATAACACATCAGAAAATGTTGTAATGCAGGGTTTCGTTTATTATTGGATTTATCTATACATCTACGTTCCCCCTTTTTTGAGAACTTTTGAAAAAATAAAGTTATGACTCCTCCAGTATGCTTTGTCGGCACATAAAGTTGCAATGGTGGGGCATGTTCTGGGTACCATATTTCAACAATAACACATCAGAAAATGTTGTAATGCAGGATTTCGATTAACAATGGATTTATCTATACCTCTACGTTCCCCTTTTTTTTGAGAACTTTTGATAAAATAAAGTTATGACACCTCCAGTATGCTTTGTCGGCACATAAAGTTGCATGTAGAGGCATATTCAGGGGACCATATTTCAACAATAACACATCAGAAAATGTTGTGATGCTGGATTTCGATTAATAATGGATTTATCTATACCTCTACGTTCCCCTTTTTTTGAGAACTTTTGAAAAAATAAAGTTATGACACCTCCAGTATGCTTTGTCGGCACGTAAAGTTGCAATGGTGGGGCATGTTCTGGGTACCGTATTTCAACAATAACACATCAGAAAATGTTGTAATGCAGGATTTCGATTAATAATGGATTTATCTACACCTCTACGTTCCCCTTTTTTGAGAACTTTTGAAAAAATAAAGTTATGACACCTCCAGTGTGCTTTGTCGGCACATAAAGTTGCAATGGTGGGGCATGTTCTGAGTACCATATTTCAACAATAACACATCAGAAAATGTTGTAATGCAGGATTCCGATTAATAATGGATTTATCTATACCTCTACGTTCCCCTTTTTTTGAGAACCTTTGAAAAAATAAAGTTATAACACCTCCAGTATGCTTTGTCGGCACATAAAGTTGCAATGGTGGGGCATGTTCTGGGTACCATATTTCAATAAGAACACATCAGAAAATGTTGTAATGCAGGGTTTCATTTAATAATGGATTTATTTTTTATTTCAAAGTGTTTTTATTGTTTTAAATGTACATAACACAAACAAACCAACATACATTCTCTTATGTCATACAAGGCGTCCCCATCTACAAACCTCATACTTTATATACACTATCTCACGTATCCCCTTTCATCACAGATTTACATCCAAGGTTCGTACAAATACTGAGAATGCACACAGAACACACACACACACACACACAAAAAAAAAAAAAAAAAAAAAAAGGAAGAACAGAAAAGAGAGAAGGGGAGATGAGAGCATACATTTTTAATCTAAAGAATTAGCATCAAATGCATTTTCATAATAATCCAAGAAAGGTTGCCATACATTCTGAAACTGTGTGTTTTTGGAAAAATGTGTTTTTGGTAAGCTTAATTCAATAACCAAATAATCAAAAGAAACGAACGTGCCATCTACAAAAAGATCTCCCACACTTTTTATGCCTTTTCTAGCCCAGGTGACAAAGGCCGAATCTATAAGCGATGGCTTAAAAAGAAAGTTTGAGGATAGAGGCATAGACACCAAAGCTTGTATGTGACCAAAATGTTTGCGAAATTGGGTCCATATGCGTAAACTGCCTCTTACAATAGGATTATCCGTATGTGGACCCACTGCCACTGGCAGTGGAGCACACAGCATTGAGGCCAAAGAGACGGACGAGCATGAATGTTGTTCCATTAGACACCAACTCGAACTACTTCCACTAATAGAATCTCCATACCATATTACTAATTTGTGAATGTTTGCAGCCCAATAATAGTATAAAAAATTTGGTAAAGCTAGTCCAGCATTCTCCTTGCGTCTCTCGAGAACTGTTTTCCGTACGCGAGGTATAGTTTTGTTCCATATAAATGTACTGATGTGCCTGTCAAGCTCCTTAAAGAATGATTTGGGTATGAAGATTGGGACTGTTTGGAATAAATACAAGATCTTAGGTAACGTTACCATCTTTATTGAATTAATACGTCCAGCCAGAGACAGAGGCAGAGTAGACCAACGATTAAGGTTCTCCTTGATCTGTCCTAAGGCTGATTTGAAGTTATTTTGGAATAGGTCCTTATATCTACTTGTGACTTTTACTCCCAGGTACAGTATGTCATGGGGCCCTCTGTAGTCCTGAATGGATATGAGTCAAAAGATCGATTCCGAGCCAAAACATTAATTGGAAACAAAACGCTTTTGGTGGGGTTAATCTTGTACCCAGAAGATTTACCAAATTGAGAAATAGTGTCTAGGCATTCTGGGATTGAAGTCTCCGGATCTGATAAAAACATCAGCAAATCATCGGCATACAAAGACACTTTATGAACCAGGCCGCCCCTCGTGATACCCCGTATATTGTTATTACATCGCAATGCCGCAGCAAGTGGCTCAATGACCAGATCAAAGAGAAGAGGGGACAACGGACAACCCTGTCGTGTCCCTCTCTGAACAGTAAAATATTGTGAATTGAAGTTATTAGTCCTCACTCTAGCTTGAGGTGCTGCATACAACGTCTGAATCCAAGAAACAGAGACTGGCCCAAAGCCGAATTTGCTTAGAGTTTTGAAAAGGTGTCCATACTCAATTCGATCGAAAGCTTTATGCGCGTCTAGTGAAATCACTATTTCTGGCGAGTGAATCGAATGTTTAGAATATATTATGTTAAAGAGGCGACGTAAATTGTGAAAAGACTGTCTGCCCTTTACAAAGCCTGTCTGGTCAGGATGCACAATTTTTGGTACTATAGATTCCAATCTTAAGGAAAGAATCTTTGTAAGTATTTTATAATCACATGTGAGTAGGCTGATCGGGCGATAAGACTCGCATTTAGTGGGGTCTTTGTCCTTTTTGGGAAGCACAGATATTGTGGCTTGGGTCATAGATGTAGGCAGCTTCTCTTGTTTGAGTGATTCACTGTAAACGAGGCACAGTAAAGGTATCAACTTGGGGGCAAAAGCCTTATAAAACTCAATTGGATACCCATCTGGGCCTGGTGCCTTTCTATTTTTCATTGATCTAATTGCTTGACTAATCTCAGTTTCGACTATCGGCTGCTCAAGACTGGCCTTATCCTCCTCAGCTATAGTCGGGAGAGTTACATTGTCAAGAAATACATGGTCACTAGGATTGTCTGAAGAATATAAAGATGAATAAAATAATCTGAATTGCTCGTTAATGTCTTTGGGGTCAAGCTTAACTTCTCCATCCACAGTTTGTATTTTTGTAATAAAATTGGCAGCAGAATATTGACGCAGCTGGTGAGAGAGTAACCTACTTGCCCGCTCTCCATGCAAGTTTTGGCTAGATTTCAGAAATTTCTCTCCTGCCTCCATAGAGGCAAGAAGATCAAATTCAGTTTGTAATGCTATTCTTTTTTTGCGGAGGTCAGCTGTAGGGGCCGAGGAGTGTTGCTGGTCAACATCGTGGATTAGATTGATCAACTCATTGTAGCGTCTAAACCTCATTTAATAATGGATTTATCTATACCTCTACGTTCCCCTTTTTTTGAGAATTTTAGAAAAAATAAAGAAATTACACCTCAAGTATGCTTTGTCGGCACATAAAGTTGCAATAGTGGGGCATGTTCTGGGTACCATATTTCAACAATAACACATCAGAAAATGTTGTAATGCAGGATTTCGATTAATAATGGTTCTCTTACGAGAGTATCTCTCGTACTGCGTAATATCTTACGCTATGGGGAAACACTCTTTCCTCGAGATATTGAAGCCAAAAATTATCCTTAATTTTTTTAATCATGCAAAACGCTTTTGCAGCAGCAAGCAGACAAGGGCGAAACAGCTCGCGCGCCCATTGGCTGCCTCGCTGGAAAAGCTGCAGCCTATCGAGTGAAGGCACTGCGTGACGTAATGACGAATGAAGACGCTTCGCGCTCATTTCGTCATGTCCCGCCAGTATAGGCGTGGTCTCGCCCTGTAAATACCCCTCGATAGCTGTATTTCTCTGATTTTTCATTCTTCACGCGAAGCTCATGCATCGCGGGATCCAGAGTGAGAAGCCGCGCCGTTGACTTGTAGCCTTCTCAGCGGGACGTGCCATCTTCTGAAGTCGCTGGCCCAGCCGCCTTCAACTGCCGTACCTGCTGCGCTTTCCGGCGTACTATATCCTTTTACTCTGCTAAGTGTGTGTGTGTGTGTTTGCTTACGTGACGCAACACCCATTTCTACTGTTCTAAAAGAGCTGCGTCTTTTTAAAGATGCTTTCCTGTGGTTCTTGCCGAGCCCCACTCAGCGACGAGGACCGCCACGTCATCTGCGTGTCCTGCCTGGGTGAGGATCACGCGGCCACCGCGCTCGCTGACGGCGGATGCTATCATTGTAAACGCTTGCCTATGGTGACTCTGCGGACTCGCCTGGCGTCGTTCTCCGAGCCCGCATCCCAGCCCGCCGTGATGCCGCGCCGCAAGAAGCGCCGCGCCCTGCGCGCTCCCGAGCTATTTCCAGCCCGCCAAAGCTCGCCGGTTCGCCCGCCAGCTTCGCCGGCTTCGCTCGAGTCGCTCCCAGACGGACAGCGGCCGCCGTCTGCCGCCGCGTCCGCACTTGAGCTCGACAAACTACCGGAGACGGCATTGAAACTGAGCCGATGCGTCCGCTCTCTCAAGCCGTGGATTACATCGGCCTGAATGGTGAGATACATTTGTGGCTAACGCTATCCGAGATGACGGAAGCTGAGCGCTCCGTGTTCTTCGACGTTCTCGCTCTGCTGGACGCCGCCCCCTCAGCGCGGGCCCCGGCCGAGGATTGAGATAGAGCCCGAGGTCTCAAGGCCTTCCTAGTCTCTCTAGGAAAGGGACGGTGTTCAGTTCCCGCTGCGGCCGGATTTTCACCAAAACTTCTCGCTCGTTCAGTTCCAAGCAATGTGACTGTTCCAGTGTATTTCGCAGTGAGCAAGCTGGTTCCACAGCCCGCTTGCCTGCGCACAAAGGCCGCCGTTTCGGCTAACTAGCAGCGCCGCCAGGCCCGAGATCAAACACCGCGCTCTCGCTCTGCTGGACGCCGCCCCCCTCAGCGCGGGCCCCGGCCGAGGATTGAGGTAAAGCCCGAGGTCTCAAGGCCTTACTAGTCTCTCTAGGAAAGTGACGGTGTTCAGATCCCGCTGCGGCCGGATTTCCACCAAAACTTCTCGCTCGTTCAGTTCCATGCGTTGTGACTGTCCAAGTGTATTTCGCAGTGAAGCAGCCGGTGTCTCAGCCCGCTTGCCTGCGCACAAAAGCCGTTTCTATGGCTACCCAGATAAATCCAATAAAGAGTGCATTTTCTGGTGTTCCGGCCACGGCCGATGGTGTTACGAGTGTTGTAAGAATGCCCACGTCCCAGTGCCCATTCCCACACCCAGACACAGCCCGCCACGGTGCAGGGCTAGCACAAATAAAACCAACTCATGTTGGTTGTGCAGAAAATGTGGTGAACGCGCCCATACAATGCCCGCTTACACTACACGATGCGTGTCCCTTGGTTTCTGTAAAAACGAAACTAACACACATTTAGTCGGCGCGAGCCGACAGTGTTCTCAGTGCAGTAAATGTGCCCGCTGTTCCGCATTTCCTCACTGACACGCCGAATCCCACGGGATTCACCCCCGCTCGCTTTCTATGCACAACCCGTCACAGAGAAGCTGAGCGCGGCCAGGCTGCCCGCTGTGATTAGCGCGCACCTCGCACGCTGTGAACACAGCGTTGATTCAGTCGGCGCGAGCCGAGCATTCTCCGTGCAGAAAATGTGCCCGCTGTCTCGCGCCCGCATTTCTCACAGACACTCCGAATCTCACGGGATTCACCCCCGCTCGTCTTCTCTGCACAACCCGTCACAGAGAAGCTGAGCGCGGCCAGGCTGCCGGCTTTGATCAGCGCGCGCCTCGCACGCTGTATACACAGCAGTGATTTAGTCGCGCGAGCTGACAGTATTCTCAGTGTAGAAAATGTGCCGCATTTAGTAAATGTGCCCACATTCCCTCACACGCGCCGAATCCCACAGGATTCGCCCCGCTCGCTTTCTCTGCGCGTCCCGCCATAGAGAAGCTGAGCGCGGCCAGGCTGCCCGCTGTGATCAGCGCGCCCCCCGCCTCGAACGCTGTAAACACGGTGCTGTGTTCCCAGTACACAGGGGCTCTCGAGCCGCCGTCCTGCCGCGGCCAGAGCCCAGATTTCATTCTACCCCTAGCTATTCACGCAGATGCGTGGTTAAGGCTTCCCGGGGTATCAGAATGGGTGTTGAACACTATAACGAGAGGCTGTTCGCTACAGTTCGCTCGACGCCCCCGCCGTTATACGGCGCGAGTCGAAACTACGGTGTATAGCGAAGTGTTTCATCTACTTCGAGCCGAGATAGCGAAACTACTGAGAAAAAGGGGCTATAGAACCTCTATCTCAGGGCGAAGGGGGCTTATACAGCAGATATTTTCTGGTACCGAAAAAGATGGTGGGCTCAGACCCATTCTAGATCTGCGACTGCTGAACAGAACGCTCGGGAAGCGCCAGTTCAGAATGCTTACGACCAGGAAAATCCTCGCGCAAGTGCGCCAAGGAGACTGGTTCATGTCAATAGATCTGAAAGACGCCTATTTTCAAATACAAATAGCGTCCCATCAAAGGCGATTCTTGAGATTCGCCTTCGAGGGCCAGGCATATCAATACACAGTCCTGCCGTTCGGCCTGTCAGTAGCACCCCGTACGTTCACGTAGTGCATGGACGCGGCCCTCGCCCCCCCTGAGACTTCGGGGCATGCGAGTTTTGAACTACTTGGACGATTGGCTGATTCTAGC
Source organism: Chrosomus eos (assembly GCA_036326025.1). Taxonomy (NCBI): domain Eukaryota; kingdom Metazoa; phylum Chordata; class Actinopteri; order Cypriniformes; family Leuciscidae; genus Chrosomus; species Chrosomus eos. Next base: position 29,768,398 of record CM070834.1, on the reverse strand, counting down.
TCGTTCACGAACGGAGCTCATAGAACACAGGGCCGCATTACTCGAGCATCTCGAGGAGCTGGGCCTTACAGTCAATTGGGCGAAAAGCTCACTGCTCCCCAGTCGGAGAATTTCCTTCTGGGAACAGTGTTGGACTCGCTATCCATGACAGCACGCCTGTCACCGGAGCGCGGATTAAATATTCAGCACGTCGCGAGATCCTTCCGCCACGGCTCTATAGTCCCGCTCAGAAGGTTTCAGAAAATGCTGGGTCTGATGGCCTCAGCAGCCTCCGTACTCCAGTTGGGCCTGCTCCGCATGCGCCCACTGCAGCTATGGCTAAAAGCACGAGTTCCCCCAGGGCGTGGACCGCGGGTCTATTTCGCCTCAGGGTCGACCTTCAGTGCGTTTCAGCTCTGAAACCGAGGAAAGTGACCGGCTGGTATCAGTCAGGTGTGAGTCTGGGGATCGCCTCGGGTGTGAAGGTGGTGTCTACGGACGCCTCCACATCGGGGCGGGGAGCGCTGCTCGAGGGCAGACCACTAGCTGGCCTATGGTCAGTACGGGAGAAGCTCCTTCACATAAACTGCTTGGAATTAATGGCAGTCGACAAAGCGCTAAGGCGCTTCTGTCCCCAGATAATAGGCCACCACGTATTGGTCCGGTCGGACAACATGTCAGTGGTGGCGTACATAAATCGCCAGGGCGGCATCGGGTCCACACGCCTTTGCAGGCTGGCGGAACCCCTCTTGGTCTGGGCCCAGCGCAACCTCCTTTCTCTGAAAGCGGCGCACGTGCCTGGGCACCTGAATACGGGTCCAGACAAGCTGTCCAGAGACAACGTCCCGACAGGAGAATGGTCGCTGCATCCGCAGACGGTCCAGCTGCTGTGGGAAACGTTTGGCAGAGCGCAGGTGGACCTGTTCGCGTCCCGCGAGAACGCTCACTGCCCAGTATTCTTCTCGAAAAGCAGGGACGCGCTGGCCCATGCTTGACCCAGCGGTCCCCTGTATGCTTTTCCCCCTGTCTCGCTCCTGCCTCAGGTGTTGGAACGGATCAGGGAAAATGGATGCCCAGTGCTGCTTGTAGCTCCGCTCTGGACGAACCAGGCTTGGTTTCCGGTCCTGATGCGGATGGCCAGCACTGCCCCGTGGCCTGTACCGTTGAGGAGAGATCTCCTCTCTCAGGCGGAGGGCTCGATTTGGCATCCTCGCCCGGAACTGTGGTCCCTGCACGCATGGGCCATCAACGGGTACCCGCTAGCCTCCCGGAAGGAGTGCTAAACACGATCGCGCAGGCTAGAGCTCCGTCTACCAGACGGCTCTATGCCTCGAAATGGTCGGTGTTCTCTACTTGGTGTCGAGCCCGTGGCTTTTCACCTGTGGACTGCGGGGTTAAGGAAGTGCTTGCCTTCCTTCAGGAGCTGATGGATAAGGGAAGGACCCCATCCACGCTCAAAGTTTACGTGGCGGCCATAGCACCGTTTGCTAAACCGGTGTCTGGCCAGTCACTGGGGAAAAACGACTTAGTCGTGCGTTTCCTACGAGGAGGTTAAACCCTCCCAGGCCCCCTTCAGTCCCGGCTTGGGACCTTTCCACGGTCTTGGAGGCCATGAAAGGCGCCCCGTTTGAGCCGATCCAGCTGTCGGACATGAAGCACCTGTCCCTTAAGACGGTGTTTCTATTGGCTCTCGCTTCAGTGAAGCGTGTAGGGGACTTACAGGCGCTTTCTGTAAGCGCGTCTTGTCTGGAGTTTGGGCCTAACGACTCAAAGGTCGTACTCAAACCGAGGCACGGCTACGTGCCGAAATCCCTCAATACACCGTTTAGGGCCCAGGTAATTTCCCTGTCAGCCCTTCCGGTTCTCGATGAGGAGAGGGACGCGAGTCTCCTTTGCCCTGTCAGGGCGTTAAGGGCTTATGTGTCCCGCTCGCCTGAGTTCAGGCAGACCGAGCAGCTTTTCGTTTTGTTTGGCGGCCGTTCTAAGGGACTCGCCGCCTCAAAACAGAGCCTATCCAGATGGATAGTGGATGCCATAGCGCTGGCTTACACTTCCAAGTGCCTGCGGTGCCCATTGGGTGTCAAAGCGCACTCCACAAGAGGCGTGGCCTCGTCGTGGGCATGGTATAGCGGGGTCTCCCTGCAGGATATCTGTACGGCTGCGGGCTGGGCCTCGCCGTCGACATTTATCAAGTACTATAACCTGGAGGTGCCCGCCTTACAAGCTAAGCTTTTGGCGGTCTGAACTTCGGGCTTATCGGCCGCCAATGCGGCTATGTTGCCCTTACGGGTCGGTACCCCTACGGGACTTTTATGAAGGAGTGATGCTTCTAGCCTCTCCTCCTCTACTCTATGTGAGTTATGGTGATTATGCACTAGATGTGCCCCGGGCTTGGCCCCGGGACTCTGGTGTTGGATCCCTGTCCGCACGGCGTTTTGTATGGGGTCCCCATAGCGTAAGATATTACGCAGTACGAGAGATACTCTCGTAAGAGAACGTACTCGGTTACTAACGTAACCTCGGTTCTCTCTAGAGAGGGAACGAGTACTGCGTATCTTGCCGTGCTTGAACTATGCTCTGGTTCGCTTCGGTGTACAAAATCAGAGAAATACAGCTATCGAGGGGTATTTACAGGGCGAGACCACGCCTATACTGGCGGGACATGACGAAATGAGCGCGAAGCGTCTTCATTCGTCATTACGTCACGCAGTGCCTTCACTCGATAGGCTGCAGCTTTTCCAGCGAGGAAGCCAATGGGCGCGCGAGCTGTTTCGCCCTTGTCTGCTTGCTGCTGCAAAAGCGTTTTGCATGATTAAAAAAATTAAGGATAATTTTTGGCTTCAATATCTCGAGGAAAGAGTGTTTCCCCATAGCGTAAGATATTACGCAGTACTCGTTCCCTCTCTAGAGAGAACCGAGGTTACGTTAGTAACCGAGTACGATTTATCTATACCTCTACGTTCCCCTTTTTTTGAGAACTTTTGAAAAAATAAAGTTATGACACCTCCAGTATGCTTTGTCGGCACATAAAGTTGCTATGGTGGGGCATGTTTTGGTTGTCATATTTCAATAATAACACATCAGAAAATGTTGTAATGCTGGATTTCGATTAATAATGGATTTATCTATACCTGTACATTCCTGTTTCTTTCATTATGTTTACAACTGAGATTTAATGTTATGTAGTAATTTCTGATCTTTATTAGAAGTTATCCATTTCTCCAGTCTAACATATGTTAGACTGGAGTAATGGATAACTTCTAATAAAGAACAGAAATTACATAACATTAAATCTCAGTTGTAAACATAATGTCACTTTTCTCCATACTTTTAAAAGACATTTAGTAAGAAATGGAACTTAAATTTAGAATAAGCAGTCTTGTTAAATTTACCAGGTAGTGTAGCCTACACCATTTACAGAGGCAGATAAGATAATTTTTACAGGAGTACATATTTTCAAAATACTGCCCGATCAACAGGCTCATAATTCCCATACAACTGTTCCTTTAAGAAATACGGCCAAAAGCACCGAGGGGGAGGGGTTAACAACCAACCAACATTTTTAGGGTGGAACGAATAGTTCGACGAATAAGGAGCTGGCGAAAAAGGAGCTGTTGATTATCCCTAGAATATCAAAATCCACTGCTGGCGGTAGATCCTTTTCCTATTTAGCACCAAAACTTTGGAACAATCTTCCTACCATTGTCCGGGAAGCAGATACAGTCTGTCAGTTTAAAGCTAGACTTAAAACACATCTCTTTGACCTAGCACTCACATAATACATTGTCGACTTCTATAATTAAATGTTAGGCTGCATATGGCGCTTTTCCACTGCATGGTACGCTCGGTTCGGTTCGGTACGGTTCGATTCGGCGCGGAACGGTTCGGTTCGGCTTCGCTTTTCCACTGCGTGGTACGACTCGGCTCGGTACGGTTCGCTAGCTCGGTTGCTTTTCCACTGCAGTTAGTACCCATTCAAAGTGGGTGGGACTGATCGTTACACTGTTGTAGGTCCGGTGATAGCCGTGTGCGGCTAAGAGCTGAGCTAGCTGCTACTTCTTGGAACACTTTTTCATTCTGTTTTGCCCCATCCAGCTCTCGCTGGACCCGCTCCTAGGCAACCAACGAGAGGATTGTCTGCACCTCGACCACGATTCAGCCATTTCCTTTTTAAAGTGGTAGTGACGATTCTGTCTGTCTGACCAATCAGTGATCTGCAGTGTTTCACGTCACATTTTAGTACCGGTACGGTACGCTTGGAACCTCAACAGATCAGGTACCATTTAAAGCGCGCCGAAGCGCACCGTACCGTACCGTACCATGCAGTGGAAAAGCACCACAAGTGAGCCGTACCGAACCGTACCGTACCATGCAGTGGAAAAGCGCCAAAGCGTGCCGTACCGAACCGAACCGAACCGTACCGTACCATGCAGTGGAAAAGCGCCAATAGATTAGGTCAGCCGGAACCGGGAACACTTCCCTTAAATCCTGATGTACTCGTTACATCATAAGAAGAACGGCATCTACGCTAATTAAGTGTCTTTGTTTATCCCGATGTTTTCCTGCAGCCTGCTGGATCCAGGCCGTTTTCCAGATCTGACGAAGGACCTTCGCCTGAACCCGATGACAACGCAGTGCTGAAGTGCCAACTATTCAATTCAATTCAATTCAATTCAATTCAAGTTTATTTGTATAGCGCTTTTCACAATACACATTGTCTCAAAGCAGCTTTACAGAAAGTGCATTTCAGAAATGTACAAAGAAAAATACAGTTAGTTAATCATGTATAAATTTAGGCATAACATATCGCCGGTGTTTAGTCGTCTCTTCACAGGCGTCGAGTCGTCTCTCCACAGGCGTTTAGTCGTCTCATCACAGGTGTTGGGGCATCTGAAGTCTCCGTGAGAGGCTGGATACAAACTGGAGCTGACGAACGCTATTTACCTCGGGACTAGCGTCCCGAGATAACAGCAGAAAGACAGATGGGAAATAATTAGCATAGCTGATGTTCATAATATTAATGCATTCGAACTGATTCAGAAGTAGTATAAAAGGTAAGCATTAAGTGAATGCTTGGTTAAAGAGATGCGTCTTTAATCTAGTTTTAAACTGGGACAGCGAGTCTGAGTCTCGAACAATATCAGGAAGGCTATTCCAGAGTTTAGGAGATAAATGTGAGAACGCCCTCCCTCCTTTAGTAGACTTAGATATCCTAGGAACGACCAGAAGCCTCGAATTTTGTGATCTTAAAGAGCGCGATGGATTGTAGGGCAAGAGAAGGTCTGTTAAATACACAGGAGCTAAACCATTTAGAGCTTTATAAGTCAATAGTAATACTTTGTAATTGATACGGAACTTAATAGGTAACCAGTGTAGAGATGATAAAATTGGTGTTATATGATCATATTTTCTTGATCTAGTAAGAACTCTAGCGGCTGCATTTTGCACTAACTGTAGCTTGTTTATTGAGGATGCAGGACAACCAGCTAATAAAGCATTACAGTAATCTAGTCTCGAGGTCATGAATGCATGAACTAACTTTTCTGCATCTGAAACAGATAGCATGTTACGTAGCTTAGCAATGTTTCTAAGGTGGAAAAAGGCTGTTCTTGTAACATATGAAATATGATTTTCGAAAGTCAAGTTGCGGTCTAGTATAACACCCAGGTCTTTTACTGTAGTGGATAGAGTAACAGGACATCCTTCTAAATTAAAGTTGTATTGTAAGGGATTTTGTGGGTAGTTTTTTAGACCAATAAGTAATACCTCCGTTTTATCTGAATTTAATAGCAGGAAATTACACGTCATCCAGCATTTTATATCTTTTAGACACTCTGTCAAGTTAGATAAGTTAGTGTTTTCATCTGGTCGTGATGAGATATATAATTGAGTGTCATCAGCATAACAGTGAAAATTAATTCCATGTTTTCTTATAATATTACCAAGTGGCAGCATATATATTGAGAATAGCAGAGGGCCTAGGACAGATCCTTGCGGCACTCCATAGTCTACTGATGTTATCTTTGATTTTTCCCCATTTAAACAGAAAAAATGGTAACGGTCTGATAAGTACGATCTAAACCAGCTTAATGCCTGTCCCTGAACACCAGTGTAGTTTTGTAGTCGATCTAAGAGTATTTTATGATCTATAGTGTCGAACGCAGCACTAAGATCAAGTAGAACTAGTATTGAGATACAGCCTTGGTCAGAGTCTAAGAGTAAATCATTTGTAATTTTAACTAGCGCAGTTTCTGTGCTATGATGCGGTCTGAATCCCGACTGAAATTTTTCATAGATATCATTTTCTTGCAAGAAAGAGCACAATTGAGCGGACACAATTTTTTCTAGTATTTTAGACATAAATGGAAGATTTGAGATGGGTCTGTAATTTGCTAGGTTATTTGGATCTAATTGCAGTTTCTTAATGAGAGGTTTTATTACTGCCAGCTTGAATATTTTTGGAACGTGACCTAAAAATAAAGACGAGTTAATAATATTGAGAAGAGGCTCTTCCACTACAGGTAACACTTCTTTAAGTAGTTTAGTGGGTATTGGATCTAATAAACATGTTGTTGGTTTAGATGCAATGATAAGTTTATTTAGTTCTTCCTGTCCTATAGTTGTAAAGCGGTTTAGTTGTTCTAGAGGGGCCATAATTGAGGCCAAGTCATAAGACACCATAGAGGATTGTACATTTACAATAGTGTTTCGGATGCTTTCTATTTTCTCATTGAAGTAATTCATAAAATCATTACTACTATATTGTAACGGAATATTTTGCTCTGGAGATGTCTGATTATTTGTTAGTCTGGCCACGGTGTTAAAGGGTTACTCCACCAGTTTTTCTTATTAAACTATGTTATTCCCTTAACTAATACGAGTTGATACATACCTCTCTCGTCTCAGTGCGTGCACTATATCTCTCTGTATTGCCGCAAAACTATGTTAGCACTTAGCTTAGCCCATGCATTAAATATGGGCCTTAAAGAGAAGCGACCAAACACTTCCACGTTTTCCCTATTTAAACACAATTACTCGAGTAGTGTAACTTGACCTGGGCTGGTGACACAAAATAAAACGTTGCGCTTTTCTAAGCGTTTAAAATTGATGACTATATTGTATGGCGGAATACCATAACAAGTGCTTTTGAGCACTTCGACTTGGCGCAATAATATCATCACTCGTGAAAAGTCCTCTTACCGGCTCCCGCTTCCTCTCCCCCTCCCTCTCATATCCGCCAATACAACCAACGTGACATGCGCCGGTAGTAGTAGTTTGAGCGGAGTTGACGGAGTAACAGGTTGTTGGAAGCTAGTTTGTGTACAATCATGGTTAAAACGTGCATCGTAAAGGGTTGTGAAAATAAGGAGAATGTACATAGTGCTGTCATTTTTCACCGAATTCCAACACACCACATACAGCGGAGAGCTTGGTTAGCTGCTTTGAACAAGAATCCCAAAACACCATTGATGACTCTGAAGAAGTGGCGTGTTTGCTCTGAACATTTCACAAAGGAGGACTAGACCTGCACAGGAACACGCCTAAAGGATGAGGCTACACCAACAATATTCAGATCACTTACACAAAAAAGAGGATCACCCTGTACTTTTGCATGGTATTTGGTTGCCCTGGAAGTGTCAGTAACTTTAGCTGAGTAACATATCTGTGAAATCAGTGCGGAAAAAGTGACTGTTTTATTTAGATAAGGACTGAGCTCAGAAAGAAACATGTAGTATAAGCCTAAAACCGTATAACTCCTTAGTATAACGTTATAGTGGCAACATATCTGATTCTCTGTATCTTGAGACTGCAATGTTGCATAGCACAGGTAGTAAAAGTCACGTTGGTTGTATTGACGGAAATGAGAGGGAGGGGGAGAGGAAGCGGGAGCCGGTAAGAGGACTTTTCACGAGTGATGATATTATTGCGCCAAGTCGAAGTGCTCAAAAGCACTTGCTATGGTATTCCGCCACACAATATAGTCATCAATTTTAAACGCTTAGAAAAGCGCAACGTTTTATTTTGTGTCACCAGCCCAGGTCAAGTTACACTACTCGAGTAATTGTGTTTAAATAGGGAAAACGTGGAAGTGTTTGGTCGCTTCTCTTTAAGGCCCATATTTAATGCATGGGCTAAGCTAAGTGCTAACACAGTTTTGCGGCAATACAGAGCGATATAGTGCACGCACTGAGACGAGAGAGGTATGTATCAACTCGTCTTAGTTAAGGGAATAACATAGTTTAATAAGAAAAACTGGTGGAGTATCCCTTTAAATAAAAACCTTGGATTATTTTGGTTATTTTCAATTAGTTTGCGGATATGCTCAGCCCTGGCTGATTTTAGAGCCCTTTTATAACGTGACATAGTGTCTTTCCACGCGATTCTGAAGACCTCTAAATTAGTTCGTTTCCATTTACGCTCTAAGTTACGAGTTTCTCTCTTGATAGCATGCGTAGCACTGTTGTACCATGGTGTTTTAGTTTTCTCTCTAACCTTTTTTAATCTAATTGGTGCAACAATATCTAGTGTACTAGAGAAAATGTTGCTCATACTGCTAGTCATTTCCTCTAGTTCATCTGTTTGTTTGGGTTTACTGAGCAGCTGAGATAGATCAGGTAAGCTATTTGAGAATCTATCTATAGTGGTTGGAAGGATTGTTCTGCCTGGTCGATAACGTGGTGCAACATGACAAATTTCAGCAGTGCGTATTATGCATGTTTCCATGTAATGATCAGTGAGATCGTCACTTTGCGGTATAATATCTATATCGGTTGGATCGGTTCCATATGATATAATTAAATCTAGTGTATGATTTAGACGATGAGTGGGACCACTGACGTTTTGCTTCACCCCAAAAGAGTTTAATAGATCTGTAAACGCAGCCCCTAACGCATCATTTGTATTATCTACGTGTATGTTAAAGTCGCCAATAATTATTGCTTTATCGACATTGACCAATAGGTCTGAGAGAAAGTCTGCAAAATCTTTTAGGAAATCAGCATATGGCCCTGGAGGTCTATATACGGTAGCCAATGCTAGAGATAATAAGGATTTCTTTCTTACATCTAAGAGCGTAACATTTAGCACAAGTACTTCAAACGAATTAAACCTATTACAAGTTTTCTGAGTAACATTAAGAATATCTCTATAGATTGTTGCAACACCGCCGCCACGACCGATCAGACGGGGCTCATGCTTATAACAGTATCCTGGTGGAGTAGACTCATTTAGACCGAAATAATCATTTGGTTTAAGCCAGGTTTCAGTAAGGCACAGAACATCGAAATTATTATCTGTGACCATTTCATTTACAATAACCGCCTTAGGTGTAAGCGATCTAATGTTTAGAAGACCTAGCTTTAGAAATTGTTTTTGTTCACTGATATTTAGATTTTCTGGTTTAATTACAATAATATTCTTGCTAGATCTTACAGTAGATTTGTTGTTTGGCTTCACTAAGCGAGGAATAGACACAGTTTCTATATAATGTTCTACATTGGTACTTATATCAATTAAGTTGGGACAGCAAAGACTATGATTTGGACTTTGACTTACTAGTCAGATGGTGTGTAGCGTCTTGGAGATGTTGTCCGACAGAACAGCCGCTCCGACTCTGCTGGGGTGCAGATCATCAGGACGGAAGAGCCTAGGTCGCTCCCAAAACAGATTCCAATTATTTACAAAGAGCAGTTTCTGTTCATTACACCATGGCATTAACCATTCATTTAAAGCAAATAATCTACTGAACCTTTCTTGTCCAAGTCGGTAAGTGGGAAGCGGTCCAGACACGACGATCGTTGCTCTAGGCGATGTGCTGCGTACCGTCTCGATCAGGCTCCTGTAGTCCTTCTTCAGAACCTCCGTCTGCCGCAGCCTGATGTCATTCGTCCCTGCGTGCAGCACGACGCGCTCGTCACCATTCAGGATCTCGGGAACCTGCGCAGCGACATCAAGAACACGAGCACCAGGAAAGCAGTGAGTGCGCACCTTACCTTTACCCGAGGTAGCACGGACATGGCGGACCATGGAAGTGCCGATGATCACGGCGTCGTCGCGTTCCGACTCGCGAAGAGGGGAGAAGCGGTTCCGGGTGGAGATCTCGAAGACCGGGAGGGGCGGAGAGGTTCTTGCTCTGGTCCTGGCTCGTGTCGTGACCCAGGGTGCAGGAGTGATTGAAGGCAGAGATGATCGCGTCCTCCTGGGCAGAGAAACGCACGGAGTAGACGAAGTCGGAGTCAAAGTCAAAAAGTTACTAACCACTGACTTGTGAGCATCGGCGCGTGATGTTTCAAGCGCTGATCGCCGATCTCGCAGCTCGGCTTGCTTCTCCAGCAGAACACGAATCTGCTTCTCCACCGACTCCAGCTCCAATCGTACCGAAATCAGCTCGAATGTGTCCTCACCTGCACTCAGAGGTAACGTTAGACACACATCCGATATGTTCGCCATTATAACAGATGAACAGTAAATTAGTAGTAACAGTAAACAGTAAAGCAATCCGATTGTTTTTTTTTTTATAAGGAATAGTATCGAGGATAAGTTCACATGATATAAAAATAGAAAGTGCCTGTTTACAATTGAGTGGTAAAGAAGAAAATCAAGGATTAATGAATCAATTCGACGGAGCTCCAAACACAAACACAGACCGCACGCGCATGTGCTTATGCCCCGTTGATGCGGGCTCTAAGCACAATCAACGTGTGTCTGTACTTTCAGAGAAGCTTTCAGAGAAACGGGTGTAAAAGATGAGACGACGCTCGATAGGCGCGAGGCCACGCGTGAAATGCTAGCGGGCTAAAGGCTAGTAGCCGAGATTCGGAAAGTTGGATCTAAGTAGCGATATCAAAGCAATCCGATTGTTTTTTACAAGGAATATTATCGAGGATAAGTTCACACGATATAAAAATAGAAAGTGCCTGTTTATAATTGAGTGGTAAAGAAGAAAATCACGGATTAATGAATCAATTCGACGGAGCTCCAAACACAAACACAGACCGCACGCGCATGCGCCGTTCCTATATAATGGCGAACAACTAGCCTCTCCCTATGGAGGATCCCTATTCCACTCTACAGATAAAGCGCTGTTGAAATTCCGTTTTTTTGTGTCCCTACCCGAAATGATAAAATAAAATAAATTTCTGCATCAAATTTATAGGCAAGACGAGTAGTTGGTTGTAGCGAACTTCAAACCTACGCACATATATTCAAATGCACATAACTATAGAATAAATTCTTAATGCGCATGTGAACGCCATCAGCGCTTATCACAGGTTTGCGTTTAGAGAGAACAGCGTCGTCTTAGCGGCCAATAATTCAATGAAAAAATTATCATTTCGACGGAAGAGAATCAATCAAAACTAACTTTAGCTGGAAACAACATTATTCAATAACTGCTATAAAACCACACCAATCTCTGTTACCTTAAATTGTATGTTTATCTCTGTAAAGCTGCTTTGAAACAATCTACGTTGTTAAAAGCGCTATATAAATGAGGATGACTTGACTTGACTTGATACATAAGACAATTAAAAAACAACAGAAAGAGGCAGAGCAATTAAAATCAAGTGAGATAGGCAGTTTTGAACAGATGTGTTTTTAGTTGTCATTTGAAATGGGAGAATTAATCAATGTTTCTGAGTTGGGGTGGTAATGAGTTCCAGAGACGAGTGTAATGTATTCTATGTAACGTGTAATACGTACTACGGAATGACGTAACAGGAAATAAACAAGAAGCATGGAGTTCAGATGCAACCTGCGTGTCGTCTGATTTGTTTAAGTAAAACAAACGATAATACATGGTGTCAGAAGTTGTAAGTGCATCGAAAGAAGAATGGCACAGTTACAGCCACCATCGAACCTATGTCTACAGGGAAATCTTTCAGAAAATTGGAAGATTTGGATACAAAAATTCGACTTGTTCCTGACGGCTAGCGGCATCGCGGAAAAGACTGAAAAAGTGCAGTGTGCCACATTTCTACATGTCGCGGGTGAGGAGGCAATTCAAGTTTTCAATACGTTTGAATTTACTGATGAAGAAAGGGACAAAATTAACCCTCTCAAGCAAAAGTTCAAAAACTATTGTGAACCAAGAAAAAACCTACCTTACATTCGTCACATATTCTTCACGAGGGCTCAAGGACCGTCAGAGAATATCGATTCCTACGTCACTGATCTAAAGAACAAAGCAAAAGACTGCGAGTTTGCAGAATTGCATGATTCTTTAATAAGAGATAGAATTGTGTGCGGCATAAGAGATGACACACTGAGAGCCAGATTGTTAAGAGAAGCAGATCTCACATTAGCAAAAGCTGTGGACATTTGTCGAGCGAATGAAATCACGTCCAGTCAGGTGAAAGCACTGAATGAAGAAGTTGACATGCATAAAATTAAGGCTGTAAAAATCAAACAAAAGAGTCATTGGATGCCAAAAGAAGTGCAACGTGACTTGAGTGACGACACAAAATGCAGTCGATGCGGTTACAAGCATGAACAGAGAAAATGTCCCGCCTATGGTCAAACGTGCAGGCTATGCAATAAAAAAAATCACTTCGCAAAAATGTGCAAAATGGAGCGTAAGCAGCCAAGAAATATGCACACGCTTGAACAGACAGAGGAAGATGACAATATGTTCCTGGGCACAGTGGACGTTCAAAGAAACAATGAGAAAAGAATTCAAGCTGTTACCACAGAAACACGAGAAGAAAAGGAAAAGTGGTCTGAATTGCTAAAGATAAGAGGCAAGAAAGTGAAATTTAAGTTGGACACTGGTGCAGAATGTAATGTGCTCTCGTTAAAAACGTACAATTCGCTGGGTATAACAGAGAAGCTGAGTAAATCAACCTGCAAGTTACTTACATACTCTGGACACCAGATGTCGCCAGTGGGACAGAATCAGTTAACATGTGAGTACAAAGGACAGACACACATTATACAGTTCCAGATTGTTGAAAGAGATGCTCCTGCGATTCTAGGAAGATCAACATGTCAATCATTAGGCTTGATACAAAGGATACATGAAGTGTCTTTTGAAAATGATGACATAATGAAAAATTACGAAGATCTGTTCAGTGGCCTAGGATGCATGCCAGGATATCATCACATCCAAATTGATTCATCAGTAAAACCAGTTGTACATGCTCCACGGAAAGTTCCTGTCGCACTGAAAGAAAGAATAATTAAAGAATTGCACAAGATGGAAGAAATGAACGTCATTGCAAGACAAACAGATCCGACTGACTGGGTGAGTAGCATGGTGACAATTGTCAAGCCAGACAAAATTCGAATATGTCTCGACCAGCAAGATTTGAACAAGGCAATCAAACGTGAACACTACCCACTACTCACAGTAGAAGAGGTCGTATCTAACATGCCAAATGCTAAAGTGTTTTCTGTGCTTGATGCTAACCAAGGATTCTGGCAGATTAAGTTGGACGAGGACAGTTCCAAGTTGTGTACGTTCAACACTCCTATAGGAAGATACAGGTTCCTGCGTTTGCCATTTGGGATATCGTCGGCATCTGAAGTATTCCAAAGAGCGGTAGCACAGATGATTGAGGACCTGGATGGTGTGATAAACATTGTGGATGATTTGCTGGTCTGGGGTGAGACAGTACAAGAGCATGATGCCAGACTGAGAAACCTGCTCCAGAGGGCAAGAGTGTACAACCTCAAACTAAACAAAAAGAAATGTCAAATCAGAACATCACAAATCAAGTATATTGGTCATGTACTGACAGCAGAAGGACTGAAACCAGACGAAGAGAAGGTGAGAGCTGTAGTTCAGTTACCTACACCAGAAAACAAGCCAGATCTTCAAAGATTTCTGGGTATGCTGCAGTATCTTGCCAAATTTTAACCCAACTTGTCAGAAGTGAGTGCTCCACTCAGACAGCTGCTGGAAAATGATGTTGAATGGTTCTGGGGAAGCGAACAAGAGAAAAGTTTTCAGAAACTCAAAGCTCTAGCAACAAATGGACCAACATTGAAATACTACGATGTAAACAAACCGTTAACATTGTCAGTTGATGCCAGTTCTGAAGGCATGGGTGCGGTTTTGTTACAAGATCACAGACCAGTTGCATATGGATCAAGAGCGCTCACAGATTGTCAACGTCGATATGCACAAATTGAGAAGGAACTGCTTGCGATAGTATACGGATGTGAAAAATTCCATCAATATGTATATGGCAGAGAAGTTCAAGTAGAAAGCGACCACAAGCCACTGGAGTGCATCTTCAAAAAACCTCTACATCAAACTCCGCTGAGACTACAAAGAATGTTACTCAGACTTCAAAGGTACAATCTAAAAGTCAAGTACAAGCCCGGTAAAGAAATGCACATAGCAGATGCATTGAGTCGTGCTTACCTTGATGAATGCGACGAAGAACTGCTTGAAGAGGAGTTAGAGGTAAACTTCATCACAACTCAGCTGCCTGTGACGGAAAAGAAACTGCAAGAGTTCAGAAAAGAAACAGCTGAAGATCCTGAAATGCAGAAACTGAAAGAATACAGCATAAAAGGATGGCCTACAGACAAAAAGACTGTACACAAAGACGTACAGAAGTATTGGACTCACAAAGAGGAGATAAGTTATACATCAGGACTTGTGTTCAAAGCGTCCAAACTTGTAATACCAAACAAAATGAGAAAGCAGATGTTGGACAAAATTCATGAGTCACATCTCGGCATGGTGAAATCCAAAGAAAGAGCAAGAGACATCATTTATTGGCCGGGAATGTCAGATGAGATTGAGAAAATGGTATCTCAATGTGCCACCTGCAACACTCATCGAAACAGTCACACAAAAGAACCACTAATATCTCATGCCGTGCCAGACAGACCATGGGCAAAAGTTGGTACTGATTTGTTTCAGCACAATGGTTCTGAATATTTGATATGTGTGGACTACTACTCCAAGTTTCCAGAGATTGCAAAGTTGAATGACACTACCAGCAGAGGTGTAATACTTGCAATGAAATCACTGTTTGCAAGACATGGTATACCTGATGTGGTAATATCAGATAATGGTCCACAATATGCCAGTCGAGAATTCAAGTGTTTTGCAGATAACTGGGAGTTCGAACACAAAACATCGAGTCCGAGATATGCTCAATCTAATGGACAAGCAGAAAGAATGATCCAAACCATCAAGAGAATGCTCACAAAGTCACAAGATGAGAATGGTGATCCATATATTGCGTTGCTGGAATACCGCAATACTCCACTAGATGGCATTGGTTTGTCACCGGCACAACTTCTAATGGGAAGAAGATTGAAAGCTAAACTGCCAACTTCGAGCAAATTGTTGACTCCAAAAGGATGTGAGGAAGTTCAAGAGAAACTCAAACAGAGGCAGTCAAAGCAAACATTTTATTATGACAAAAACACCAAACAGTTGCCAGAGATATCACCAGGAGACAAAGTGAGAGTGCAGCAAGGACAAATCTGGAATCCTGCAACAGTTTTGAAGAAACATGACTCGCCGAGATCGTATGTTCTTTGCACACCAGATGGAAGGATCTACAGAAGAAACAGAAAGCATCTGTTAAAGACAAAAGAACAAAACTTTCCATCAGCACGTGATCAGGATGACTTTAACACCGAGCAAGAAACAAATGCAAAGTCAGAGAGAGAGATGAATCCTGATTTACCTGTCATGGTGAAACAAGCACATCAAAATGGTGCAACTGAAGAACAGACAAAGCCAAACATCATCACGAAATCAGGAAGAGAGATTAAAATTCCTTCTAGGTTCAGAGACTATCACATGCACTAGCATTGAGTACAATGCATCAGAGTAAATGTTTATTGACATTAGTATTAATGCCTGTTTTGTGAAAGCATTAGTAAATGTTGTAATAAGTTAAACAGTTGTTAAAAAAAAAAAAAAAAAAAGGGGGATGTAATGTATTCTATGTAACGTGTAATACGTACTACGGAATGACGTAACAGGAAATAAACAAGAAGCATGGAGTTCAGATGCAACCTGCGTGTCGTCTGATTTGTTTAAGTAAAACAAACGATAATACAACGGGGAGCAGAGCGGCTAAATGCTCTGCTCCCCATAGTGGTGAGACGGCGGGTGGGACAGACAGGTGTATGGACTATGGAGGAAGAGGATCTAAGGGAGCAGGTGGATGTTGGACCCTGGAGAAGATCAGACAGATATGGTGGGGCAAGTTTGTGGATGGCCTTGAATGTTACCAGAAGGATTTCGAATTATATACGGAACTGGACCGGGAGCCAGTGAAGCTGTTGGAAAACAGGAGTGATGTGGTGAATAGAGGGGGTTCGAGTTATGATGCGGGCAGCTGAGTTCTGGACCAGTTGAAGCTTATGAAGGGATTTTCGAGGGAGGCCGAAAAGGAGAGAGTTGCAGTAGTCCAAACGGGAAGTGACAAGACTGTGGACAAGAACAGCGGCAGTGTGTGGTTTAAGGGAGGGGCAGAGGCGATTAATGTTTCTTAGATGGAAGTAAGCAGACCGGGTAATGTTATTGATGTGGGGCTGAAAAGATAATGTGCTGTCAAGGATGACACCCAGACTCCTAACTTGGGGGGGAGGGTGAAACGGAGGAGTTATCAACAGTGAGTGAACAACTGTCGGTTTTGGATAAAGTAGATTAAGTGTGTCATGGAAAATTTAAACTGAATATTAAGCTAAACATGTTTTACCATTTGACCTTATTTGACCTGCTAAATCTCTGAAACAATGTTCTAAGACATTCTGTATTTTAGGTGAATGTGTGTGTGTGTCGAACCCATGACTATGTGTAAAAATAACAAATATGGGAAATGAGACTAGACAGGGATGATTAAGTTAGAACTTGTGATAAATGAAGTAATGGTTAAAACATATTATTCTCTACCCAGTAACAGAAGAGACTGTGAATGAATAACCAATCAAATTAATGTCATTATGCCATACCTCCCTATTGTATAAAAACTGTGGTTTCCGTGTTTTCGGTGGGATTCTCAATGGAAATTGTCTGAGATCCACCGGCCTTGTTTTTACTTGGGAGATTCTCTGAGTAGGCCTATTGCTCGAGAACTCTCCTGGCCGTTAATTAAAAGCATTTGAGGGATAATTACTGAAGTCTGTCTGTCATTTAAAAGCTGCGCAGCTGGAGAAGTTAGGATTAGAGAAAACTCGAAGCTAAAGATGTCGACGGACACTTTGGGAGCTTGAGTAGAGTAGTTCAGAAAACTCGAAGCTAAAGATGTCGATGGACACTTTGGGAGCTTGAGTAGTTCAGAAAACTCGAAGCTAAAGATGTCGATGGACACTTTGGGAGCTTGAGTAGAGTAGTTCAGAAAACTCGAAGCTAAAGATGTCGGTAGACACTTTGGGAGCTTGAGTAGTGTAGGATTGAAAAATCAGCATTTGTCTGAAGTATCGTTAAGAGAAGACTTATAGGAAAGCAGATAGTCAGATTTTAGGTTAGATTTTAGGGAAAGAAAATCCATCACATTTTGGCGAGCCGCCAGGAGCCCAAGGATACTCCCTCCGTCGGTGGGGGTTGTTTACCGGACAATGGACGAGAATTGTGCCAACTTGCCGCAGACCCCACCGAATAGGACCGATGGAGGGACCATCCCAGACGGGCAGAGAAAAAAAGAACTTAGGGAGGTAGGACACACAGACTTCAGTTTATGTTTTCCTTTTTAATGTGTAAAATAAAGCATTTTTGTGCGTATGAAAAAAAAAAAAAGATTTAAAAAAAAAAAAAAAAATAAGAATTTGGAACGTGTTTCTAGTTTGTTCTGTTTTGATGGTTGAAATTGAAATTTTCCATATCTGAGAAATCTAAAAGAGGGATTTTAGAAGAATGAAATTTAATTGAGAAATTATTTAGCTGAAAAAAAAAAAAAAAAAGAGAAGAGAAAACACACTGGCTGAGCCCAGGTTTAAACGATGTATCCCATTATCTTATGGAGAAGAAATAAGTCAACTAAATTTACCACAGCGAGATAATTTATATTTAACAATACATATATACGTCGACGTATAATTGAGATCAAGTGGCCAGGGAAAAAATATTTGAAGGAAATTGGCTATCACATTTAAAGATTTAAGGATTTTGAAAAAATGTTTTTACCTTGTCTATTAAGGGCAATGAGCAATGATTATGGTTAAATTCAACTAAATTGGTATTTGTTGAGTATTGTATTTGTGGTGTCAATAAAACTTCCTGCAAAGAGAGCAACTTGTCATGCTGGAAACCAGATCCGGGAGGGAAAAATGCCCCGAGATGCTGAGGTGCTGCAATTTGCTTTTTGTTTGAAGTTTTTGTTTGAATAAGGTTTAATTCTGAGAAAATATAAAGATACAATTGAAAGAGTTTAGACAAGATACATGGTAATATTGTTAACATGAGATTTATGAATTTTTACATTTTGAAATCAATTAAGAAATTACAGAAATTGTTAGTTATAAATCATTATAATAAGAATATGCATTCTGAGATAACATAAGATTTTGAATCATAAAGAAACTTTTGTGAGTTAAACTCTGATTTATTTATGTAGATGAGATAAAGTATATAAGACTGAGCAATTAGTTGCTCTTAAAGTAATAAATAAATAATAAGATATTAAGTACACGTGTTTAAATATTATACTTTCTATCTGAAGGTGTCTAGAATTTGTATCCCGTTATCCCATGGGAGACAGTGTGAAAGAACTTGAAAAAAAATTATCCATTGTAGAGATTCTAAGAGTCAATAGTTATGTTTAACTAAGATCATTTTTGTGCATTATGCATAGTATGAGGTTGGGTGACCAATTTAAATATAAATTGTGATTTGAACAAGCACATTACATATATCTTACAGTCATTTTATTTTGGATTCTTGAAGAGAAAAAAAAAGACAAAGAAAGGAAATTAAGAAAAAAACTGTATTGTAATTAGAGTTTTTTCCTGCTTTTTCCTGCATTTTGGCAATGAAGAATGCTTGCTTTTTCCGCAATGAAGGACGCTTTTTAATAAAATGAAGAACTGCTGTCTTGATAACCAGATGAGATATTTAGTTATTAAACTAAGTTTAATTTGAGTTTTGCAGTTCTCTGAGTGTTCAAGATTTCAGACGCCTGGCTTGAAAAGTTGGATGACTGGAGAGAGAGAAAGAGGAAGTGGTGCCCTCAGCTCCCCAGCTCCCGAAAGAGGAAGTGGACACTTCTGAGGGGTCAACTGAGACAGTGCAGGAAAAGGTGACAAGTTCACTTGAGACTTTTCCTAAAGACAATTTTTGCCATGCATTATGAAATGTTGTGCCAGGGTGGATCAGAAGCCAGAAAGAGAGGGCCATCGCAGCCTGATGATCAAACGTATCAGCCTAACAAGTCAACTGAACGACAATCCACACAGAAAAGAAAGACTTCCATCCCCTCACTTGTGGGCCAGGTGCTGGGTTTTTGATCACTACAGAGAACGTTTCAAATTTAGTTGGATTATTGTTTTTGATTATCCACTGGTTTCAGCAATTCTTTATATTTCTTCAACTAACACTTTGAATCTGCTTTCCAATAGGGACCAGTCCAGCTGGCCTAATACAAGAAGTTCAATAGCAGAAGTGAGAGATTGACTCACCAATCAGTTAAAACACTGGATTTGGATAGTGAGGCTTATTACTTAAACCAAATAGTGGTAAAAGCATGTATTTGTTGAGAATAGATTATTGACTATATATATATATATTGACTACTAAATATAGGGCACAAAATGTCCCAAAGAGACATTATGGCTAGAGAAGCAAAATTATTGGTCACTCCATTTCATTTAAAGGTAGTTTTCTGGATTCAATAAGAACAATGTTTCTAATTATAAACTTTTGAAATCACATGCTGTCATCACCAGGGGTACGAGATAGAAATGTTTTTATTTTTTTCCATGGATCCGAAATTGTGTGAAGATTTCCAAATCTTCTTTTAAATAGCATAGGAGCAACAACAAAATGTTTTGAAAAAATTTAAATTGTGTAATTAATGACAAGTTGCGTTTGGGGGATTGAAGCTGAATCTCTCAAATGCAACTGAAAGTCTATATGATCATTATTTTAAAGTGTTTAATCTATTTGATTTTGAGGTTTACGTTCACTGTGTTAAACTCAAACACATGACGACTGCATCGGACGATTGAGAATTAATAATCCTAACGTTTAGACACTGTCGCAAGGGGAATGCCACAGTGTGTCTACGTTCAGTAGCTTCTGTCGTAAAAGTTGTTACCGTTCGGATTTGGTGGTATTCCACTCCTAATAAAATATATGTTCCTCATTCAGTTCATAAACTGCTATGGCAGACAAAAAGGTATGATTCTCTGGCCAGAGAGGGG
Organism: Chrosomus eos; assembly: GCA_036326025.1. Lineage (NCBI taxonomy): Eukaryota > Metazoa > Chordata > Actinopteri > Cypriniformes > Leuciscidae > Chrosomus > Chrosomus eos. The sequence continues at coordinate 29,748,088 of CM070834.1, read as the reverse complement.
TGGGATGTTTGTTTGTGTGTGAAAGTGTGTGAATGTGAATGAATGGAAATTTTAATAGATAAGATTAATTATGGTACTAAACATAAAACTTTGATTTTATATTTTTATCTTATGGTAAACCTTATCATACTTCCCATTTTCATGTCTGATGTTGACTAACTTTCCATTCTAGATCCAACAATAGAACAAAATAAATCTTACTTCCTTTTATTTAGGATGTAGCCTTCAGACAAATTTTCGATATGATCTAATCATCTAAAGACACTTTTGACTGGATGTAACCTTGGTCAATGGAACTTTGCAAATGGACTAAGCGTCCTGTTCTTTGACTGTATTGAGAAATGATTGACTGAAATATAACTCCTTACAATGTTTTTTTGAAGATACAGGATATTTTTTTGCTGATATCACTAACAGAGTAAATTATGACCACATGGTGAAATATGCCCAATAAAATAATGGCATGGATGACTTTGGCTAACTATCCTGAGATAGGTTATTGTTGTGGCAGAAATAAACAGTGTCACACATGCGCAGCGTATAACTCTGGGAAGGCAGAGAGCAAGCATGCTTGCCCTGTCCACCCCACATTTAACTTCTTCCTTTTTCTAGGATGTCATGATGGATCCTGTCGAACAGAACTTATTCTGTTCCAAATGTATAAAATATTGTCTTGTTACTGTTTATCATGAAATTTTACAGGTCTGATCAGAAAGGACGACCGGCCAGACAAGCAGATTATGTTAATACATGTTGTCACTAACAAAAATAGTTAAGGTCTCCCTTAACAGGTCAAAGCTGCATTGCCGGTTCCAGGTACAGAGACACAGCATTCTTAAGAGCCAGGACAGTGGGTCTGGATCAGGGATCACAGACGTAAGGCGTGGTACAACCCGAGGTGGCTGGGTCCGTATGAGATCATTCTAACAACGAATACAGCAATCAAGGTTTCCGAGCGTGACGCTTGGGTTCACGTGTCACACTGCAAGCCCCACCAACCGCCATCCAGAGGAAAAGTAGAGGAGGGAAAATAAAAGGACGTGCTGGTAACGTGCCTCCTCTACCTACGAGGGAAAGACCTTGCTACGGCTCGCAAAGAGTCAAAAGGCGAACATGGAACGTTTCAGACGTCTGTGGGGCCAACGCGACGACCAGCACACCTGGGAACAAATGTGGTCTAACAAAGTGTTTAAATGCATATGTGTTATTATATCTGCAGGTGTGTTGATGTTGATTATATTGCTGTTTCTGTTTGAATTTCCTCCAGGATGTGACGTGGTTGCGAATTGCGGGGAGGTTTCGTCGGAACGTATTTCATGTGATACAGGGTTGCAAAAATGTGGTGTTCTGTGATGTTCTTCCAGAAGCAATAATGTGATGTTTATTGATGTTTTATTTGGTTCAATCAAACTGTAGGACCGAGAATTGAGATAGGGTTGAGATTTTAACAAATTATTGATTAATTTGAAAATATTTTAGGTACACGTAAACTGAAAAGAGGAAAATCTCTTAATTCTGAAGAGTATAGGGACTCTAACTAGGTACATTACTGTAAAAATAATAAATAATCTAGGGACTATTATTGAAGAAACTTGAGGGTTTTAAAAGTCTAAGACCGATATCATAAATGCTAAAATGTAATAGCAATAGTTGTTCACTAATAAGAGAGAATAGGTGATAAGTTACTTTGCCAGACTAGGTCTGAATAGATAATTGGGTAAACTTCTATAGTGATGAATTAATGACTACATTAAATATATTTTAGGTGGTTCCAAATTGCTAAAATAGCTAAAGAAAACTTTCAAAAGGGGATTGATTTTGGGAAACCTTTAATTTATGGATTATTATTAGTTGAAGAAGTTACCAGTGTGATTACTGAAGTGTTCCTTTCATGTATTGTCTAACGTCTGTGTATTTGATATCTGAGAGGTGACTGCGGGTCTAGCTAGCTAGGAATACAGCAACAGTGCTTGCTTATTTAGCCGGCTTCGAGGAATGAAATATTGTTTTGTTATTGTATTATTGAGAAAGGTTTTCAACATATTAAAACAAATTATGTAGGGGACAGAGTTAAAACTATAGACCAAGAACAATAGGACCCAAAAACAGGTTCAATTTAAACTGAAAATTAGTCTAATCAGTAGACAATTTAGAGAAATAGAGTATTTGCTAATATAGAAAAAAAATCTGAGAAGCTTTCTAAATTCACAATGAAGCTAAAGATTTAATGATCTGGATCAATGGATCAATTATGAGCTATTCCACACTGCCAAAACTTAGAAGTGGTATAAGTTATGTCCATCAGTTAATTCTGGAAAATAGGATTGTAGGAAGATACTTAATTAAAGATTAAATGGCATGTCCTCAGCTAAGGCTATTCTCGTGACAAGAGCTGTGTAAAACAGAGTTAATTTGAAAATAATGACATTGTTTGAAACAAGATAATAAAATTATTGATATTAGTGTTAAGGATAAAAATGAAAGATTATAGAACCTTTTTGGTTAGATTTTATTACACAGATCCTTAAATAGATCTGACTAAGTAAAACAATCGCCTGCTTGAATTAAAAGCTAACAAAATAAGATTAAGAAAAATGGTTAATAAGCACTATAACCATGTTAAGGCCTAATAGATCAATGCGATTAAAATGATAGCTAAAAAATGATGAAACTTGACTCAAGGTCTAAAGTTAAAAGGCAATGTACTATGGTATGTTTAGTGTTTTACTAGAGATAGAATATTGGCAAGGAGATGAATAGATGAGAAGATGGTATGTGTATGTGAAACATTAGAAATTGGTTGTATTACAGCAGGATGTTGATTGAAGGAATATCTTAAAGGTATTATGAAGTAAAAGATGAAACAAGGAAATGGTTAGAGATAACAGGTGGTATTAAAGTCACTGACTTAAAATAGGAGGATTCGGTGGAGCAGGTAAGTCATGCAGGTATGGACAAATGATTAGAAGAATTAAATTTAATTTTGGCCATGTTTGATTATGGCCAGAGAGGGGAAACTGTCATGGAAAATTTAAACTGAATATTAAGCTAAACATGTTTTACCATTTGACCTTATTTGACCTGCTAAATCTCTGAAACAATGTTCTAAGACATTCTGTATTTTAGGTGAATGTGTGTGTGTGTCGAACCCATGACTATGTGTAAAAATAACAAATATGGGAAATGAGACTAGACAGGGATGATTAAGTTAGAACTTGTGATAAATGAAGTAATGGTTAAAACATATTATTCTCTACCCAGTAACAGAAGAGACTGTGAATGAATAACCAATCAAATTAATGTCATTATGCCATACCTCCCTATTGTATAAAAACTGTGGTTTCCGTGTTTTCGGTGGGATTCTCAATGGAAATTGTCTGAGATCCACCGGCCTTGTTTTTACTTGGGAGATTCTCTGAGTAGGCCTATTGCTCGAGAACTCTCCTGGCCGTTAATTAAAAGCATTTGAGGGATAATTACTGAAGTCTGTCTGTCATTTAAAAGCTGCGCAGCTGGAGAAGTTAGGATTAGAGAAAACTCGAAGCTAAAGATGTCGACGGACACTTTGGGAGCTTGAGTAGAGTAGTTCAGAAAACTCGAAGCTAAAGATGTCGATGGACACTTTGGGAGCTTGAGTAGAGTAGTTCAGAAAACTCGAAGCTAAAGATGTCGGTAGACACTTTGGGAGCTTGAGTAGTGTAGGATTGAAAAATCAGCATTTGTCTGAAGTATCGTTAAGAGAAGACTTATTGGAAAGCAGATAGTCAGATTTTAGGTTAGATTTTAGGGAAAGAAAATCCATCACAAGTGCCAATGAGGAGAATCTATGAACTGTTAATTAATGGTAAGTGTGTGCGATTATTTAAAATCTTACTCCACAGCCAACATAAAAATAAATCGGTATCGGTATAAATCGGTATCGGCCACCAGAACAGCTTCAATCTATCTAGGAACTGATGATGATGGAGAGCACTATTGCACACCTAAAGTCTGCTATAGGTGTTTGGTGCCTCATATTTAGCTGTATAGAATTCACTTGAGTCTACTGTGTATATGGACAAGCTCAGTATGTGCACACACACACATCAAAATACATGGCTGTAAAAATTCACGTCCTATGCTGGTTTCGGTTAATAAATGATAATCATCATTTGATGATTCGGTTAATAAATGATAAGCACCACAAAATATGGTGTAACTTCGCAAGCTTTCCTATTCTGTGGGGAGCGGGGATTTCTGTCACCATAATCAGTTTCTTATTTCTCAATTTGTTTATGTGTTTATACATTTATAAATTAGGCCCCTGATGATCATACAAACCCCTATTCCAGTGTAGTTTCTATATTCAATAAATATACAACAAAGACAAGATATTTAATGTTCAAACTGAAAAGCTTTGTTTGTTTGCAAATATTCACTTATTTTGAATGTCATGGGGCATGGGTATGTCATGAACATTAACACACCCCCATGGCTTTTGAATTTATTGCTAATGTGGCGTTAAGCGGTTTGGGATTCTACTTTATCTTATGGTGATAATTGTCGACTACGCCACCCTGAATAAATCAGGGAAAATCTAACTAACCCAGCAGTTAGAACTAGGTCACACAGGTTCGTGTGTGCCAGGAAGGTCAGAGACACGAGTACACAAAAATATATAAATGGTCTTTATTGACGTACAAAAATATTCTTTAAAAATGGTAAATTGTTAAAAGAGCGCACAGCGCTAGATGTACAGTTTAATAACAATTAACAAGAGAAATAATCACAGTGGGCAATGTATAAGGGCCACATCAGCAGTCCTCTACCCACGAGGGTAGGAAGAGCAGCAAAAAGATCTACAGATCTTAATTCACAAGGTATACAAACAAACAAGTATACTAATCCACCAGGCTGAGTCTGCCGGCGGAAGGACCACTTAATGGCTTTTCCAAAAGCGCAATCCTACTCACGCACACACATCACCGTGCACTAGATCACACACAGGCACTTCAAAAAGTGTCACCCACTGCAACAACACTATCACCATGCACGAGAAGGTCCTTCCGCCTGGCCACCTCAGTTCCTGAGAAAACAAATACACTGAGTTTAGTAAAATAAATAACCACAGAAAATATCACAAGCAAGAGAAAATAAAAAAAACCACAATAATCAAGGTTGATGACACACACACCCTTAGACAACAGCAAAATATAAACAAATTCTACACGAACTAAAGAAAAGATGTACAGAAAAATCGAGCTAATGCAGCACAAACACCCACACACTGGCTTTCATACAAATAACAGTCAGGTTATAACTTTGCGATTACTCTAGAAAGGAAACAGACGATGCAAATCCTGCTGCTGGCCCACGGCGCGATCACAGCGTAAACACGTGGTTCTCAAATGCACTCAGGTTATACTAAGCGCAATTGACCCTTCGCAAAGACCCGCCCTCCTTAGTTACTGTCGCTATGTTCCGACAAGCTACGCCGCTCTCACGCACACAACACAGTGAAAAATACATCGCGGAGCAGAGAGGAGACTGACAACACGCGGACAGACAGGACAGACCAGGTTACTTTTCGGTTACTTTTGATATTAAGCATATTAAACAAAGTCTCACCTTTCAAATATGGTCATTTTTTGAAATAAATTTAAACAATAAATACCGTTTTGTGGCTCTTTAATGTGCCGTGACAGATCGCTGTAGAGCATCAGTTAAAGCTGCTCGTGATCCGATCATCTCTTCCTTCTAGTTCATTTATAGCATCAAATAAACATGAACGAACATAAGAAGTAATGTTGTTTTAACCGCGGAAAGGCGTCAGTATATTAATTTTACCAAGTTCAAATCCTTCTAACTCTACTGGCTGCTTTTTCGGACAAAATGGCGGATGGCGAAGTATGATTGGTTAGAACACCTGTCAATCAAGCTCCACGCGAAGGGTCAATTCACTGCACAAACAGGAGGAAGCTCGTGCTGCAGACGAGAGCGAAGAACGGTCCGGAGGATGAGAGAGAAGACCCACTCCTTAAAGGAAGCGAGATGTTACTAATACTCCTTTACTACAATTTCCATCCATCTTACAGAACACTTACCACAAGAGAATATTCCTCACATATAATTCCCTCTGGCTACTGTTTACAGCAATCAAGACGCCGATTAACTGGGGTACAGGAAGCAAAACATTAACAGCAACATAGCGACCCACTATTACCGCACCCCAGTACTCAATACAGAGACAGAACATACCTGAAGGGTGAACAGACACTCACTCTGAACTGATAACGTGCACCGTCGGAAAAGTGCTGATGGACAACTGTAATTTGAAGGGATGACAACACATCAGTAGTGGTATAAACACCGGATTTAAACCAGACGCCATCAACACATACCTGAGACTCAAGTGAATGACACACGCGGGGGGCCGAGCAAAGACGTGACGTACCTCCGGATACAGCCAACCCGCATTAAATAGATCATACTCTCCCCTGATAGGACGCCACAACTGTCAATCACTTAACTGATTATGTCACAATCATAACAATCTTGGAGGTCCTTTTCCTCTTTATCCCAAGGAAGACGACGTCCATGATTTCCAAAAACTATTTTAAATGTGGACAGCATTTGTAGCAGCGACAAACTGTGTTAAATGACAATTGTTTTCCAAGGTGTTCCTGAGCCCATGTCAATATCCTTTTAAGTAGTGATTCCCATCGTCACCTCCAGAAGGCTTAATTCTGGGGATGCCCCTTCTATGCCCAATCATGACACTCACGTGTTTCCAATGAACCGGTTCACCTGTGGAATGTTCCAAACATGCCCAGTCTTGATCCTGTCACAGGTTTTTAGGAGTGTGTTCCAGGCCTCAAATTCAAAATGAGTTAATATTAGCTAAAAAACAATAACGTTTTTGCAGTTTGAAGATTAAATGTCTTGTCTTAGAGTATTCAATTTAATATAGGTTGAAAATGATTTGCAAATAGCTGTTTTTATTTTAGATTTACAGTTGACCCAGCTTCATTGGAATTGGGGTTTGTAAAACCCATTGAATCAGATTGACAGAATCTTCATACTAAATCCTTCTGTGAGACCCTGTGCCCTGTGAATTGAAGCATTATCAGTCTGGAAGACACATCTACCATCAATATTGGATAAAGGTAATATGTGTAGGAGTAACTACATTCATTGTTTTCCCTTGGTAGAGTGAAGAAGTGACCATACAGCATATGGTTAAACAATTTCCATGTATTTCAATGAGTGCCCTGCAAAAGATTACAACCCATATCTTTCCAATTGTAATGTGATATTATATATTTGTTATTGGAATAAAGGTATTTAGACCAGTATTCAAATTGGTCTAAACACCTCTTCACAGATACATTTTCTTAATCTCAACAGATATGTCTGCAAAAAATAAAAAGAAGCAGAAGAACTCTGCAGCCTCAGACATGTCTACAAAGAAGAAACTGAGGGGGGAAAGCTTTATTAAGATTTCCTAGATTTACATTTCACCATTTCAAATCAGACTTCAAATAAAGTGATTCTTTTGTCTTGGCCAGATATACATAAGTCATAAATATATCATGTGTTGCCTGTCAAAATATTATTTTTTAATACATTGATAAAGATGTATGAGGTCAAACTCATGTACTTTTTTTGCTCTTTCAGAATGTAACCATGGGATCTTAAGGATAAATTTGACAAATTTATTGTTAAGAGGAAAACCCCTTGAGACGTGACATCACGTTTTCGAGGGGACCTCAAGAAAAACATACTTCACATACATACATACTAACAGAACAAAGACAAAAGCTCTCCATCACACCAAAACCACCCATATCTTCCCCAATCTAACCATTAGATATTAGGCAATAAACAGTTAAGGTCATTCATATAGACAATTGATCCTTCGCAAAGACCCGCCCTCCTTAGTTACTGTCGCTATGTTCCGACAAGCTATGCCGCTCTCATGCTCTCACCATGTTCTCACGCAGTGAAAAAATCGGTTACTTTTGATATTAAACATATTAAACAAAGTCTCACCTTTCAAATGTGGTCATTATTTGAAAGAAATTTAAACAATAAATACCGTTTTGGGGCTCTTTAATGTGCCATGACAGATCGCTGTAGAGCATCCGTCAAAGCTGCTCGTGATCCGATCATCTCTTCCTTCTAGTTCATTTATAGCATCAAATAAACATGAACGAACATAAGAAGCAATGTTGTTTTAACCGCGGAAAGGCGTCAGTATATTCATTTTACCAAGTTCAAATCCTCCCAACTCTACTGGCTGCTTTTTCGGACAAAATGGCGGATGGCGAAGTATGATTGGTTAGTAGTATGATTATGATTAGAAGTACGAAGTATGATTAACACCTGTCAATCAAGCTCCACGCGAAGGGTCAATTGAGAAGAAAAAAAAACAACCAAAATATATATATATATACATACACATATATACACACACACATATACATACATACATCAAGCATGAAGAAAACAGTTGCACCTTGTATGCAAAAAATTAAGAAGAGACATTTTAATGGACTCAAGGACAACGATGTCCTGCCAGCTTGAATTTAGATGGTGGTGTCATTCAAAACTCGTCTGATAGCCAGGATTTGCTCCAAAACCCTTTCCACCATTTTCTGTTTGGTGCCCCATCTTGTAGCGATGTCCTAAACACATTAAATGGAAATAAGCCAATGACAACATCTACTAATTAGCCTACCAAAATAAATTATAGACTACATTTTAAATTATTCATTTCAATAGATTTTTACTAAACAATAAATACATTTAAATTACCCCGACTGCAAAAGAATGCATATTCATTTGGCTAAATGTGCACAGACAGATATATGGAAGTTAAATTGAGCTGAAATTAGCCTAAATATATTTTTTCTTCAATATATCTTGCCATGGCCCAGGCCATGAGCAATTTGCTGTGCTTTCAGGTCTATCATATTAGAAGGACTATGTTTGAAATGTCCAACTAATTTACAACATTTCACTAAAACACCAAAGACGCCTTCACGAAGAGCCATGACGATTGCCCTCTGTATAATGTGTGCTATACAAGGCATATGCTCGCAAGGAAACAATCTTGATGCAGCGATTATGTTTTTTGCGCTGTCCGTACCAACAGTAGTGATTTTGCTCTCTATCTCCCACTCCTTTGCCACTTGTAAACTGTTTGCTTTTAAGCAAATGAATGCATGTGCAAATGAATGCAGTCTTCATCGATGAGATGCGCAGTTATACCCAAGTAATAATGCTGGTTTATCGATGTCCAGTGGTCCCCAGTCAAAGCAACAGCCTTTGTTTGTGATAGCAGCTCTACTTTGCATTTCTTTTCATTAACAACATGACATCATGACTTTTGCGTAAACATACACGCCACTTTCAAGTCAAGTGGCGTGTTATTTATACGCATTTTGAGCTATCCGCGTGTATGCGTGTATATCTACGCCGTTATGTCCGAGTGATTCCGCGTGTATGTGCATGCCGTTAAAAATCCGAGCGAAATAAAGCCAAATTTTGATATACATCTGGGGGAGCGATATTTTTCTTACTAGGATGGTAGGGAAAGACTCATAAATGGTATTAACCAGTGACGGGTAGGTTTAGGGACGGGGTTGGGGTAGGTCATATATATGTAACGGCGTTCATAAACACGCTGAAAAGCGATTATGCGTGTTGATAGCACGCCAAAAATGGAAATACGAATTGGCGTGTCATACATACGCCCTTTCATGAGATCAGTCTGTCATTAATGTACAGTTTGTGAATCCTGGGCATGATCTTGACAGTAGCTCGAACGATGGGTCGGAAGTGGCAATCCTGATCACTTCTTTCAGGCCCTGGTCAGCAACGATGTTGACTAGACGGCAGTCCTTGGCAATCCACTTTGCTATGGAAGTAGTAAGCCTGCCTGAGGTTTGTCTACTCACACGCTGTATACACTGATCCAGTCGGGGTTGTTGCACACAACTCGACAGTTTGCTAGTAGAACATGTGACGTGTTTTGCTTTTAAAATTATATTTTAAACTCGATGAGCTTTGATGGTAGGCCAGTTCTTAGTTACAGTGTATGTAAACAACTTTGTGTTGTGACTGCCATCCAATTTTCTTTTAAAAGAGAAATTTCCACCTACCAGAGTTACTGGTGCTTGCGCCATTATAGATGCTAAGAGTGATTTAACTCTCGATCCCCAATATTATCATCAACTGCGTGACGCAAATTATGTCAAAGGTCCCCTGACATGAAATCTTCACTTTCTGAGGTTTTTTAACATTAATATTAGTTACTCTAGCCTGTATTTGGTCCCCTCGTGTCTAGAATTTTCAATCAGTGTAAACCGAGTTTTGGCTATCTTTCTGAGAGCTCAGCCTCAGACGAGCTGATCTTGAATCTCAGTATGACGTCATAAGGAGGAAAGGTTACCTCCCCTTTCTCTGCTTTGTCCGTCCAGAGAATTTGGCTGTTGGCTCGTCCATGAGAAAATGAGCTAGGAAGTACGAACGCATGAGCGCTATTTGAGTTTTTCCTCGAGAGATATAATGGCTTGCAAACGAGCGAAGCATGGCAGTTGATCAGTGTTCGGATGTACAAATGAACACACAAGTATTTTTTAGTTCCTTCATCCGAGCCTCTGAAAAAACCATGGGTTAATTTTATCTTCTCTGGAATTGCGCCGACACAACTTCCCAAAGTTTTGGATGGTCCAAAAACATTTCACAGACGACTGTTTCCTCAACTTGGGCCAATACAGAGCTGGCCTCGATGAACTCTGAAAATAAATCGATCGAGCTACAAGCAACAATTCAATTTCAAGTTCAGACAGGTAATCTTTCTCTCAAAATCGTTCAATACTGTTTATGCATCAGTATTTCAAGCCAGTGACTAAAATATCAACTTCACATCGTTTCTTTTAGTAGGATGAAAATAATCTTATTTAAATTGTGAACAAATTATATACAAAAAGTGATCAAAGAACAATTTTTCCACACAGCGCGAGTTTATCTGGACAACTCATTATGAAATCAATCAATGACGCACGTTACACTGCAAATGAAGCTCTTACGTACATCATCGTGTTTGCATTGGTGAAAGCATTAGAGAGAGTGCAGAAACGGCGATGCAATGATAAGATCTTCAAATCTTGCGACCAACAGACTGTCATCTGCTTGCTCATCATCACGGCAACATTTTATGTGATGGGAATAGATCTAAATACTTTAAAAACTTCTCACGATTCGTTAATCTCAATAGCTGTATTAGTAAAAACGTATAATAGCTGTAGTAAAAGTATTCAAGAGTTTCACATGTAATACGTATGTCAGCCAATCACAGCAGTGGGCGGTTACACTGAATCCCACAGCAGACACGCCCCTTCAAACAGTGTTCAAATCAGAGGCTAAAATCAGGCTAGGAAAAATGCCTTTTATTTCAAAATTATGACTATTTTTGATCTAAAAAACATGCTAACATTATAAGGGCAACCCAGGAAACATTATAAAATAATAAAATAACCCCATGTCAGGGGAACTTTAATGACGCACCTTTGTGTGTTTCTGTAATTTATTTGCGTTAAATTATTTTAACGCGATAAGGATTTTTTATTAATCGCGTGAGTTAACAGCCCTAATATATATATATATATACACACACACACACATATACAGTATCGCACGAAAGTGAGTAGCTACATCGCTCACATTTCAGCAAACATTTTAGTATATCTTCTCAAGGGACAATACTATAGAAATTAAACTTGGATACATTTTAGAGTAGTCAATGTACTGCTTTTGTATAGCAGTATATATTTACTGTCCTCTGAAAATAACTCAACATACAGCCATTATTGTCAAAATAGCTGGCAACAAAAGAGAGTACATCCTAATAGCTGTACGTCGTTTAACCATGCAAAGCAACATGTCCTATTCATCATTTTCATGTTTTTGTCTGCTTGACAGGACCATACTAATTTGTGTATCCTGTATTAGAGCAGTTTAAATTTGTGCTTTGAGTACAATTCTCTCATACTGACCACTGGATGTTCAACATTGCACCTCATGGCAAAGAACTTATAAGGCTTTGAGAATTAGAATTGTTGCTCTCCACAAAGTTAATCTAGGCTGTAACAGGCCTCGCAAGGGTCAATAAAAGAAGTTGAGTCCTCGTGCTGTGCGTCAGGTGCAGAAGCTGGCTCCAAAAAACAGACGCATGAGTGCTGCCACCATTGCTTTAGAGGTTGCAGAAGCGGAAGGTCATCTTGTCATTGCTCAGACCATACGCCGCACACTACAACAAGTCGGTTTGCATGGCCGTCGTCCTAGATGGAAGCCTCTTCTGAAGCTGGCTCACAAGAAAGCTTGCAACCTGTTAAGCAACCTGTCCAAGAGCATGAATTACTGGAACCATGTACATTGGCCCAAACTTGTTTGGCTCATGGTGTCCAGCATGTGTGGCGGCACCCTGTTACGGAGTACCAAGAAAATTATCTTGCCTACAGTCAAGCATGGTGGTGGTAGCATCATGGTCTGGGGCTGCTGGTACTGGGGAGCTGAGCTTCCTTGAGGGAAACATGGATGTAACATGTACTGCGACATTCTGAGGGAGAACATGATGCCCTCCCTTCAGAAACTTGGCCGAATGGCATGATAATGACCCCGCCAAGTAAATAAACACACCACCAAGATGACAACTGCCTTGCTGAGGAAGCTGAAGGTGAAGGTGTGGCCAAGTATGTCTCCAGACCTGAACCCTATTAAGCACCTGTGGTGATCCTCAAGTGGTAGGTGGAGAAGCACCATGTGTCTAACATCCAGCAGCTCCATGATGTCATTATGGAGGAGTGGAAGAGGATCCCAGCAATAACCGGTGCAGCTCTGGTTAATTCTATGCCTAGGAGGATTAAGGCAGTGCTAGATAACAATGGTGCTCACAAAAATATTTTTGGACTTTGGACACAGTTTTGACATGTTCACTTAGGGTGTACTCACTTTTGTTGCTAGCTATTTTGACAATAATGGCTGTATGTTGAGTTATTTTCAGATGACAGTAAATATATACTGCTATACAAGCAGCACATTGACTACTCTAAAATCTATCCAAGTTTAATTTCTATTGTGTCGTCCCTTGAGAAGATACTAAAATGTTTGCTGAAATGTGAGGGGTGTACTCACTTTTGTGATAATATATACACATATATATATATATATATATATATATATATATATATATATATATATATATATATATATATATATATATATATATATATATATATTTTTTTTTTTTTTTTTTTTTTTTCACATTGTGCAGAGTGATTTCAATCCAAAAAAGTATTCAATATTTAAATGCATCACATCCAAACAGCTAAAACAAGTTGTTTGAAATATGGATTATGATTTAATAGACGATTGTTGACTATTGTACACAAATGTCTCATTTGCATAATTAATGAAAATAACGGAGCGCCACAAAGAAACAAAACACATCCCTTCCTAAATCATATCCCTTCACAAATTATTTTATGACAACACTAGTTTTCTAAACTATTATTTTGACCTTCCCCAAAGGTTCCGCTTGAAACAATCAAACTTTACTACTAATTTTAGCAAATTATCCAGCTTTTGATTAATCTGAATGTCAAATTATTTACTTGTAAGTGTATTATTTGTAAGTAATGGATCTGATCATAAACAGTTGCTCATTAGACAACTTCAGGCAACGCTTTTTCATATGAGTACGCATATTAGATAAATTGGTAAAACTCTTCCCACATGAAGAGCACTTGTATGGCTTCTCTCCAGTATGAACTCTCTCATGATCTTTCAGGTTTCCTGACTGAGCGAAACTCTTTCCACAGTGTGAGCACTCGTACGGTTTCTCTCCAGTATGAACTCTCTGATGAATTTTCAAGGATTCTGACCGATTGAAACTCTTTCCACAGTGTGAGCACTCATACGATTTCTCTCCAGTATGAACTCTCTGGTGTTGTTTTATTGCGCCTGATGTAGTGAAGCTCTTCCCACAGTCAGAACAAACATGAGGTCTCACACCAGTATGAATACGCTCATGCTCTTTTAAATTGTGCAGTCGTGTAAAACATTTTCCACAAAAAGAACAAAAGTTAGGCTTTACACCAGTATGAATTTTAAGGTGTGTTTTTAAGCTTGATGCCAAAACGAATGTTTTATCACACTGATCACAGCTGAATGATCTCACACCAGAGTGAGAGCGCAGATGATTGTTGAGAAAGCTTTTGGATGTGAAACTCTTTCCACACTGAGTGCATGTGAACGGTTTATCTCCAGAGTGAATTCTCATGTGCTCATTAAGGTTTCCTTTGCGACTAAAACTCTTTCCACACTGAGTGCATGTGACCAAATTTTCTCCTGAATGAATTCTCATGTGCTCATTAAGGTTTCCTTTGCGACTGAAACTCTTTCCACACTGAGTGCATATGAACAGATTTTCTCCAGTGTGAATTCTCATGTGTCTCTTAAGGTCTGATTTATACATGTAAAACATTCCACACTCCGAGCAGGTGAAAGATCCTTTGACTCCCGATTTCCCATTTTGTTTTTGTGTGAAATTCTCTTCAGTCTTTAAAACGAATGCATTTCCATCTTCATTTTTGATATAAGGTTCTTGAAACAGATCATATATGTCTTCATTTTTATATTTCAGTTTTCCGTCTTCATTTATGAAATGGTGTTTGTCTTCATTCACTTTCATGTCTAAAATCAACATATTAAATTCAATTTAAAAGGACAAATGAGAAACTCAAAGAAATAAAGTTCATTCTTATTTGGCACAAATCCAGTTTACTAATGAGTCTACTAGTATCTAGAATTAGATGTATTGAATGCCAGTTTTCATCTTAATGTTCTGCATCAGTCATTAAAGAGAATGAAGGAAAACACCAACCTGTTTGTTCCTCTGTATCTTCATCTTTTATTCTGCAAGGTTCTTCCTCCATCATTACAACCGTGTATGTCAATAGTTTCTTCAGGAGTGATTCCTCCTGCTTGCTGCTTCTTCTCCTGTGGGAAGATGGAAATATTAATTAAAATATAAAGTGTAATTTATGTAGCTAAACTTACACAATGATTACAAAATTTGTGTAATTTATAAACATTTGTATTTGTAGGATTGAAAAGTAGAATAAAAATCTAGATTTGTGAAATCTAGTATTCATTAAATAATTTGTATGTAGTAATGTATTCCAAATCCTCAGTACTCATCTTGCTGGATCTGTCTGCTGCTTTAGACAGTTAACCACCAAAACCTACTGTCAACCCTCATGACGAAGGGCATCTCAGGAACCGCATTCCTGTGGTTCAAGTCTTAGCTCTCAGGTAGGCGAGGGGTCTATAGGTTGTCGTAGAGGGGTGGGTTGTCCAGGTTGCAACATTTAGCTACTGGGATGCCACAGGGCTCTGTACTTAGACCACTTCTTCTTCTACATGTCATCACTAGGATCTATAATTTCTAAACATAGTTTGACCTATCACTGCTATGTTGATGACACACAACTCTTGCCTCTCAATCCACCCAGATGATCTGACGGTAGCTGCTCATGTCTCAGCCTGCCTGCCTGACATTTCTTGCTGGATGAAGGACCACCGCCTTCAACTCAATCGTGGAAAGACAGAACTACTTGTGGTCACAGCCAACCCAACACTTCATCACAACTTCTCCATTTAGTAAGGGTGTCACGATTTCTATATTAAATCGAAATCGATCGAAATTAATTCAATGGTATCGAAATCGAAATAAAAAATGGTATCGTCGATACTGCCACACCCCATGTCGCGTCCGTGATGGAAAGTTCGGATCGTTTTACAGACTCTATTGTTCAATCTCGTTCATCAAAATTAACTAAACTTTTTTCTAGTCATTTCAGGGGCTTTAAATGTTATACTATTAACATGCAAATTCCCCGAACATTAAGAAGATGTACATAATGAATGCAGTGAAAAATAATTTACACTACAGGGAACAAATAATTACTTTACCTTCCGAGTAGGGATGGGCACAATTAATCGACGATCGATTATTGATCATTAAGAATTTCGTCGATCACGTTAATTTGTTATCGATTATCATTAAACTAATGCTGCTGCGCAGTGTGAGTGGAAAGTGGCTGGTCAAGTTAGCGCGGAGGTTCCTGTGCATCCCGGCAATGTTAGTCCCCTCAGAGCGCGTGTTTTCAGCGGCTGGACTGAAGCCTTGTGTACACTGGACGCGTCCGCCCGAGTTTTTGCCGACTGAGCGCGGCAAAAATTATGTCATTGTGGTATACGGTGTTTCACAGGAGAGCGCGTCGTGTATAAACGCCTCGTCCGTTTGGGGAGGTGCGCGAGCACTCTGCGGAGACTCGCGGGGAAGAGCCAGGCGAAAATGTAAACAAGGCTTGACGGTCACCAGGTTGCGGTCGCGTCTGACCCCAGATCATATCATCTACATGCTTTCTCAGTAAAAATCAGTAGACTGGTGTAGAAGTTGTATGTGAGTTACTAGTTATTTTTTATGAGCCTTTGTTAAGTAGCCTAGGCTAATTGATTGTAAGGTAGGCTAATCTCTCTCACCCTTTCTCGACTCCGTGCCTTGGATAGTTTTGAGTTACATTTTGACAAAACCTGTCAGATCTAAGTATTATTATGTTTTTGGTTAAGTTATTGTTTAACATGATTTTTTTATTATTTATTATTTTGGAACAAACGAGGGTCTCTGTTTAAGACGCCAATTCGCAGCTGCAGGTTCCGTTGCGTTAGAGCACCGCAGCATATCTTCAAGTTTAGCCTAAACGAACGTCCAGTTGAACTGCCACAAGTTGATCATCTTGTAATAAAGATCTAATCGAGGAAAAACACGCTGTATTTTTGTATTTTCATTGCATTTTTAATTTATAAAAAGTTAAATAAATAAATAATTTGAAAAAAAAATTATTAATGATTAATCGATAGTCGATCGTTAATTCTCCCGACAAGAAAATTTAATCGAATGCCCATCCCTACTTCCGAGTCTTTTGTTCATTTGTCGTGTGACAGAGGCAATGAACAGATCGTTTATGATGAATGTCTCATTCATGATGAACGACTCATCACGGTGCGGAAAACAAAACACCTGTTGAAAGGCTGCGAGTCCTCTAACTGGCACATCATGGCAACTGCAGATATCGAAGACCCATCAACGGAACTTGAACACCCTCCTGCTTCTCTGAAGTCGCCGGTGTGGAGGTATTTTGGATTTGCAGTGCGGTATGTTGACAACGTTCGCGTTGTCGACAAAAAAGCCACCGTTTGCAAGCTCTGCTATGTGCGTGTACCATATTCGTCCACTGGCAACACGACTAACATGGCTGCGCATCTCCGCAGACAGCACAAAAATATAGATTTGTCGGTCAAACCAACAACTGTACAAACTACTCTCCCGTCTTCATTTGGAATTAAATTTCCAAGTAACTCAACTCGTGCAAATACAATTACAAGCGCCTTAGGAGTATTCATCGCTGCAGATATGCAACCTTATTCGGTGGTGGAAAACTCCGGATTTAGGCATTTAATTAGCGTGCTAGAACCGCGCTACGAAATCCCAAGTAGAACGCATTTCACAACTACGGTGATACCCTCATTGTACAACAATGTAAAGGAGAAAGTTATTGAAGGTCTGAGAAGTGCACATTTAGTGGCCTTGACTACAGATTGCTGGACCTCCAGAGCAACACAGAGCTTCATGACTGTCACAGCACATTATATTAATGATGACTGGGAAATTCAAAATCCAGTCCTTCAAACTCGCCCCATATATGAAACTCACACAAGTGAACATTTAGCAGAATGCTGAAGGAAGTGGTAGTGGAATGGAAGTTGGACAGACAAAATGTAACCATCCCTGTGACAACTGATAATGCAAAGAACCTTGTCAATGCCTCACATGCAGCTGGATTGTCTCCACACATCGGATGTTTTGCTCACACTATGAATCTGGCCTCCCAGAAGGGGTTGGGAGTAAACCAGTTTTCCCGTCTTTTGGGCAGAGTCAGGAGGGTGGTCACTTTTTTCCACAGAAGCACCACTGCAGCAGCTGTTTTAAAGTCAAAACAAGACATGCTTCAGCTTCCTCCTCACAAGCTGGTTCAAGATGTCATTACACTGTGGAACTCCAGCTATGACATGATCACACGCTATTTAGAGCAACAAGCTGCTGTCTATTCTGCACTTGCAGAAAAGGACATAAAAAAATGCCAAAGACCTTATCACCCTCTCTGATCAAGATGTGACTGTTCTGGAAGATGTATGTCAGGTACTGAAGCCCCTGAAAACAGTCACAACCTTGATGAGTTCCGAACAGCAGCCTACTGTGTCCATGGTCATGCCTCTACAACACACCATCCTGACATCTATGAAACACAGTGACACAGATTCAACAATTGTAAAGGATGTTAAATCTGCTATAGTGGCAAACTTTGAAGAGTGGTATTCAGACCCAATACTTCAACAGTTCCTGAATGAGAGCACTGCCTTGGATCCAAGGTTTAAGACTTTACCCCACCTGGATGACATATCTCGGAATGAGATCTTCAATTGTCTAGAGGATAAAATCTTGCAAATGGACCCCACAAAGGTATGTGATGCATTTAGGCTAATGTGATGATTCTGATGAAATAAGCATGTTATTCTGTAAAGTAGAATTCTGTAAATTTAATAATAATATATTAATTAAAAAAATTTGTTTCAATATTTCAAATATTTCTTGTTGTTGTCACACTTAAATATAATTTCTGCCTTAAACAACTGTTTTTTGTATAGAGAAAATGTAGCAACCAGCAGAGGCAGCCCCCCAGCAAAGAGAACAGCACTCAGTGAACTGTTTGGTGATTTTTTCAGCACCACAGCCTCCACTGCAGCAGCATCATCAGCAGCAACAAAACCATGGCCTGATGTTGTGAAAGATGAGATTCAGCTATACAAAATGGTTAAAGTAATTTCTGTGGATAATGAACACCAGTACCCAAAATTGTCCAAGCTTGCCAAACGTTATCTTGCTGTACAAGCAACAAGTGTGGCAAGTGAGAGAGTTTTCTCCACAGCAGGGGACATTGTGCCGGCTCAAAGAGCAGCCCTCTCTCCAGAGAATGTGGACATTCTCATTTTCTTAAAGAAGAACATGAAAATATAAAAATCACATTTGTTGTCTCTGCCCATAAAAATGTAAATAGTTAATGTTTTGACAGTATTATAGTAATTTTTTTAGCAGCTCTCTTGAAACTGCTAAATTGTTACAGTTGTTCTATAATAAAAAAAAATAATGTTTTTGTTTGATAACTTAAAGACCAGCTCTAAACAAAACAACATATCCCTCTTTAGGAAGAACATAAAAGAATGGAAAATACAGTCATCAATCATTCTACAATCATTCTCAGGGGATAAAAAGTAGTTATTTGTGTGTTTTTTATAACAGAATATAACTGTTCGGAAATAGTTTAAGAAGCTTAATTGTTCAGAGAAGAGAAGACTAGTATGGAGTCTATGGACATTGCTGTTGTATTGCTTTTGTTTGTTTTGTTGTGATTGTGAACATAAATGTCATCTTCTGAGAAGACTGCAGTTACAAAAGCAAAGTAACCTGCCATTTAGTTTCTCTTAAGTTTCCAATTGACTTAAAGTTATTGTTACATTTATGATGTTACTTGTTTTTGTTATATTTTAAATTTGGCAATGGTGTAGTGTACATTGTGAACACATTTATATTGCATAATGCATAAACGTGTAGTAGTCTAAAAATTGCATAGCAATCTACGCTTTAAATTTTTTTTTTTAAATCGAGAATCGAATCGAATCGTGACCTTAGAATCGAAAACTTAATCGAATCGAGGATTTGGAGAATCGTGACACCCCTACCATTTAGCTATGTATTTCAAACATAACTCCATCCAGGACTGCTGTAGATGTTTATGATGGTTTTTATTTGAATAAAAACAGCAAAAGCCAGTGGAGGCAATGAGAATGTAGCGGTGGAATATTCAATGCTAATTTTACCTTCACGCTCTGTAATAGTGATATCGCGAAACAGCTTTTCACTCAAAGAACAATCTCGTCACACACTCCCTGCATGCCACACTAACTAAATGATGCCTTCAGAGGGGCAGGGTACTGAAGTGTTTATAGTCTAATCATTATCGAGTGTTGAGGAGTAGCTACACTACTAACTTAACTACATTTTTCAGTAGTTTGACAGTAGCTCAGTTGCTTTTAAAACAGTGTAGCTATTTTTTTCCAGCAAGTAACGGTGTAGCGTGACCAAATGCTACATTCTGTTATGCGTTTTGATTAACCTGTAATGCATTGAAACAGCACAGCAAAATAGGTTTGCAAGGGTTTCAGGGGAAAGCGTAGTGTTCATACAAGCAGCTCATGATTCGCGTTTCAGAGAGTGTACAGTAAATGCTGCATCACTGCATGTGCTGATAGTTTAACCTGCATTTTTGTTTAGTTTAACTTTAATTTATGAGTAGCTTGTCAAACTACAGTTTCAGAGTTGCTACCCAAACACTGTCATTATCAACCAAAAAAATTTTAAAATAACTATATACGAGACCTAAATGACATTTTTTTTGCCTGCATGCACCTCTCTCTCTCTGTCACATGTACAGTATGTATCCTTTTATTTTAAATAACTGGATAGAAGCAGCCAGAAAGTCAGTTAAAAGTGCAGCTTGAGAGCTATTATTGGCAGGCTGCTTATGTCAAGCTATTAGCGGCACAGTCTTTGTTAGCTGTGATTCTGAGGAGCAAGTTGGTCCCAAATAAAGTGTGTACTGTCCGATCTTAAATGGACAAGCATTTTGTAAATCTCATTTAGGCCTCACATAGATTTGAGAAGCAATCGTCAAAAGGTAAAGATCTTGGAGGGTGGGTAGGGGAGACCTATAATCTTCTCAACCATCCTGACTCTCTGTTGTAATCTCCTGATGTCTGATTTGGTAGCTGAACCAAACCAAGCAGTTAAAGTAACACTATGTAGTTTTTCAACCTTCATA
Organism: Chrosomus eos; assembly: GCA_036326025.1. Classification (NCBI taxonomy): domain Eukaryota; kingdom Metazoa; phylum Chordata; class Actinopteri; order Cypriniformes; family Leuciscidae; genus Chrosomus; species Chrosomus eos. Next base: position 29,727,041 of record CM070834.1, on the reverse strand, counting down.
ATATATTTCCAAGACCCTTGTGATGGTACATCGACTTAAAATAAGTTAAATGACACGTCTGCCATAGCCTGACGTAGTCTGTATTGCTTTTACTGGCACTATGTAACTTCGGGTTTCGGGTAGGAACCCGTGCACAAAAAGAACTACAAAATTCGACTGCTTTACGTCTAGCGCTACAATAGTCATTATTTCGTTTTTCTTCGTTTCTGATGTCGCAATAAATCATCCTTTCATGAAATCATGTAACATACTCTACCTTGTCTGTGGACATCGTTCATTCTAAAGCCGGTGCTGGATAAACAGTGGAGCGTGCGTGCGACGGTAGGCTAAACTATTTACGACAGCGGCAATGGACAATTTCGTTTCCAACCAGTAGGGCGACCGAAGAGGAAAAAAATACTTGGTGTTACTTTAATGAGGAGAACAGGACAGACTCGATGATGGCCGAGTAGAACTGTTTCAGCAGCTCCTGTGTCAGGTTGAACTTCCTCAGTTGACGAAGAAAGTTCAACCTCTGCTGGGCCTTTTTCTCTATGAAGTCTATGTGAGTGTCCCACTTCAGACTGATCTCATGAAATGGCATATGTATGACACGCCAATTCGTATTTCCATTTTTGGCGTGCTATCAACACGCATAATCGCTTTTCAGCGTGTTTATGAACGCCGTTGACTTAACGTTACATTACTGTATAAATATATGACCTACCCCAACCCCGTCCCTAAACCTACCCATCACTGGGGTTAATACCATTTATGAGTCTTCCCCTACCATCCTAGGAAAAAAATATCGCTCCCCAGATGTAGATCTACATTTTGCTTCGTTTCGCTCGGGCATTTAATGGCGTGTACATACACGCGGAATCACTCGGACATTTAACGGCGTAGACATACACGCATACACGCGGATAGCTCAAAATGCGTATAGATAACACGCCACTTGACTTGAAAGTGGCGTGTATGTTTACGCAAAAGTCATGATGTCATGTTGCCCACTTCAGATCCTGAGAGATGGTGGTGGCCAGGAACCTGAATGACTCCACTGCTTCCAGTGCTGTTCATAATGGTGGGTGGAGGGAGTGCAGGGGGGCTTCTCCTGAAGTCCACGATCATCTCCACAGTTTTGAGCGTGCTTGGCTCAAAGTTGTAATGACTGCACCAGACAGTCAGCTGTTCAACCTCCAGTCTGTAAGCAGACTAGTCACAGTTTTGGATGAGGCCGATGACAGATCCTGCTGTTGTACCGCTGTGGTGGTAATTTTAACCAATGTAACCATTTACCAATTCTTTGGAAGTGTTTACAAAGAGAATTTGCTTAAAGGGCAGAAAACAGCGTATTCTCGACATGTACACAAGATGAACCATCTACAGTGTTTGAGGGCGGGTCAAACGTTGTTTGCAGGCAGCCAATGAAGACTACATGGGGCATTATGCAAATGTGTTAACGCACTAGGTATGCAGGGCATGGACGTGAACTGGAATTCCTCACAAATCGTTTAGGCAATTTAGAGTCAATTCTTTCTTTCGGGAGACAATAACTTTATTTACCCTTCCGACTTTACAACTTTGCAGACCATTCACAGACAGCTATATATATATATATATATATATATTATATATATATATATATATATATATATATATATATATATATATTGTGTGTGTGTGTGTGTGTGTGTGTGTGTGTGTGTGTGTGTGTGTGTGTGTGTAATATTACTCATTGTAATGTTCGAAAAAGCTTAATAGGGTCACTTTGATATTGCATTTGCATGATACGTTTTACATAATAGCTACTTAACACTGTTCATCTAATGTTGATGGTAAGGGGGGAGGGGGGAGGGTAGTGATTTTAAAGAGGGCATGCAGTTTTTGTCCTTTTATCAACAATGGAAATGTCACCACCTCTACCTCAAATCGAGCCCTGATTAATTAGATATGATTTATTATTAAAAACTATGTTTTAATGAAAAACACATAAAATGAAAACACAACTTTTAATCAACAACTCATAATCTTCACAAATTGTAATGTGAAAAACCAGTCATTAACGCGCTTACGTTTCACGAGAGTAATGCAGCCTACAACATCAGTCAGTTCATTTCGATTAATTTCTGAGTGATTCACTAAATGAAAAAACTCGTTTTATCGTATGGATTTAGATTTCTCCTAATAAATAATAAAAATAAATGTACTCACAGTCTGAAAACACATCAGATTTAGAGCAGAATGAACGGCTGTGTTCCACTTCACATGTTTATGTTCCCTTCCCTCGCTGACTTCTTCTTTGCCTAGATTTGGATGTGTGTCATTGGTTCGGTTACACGAGCTCCCTCTAAAGGCGGAACTCCAGTGAGATAACAGGCAATGCGTCGCGGTAAAGTGAAAGTGAAAGTTGCTCATTCACAGACATGCCAAAATCAAGCCGATCTCTTGAAATGGCAATATTGTTTAATTAATATTAATTAATAGTATCTAACCAATTAAACAGAATAGATGGTCTTTATCTGTGTGATTTCTCACGTGCACATTAATGTTTTCTTTATGAAATTCTTTACGCAATATTTTGCATGAAATTCCATCTTTATTTGCTAAATGATTAGGTTTTTTAGGTGAATTAAGGGTTGATTGCTGTAATCAGACATCGATTAAACGTGTTAATATGGAGCCCCTAAGGGACATGGGGTTTGAAAAAAAATGGGATGGGCGTTCTCTCGCAAATCTTTTGAGTTCCCCCGAGAAACTATGCGTTCCCTCGCAAAGGTTTTGCGTTCCCTGATCAACAATTAAATTAACACAGTCTGAGAAAAACAGCAGATTTTGAGCAGTCAAATGGAGAAAGCCTTACTGGTTTCTGAGATGTTGTGTCAAAGTAAAGACAAAGGAACAGTTCGTCAGTGATATGACAATGTAAAACTCATGTTATGTCCAAGCTCAATGCATGTCAATAAGTTGTCCGATTTAGATTTCGCCCAATGAAAATAAAATAAATGTCCTCAAAATCTGATAAACACAATTCAATCAGTTAACTTGTTAATGAATCAAGATTGGATTCAACAAATTCACGTGGCTGAAATGAAAGCAAATGGTGCCATCTAGAGGAACATCTGTGGCGCTGCCAAACTATTATTGCCACAACTAAAAGTTATTCAGAGAATCGAGTCGAGACTCGAGACCATACAATATCAACTTAAAACATGACAAGTTAAATTTTATCCAATCTTTTTTCAAATAGTTTTTAAAGGTGCAATGTGTAATAATTTTGAGTATCTATTAACAGAAATGCAATATGACATCCATAACTATGTTTTCAGTGGTGTATAAAGAACTTAATAAACCGTAATGTTTTTATTACCTTAGAATGAGAAGTTTATATCTACATAACCGCGGCACCCCCTTCTATGAAGGTCGACATATTGTGACGTCATGTTTCGACCGTAGCCGACAGTGAACAAACAGCGCTTCAGAGCGCGTTTCGTCACTACCTTGAAAGAGAAGCCGCAGAAAGCTAGAAGCTAGCCATAAACACCGTGAGTAGTGACTTTTCCCTTGTCAGTGGTGTAAAATATGTAGTTGGATTGTTTCATGTAACTTAGATATTCTCCTTCGTTGTGTTATGGCTTTGCTATGTGGGGATAAATGTGCTTACGTTCGTGAGACAGCTGATTAGTACTCTTGTCATTGACCGTAAAACAGTATGTTACAGGAATCACCAACCCGTCGATCGCGGTCGACAAGTCGATCTTGGAAGCTATTTGAGTTGTTCGCCAAGAGTTTTCAAAACCTGAGAAAAAAAGCCTATTGTGTGTAGTAAATGGTGTCTGGGGATGCGGTTACAATCATGTCATTTTTGCCACGCGCACCTTTGCTCTCATGCGAATGCGTCGAGTATAAACAAGGCTTTACGCTTTAACCAGCTCAGCCACAGTAACAGCTCATTAGCCAGCTAAACTTTTACTACCATGTTAGAAAAAATATATAGTTGCATAGTTTCATGTGGTTCTTCTCCCTCGCAGTATGCTATGTGGGGAGAAATGTGCTGGTTACAATTGTGAGACAATCAGCTGATTACTATTATTATATTATATATTAAGACCCTTGATCCTCACCTGACTAGGGCTTTGTAAACTTTATCCATGATGTGGTTTATAATGGACTGTGGTAGAGAAACAGTGACATTGTTACTCCGGCTTACTCGGGCTATTCTCTGCTGTCTCAGACGACGATGTGTTTGTTCCGTTTTAGCCACCGTAGCTTCTTCGAAATGGAGGGGCGAGCAGTGGGCGGAGCCATTAGTGCAACTCGCAACCGAACCGCTAGATGCCGCTAAAAATCACACACTGCACCTTTAAAATATTAGGTATAACCAATCCTAAGAACTTAGCTACATAACCTTAAACCTTCTTTCATAACTACTAAATAGCAGCTGTAAAACAACAGGTTACTGCTGAATTGCAAACAGAATGTCATATTCTCTGTGATATGTTTTTCATGGTCCATATTGTGAGAGGAATCGCCTCTTTAAAAATACATAGAAAAACATCGGGACTTTCAAAACAATGAGTTTACTACTATTGGTTCATTAGCAATGCTGAGTAATGTTAAACCCATTGTTTTAATGTAACCTAAATTAAATCGATTCATCATACCTAAATAAATCACAAGTCTTGTTAATTTTCATTTCACACATTTTCCCAAAGTGCAGAGCGTGATTTCAATCAAAAAAGTCTTCAATATGTTCTCAATGCATCACCTCTAAACTGCTAGACTAAAAACAAGTTGTTAGTAAAAAATTAATTACATTTGAAAGACTAATTGTCATTGTTTCACAAATGTCTATGTACAGTTAAAATAATTTAACTAATAATTAAATTAAACAAAACACATACCTCCATAAATCAGTGTTTTATGGCAACAAGCTTTTCTAAACTATTATTTTGACCTTCTCCAAAGGTTTCCCTTGTCAAACAATCAAACTACATTAGTTCTTTTAGATTACTCTATTAAAGGTAATTCAATCTTTTTCTTAATCTGAATATCAAATCATTTACAAGTTATGGGTCTGAACAAGAACTTTGCTCATTAGACACGTTCAGGCAACACCTTTTCTCATGAGTTCGTAGACTAGAAGATTGGATGAAACTCTTCCCACATGAAGAGCACTGGTGCGGCTTCTCTCCAGTATGAACTCTCTCATGAACTTTAAGGTATCTTGACCAAGTGAAACTCTTTCCACATAAAATCACTTGTAAAGTTTCTCTCCAGTATGAACTCTCTCATGAGCTTTCAGGTTTCCTGACAGAGAGAAACTCTTTCCACAGTGTGAGCACTTGTATCGTTTCTCTCCAGTATGAATTCTCTGGTGTGTTATTAATTTGTCCAATTTAAAGGTGCATTGCGCAACTTTTCATGTTAAAAATACCCGTTTTCTATCCTATACATGCTTGAAGAACTGCCTGATGGGATGAATGAGCCCTTCTCTGCTCACTGAGATTGCCTCTATACTCCTGTACAGTAAAATATATAAGAGGGATTCGGGCTCGAATCTGAGACTGGGCGTGACGTCATGCGCGTTCACGCTCACCAGGCGATGTCTCGCAGCAGGTTTGTTATTGTTAACCGCCATTCTGGTATCAGCCAGTATCAGCGAAGACAACTGAGCGACAAAACTTTAGTCAACTTTCAACTACTTCAAAAGTAGAAGATGGATTCAAAGAGACCGGCTTGTAGTTCATTCCAAACCCCAACGCAAACTCCACGTAAGACAAAGAAAAGAAAACTTTTGTCTAGTTATTGACCAAAAGGGCAAAATTGGAGTCAGACAGGCGTCAGAATAAGACGAGTCAGCATCGGGAAGGCTTTCAACAAATGGATAGATCTCCGGTCTGCTCTAAGACTCAAACTGGATCCTCAGTTAGCTTTTTTCTTGATAAAACGGTAAGATATACCCCAGTCTTTAATGTCTGATACGGCAAATCTATGACAACAAATGACGATACGTAAATGCTTTATTGTAATGCTTTAGCGTAAGCTAGATAAATGTACAATCAGAATTGATTTTACTACCATTGTCAGTGAACAGGTTCATAAACTAGGAATTGTCTTCGGAAGAATCGTACAACATGAAACATATAACATGTCCCATAAATGATATAACTATGTTTTTGTGTATGGCCTACCGGTAACGTTAGCCTTGTGTCCTTTGCCTGCGCTCTGCTCTTCTTCTTCCACCATATTACTTAAGATTATATTACGCTGGAGCCTTCGTCTTCTGTGTTTCTCTGAACAGAACTCAAGCATAGTCTTTAAACGCCGCCGTTCGTACTCCGTTATTAAGGTCCCGGCGAGGCAGAACAGGAACATTGCGATAGCCTCCTCCATGCTGGTTTGTTGTTGTATGTGCCGCCGCCGCCGCCGTGCTTGGGTCACTCCCTTACCCCTCGGTTCTGGCCACTGGCGGCCAGTGCGACCGCAAACAGCAAAACCGAGTTTGGGGGAGAGTAGTTCTTAGAATTGTTTAGAAGTGGACAGTTCCTATAATTAATTTCCTGTAACTACTTGGTCGGAAAGCGGCTATAGTGTAATTTGATTGTTTATTACCTTGAGACATTTGAGTGTAGGCTACTTTGTTGACCAACTGTATATGGCATGATTATTATTTTGAGCTTTTACAAAGTAATAACTTATATTGTTCATGAACGTGTTTCCATAATAATACAATCATAAGTGGATATAGTAAATAAAACAGTTCAACATGGAGATAGATGGAAACAAAAACCGAAGTTTTCTTTTACCCCCGTTTTCCCCTCACACACATAAGTGTGTAATTTACTCAAATGCCTTTCCTTTCATATATTTAAAATGACTTGCAGATTTATAACTTTATTACATCTGAAGACAGATGCTGCTTTGGTTATGAACAGCTCGTGCTCGTGCAAGCGTGCGTGTGCGTGTGCTCCATGAGCGTGCACATCTCTGGTTGCTGTTTCGCTTGTCGCCAGAGGGGCCGTAGTTCTGCAAAAACTCAGAGACCTGCGTTATGCACCTTTAATAAAGGTCCTCTCACAGTCAATGCACATATAAGCTCTCGCATCAGTGTGAATACGCTGGTGAACTTGTAAAGATTTCAGTAGTGGAAAACTCTTTCCACAAAAAGAACACAAATGAGGCTTCATATCTGCATGAACTTTAAGATGTGCCCTTAAGCCTGATGCAAAAACAAATGTTTTATCACACTGATCACAGCTGAATGATCTCACTCCAGAGTGAGAGTGCAGATGATCTTCGAGAACTTTTTTGGATATGCACTTGGAGTACATGTGAACAGATTTTCTCCAGTGTGATTTCTCATGTGTTTGTTAAGGCCTGATTTAAGCATGTAACTCTTTTCACACTGAGTGAGTGCATGTATAAGGTCTTTCTCTAGTGTGAATACTCATGTGTATTTTAATCTGTGATTTATATCTGTAACTCTTTCCACACTCAGAGCAAGTGTGGCAGTTCACTCTCAGAAGCGCAATACAATACCAATTATGGCACAACGATAGACTACGCCACCCCGGAAAATGGGCCGGGGACCCACTTGTGCATTAAACACAAAGCACACAGATACGCAGTGGCTGGGTCAGATAACAGACAACGAGAAAAACGTTCCTATCGTTTATTAAATACAAGTAAAAAGAATACAAAAATGCATGATAAACACATTAGAATGAATACATCAACATCACTCATACCCACAAGTAAACGCTTCAGAATTGGGGGTTCGACTCGCCTGCCCAGCAAACACTGCAACTATTCGTGCTCTCACCACACAACACAAATCACCCTCTGTGAACACTGCAGATCGATAGGCAAACCACCACCACACCAGAGGACTTTGGCGCTGAGCTGGCACCCCAATTCTGAATGAAGAAAAAAAGAGAACGATGTGAGACATAGGAAACCACACACACACACACACACACACACACACACACACACACACACACACACACATACACTTTTCATGTTACTCCGCTAGTCAAACCGTTATCACATGGGAACAGATTTAATCGATTGACTATACAAAAGCAACCACTCGCTGCTGGCTGACGCTCATTAATGGCTTCGCAAAACTGCGTTGCCCAGCGATTACACTCTGAGTAACTCTGAGTAGTCTCAGGTCGGATTATAGAAACACATGAGAAACATGAAAAACATACAAAAACAGCTTTACAAGCATAAACACTTTAAAATGACTTTCTTTGTGCTAAAAGAGCAAGTAGAAATGACAACTCATTTGTTCGCCGCTGTACTCCAGTCAAAAGATCAACAGTAGTTACAACTTTAGGATGCGTCACCACGGCCGTGAACGCACTACTGTTCAGGCCGTCTCAGGACACCTCGTCACGGGAATGAGAGATAGAAGATTAGTCAAGTGACCACAACTAGTACGCCGTCCAGAAATAGGCACTGAGAAATGGTCGAGGAGTTGCTTGCAAAGGGAGACATAACCCGAATTCCAAAGTCCAAAACAAAGGGTCGTCGCCACCCCCACTGTACTCACGAAGCCTGTTTACTTCCACCAAGCCTGCTGCAACACCTCCCAGCATCACTATCGAAAATATGACACAGGACGTTTATAAATTACAAAGTTATGATCTCACCAACCGGACATAGAAATAAGCGTAACTTATCAATCAATGGGAAGTCGCACCTCCCAGTGCACTCAATAGAGTGTGGAGTACAGGGTCACAATGACGGGCATTTAAGCAACGCATCTACGGCATCCCTCAGTCGCACTGTAAGTTAAATGAGTTTTAAATTATCCTTCCCAACACACGTTCCACATTAAGCAGCCACCAGTAATCCTTACCTCCCCGACGAGGACACTGCGCTCCAAGATGACGTCACGTCCAGAATCCAGGGCGACGCACTACTAGAGACACATTCTCGTCCCTTTTATATCCGCCGAGTATACTGAACCCGCCCCTAATCCTTATCGTGGTGGATCACATCACCACACGAGTAAAAGATCCTTTGACTCGAGTTTTTCCAGCACTTTTCTGTGTGAAAAGGTTTTCAGTCAGTGAAATGGCAGCGTTTCCATCTTCTTTTGTGAAATGATGAGGTTTTTGAAACCAATACTGCTTCTCTTCATTCACTTCCATCGGATCTGAAATTAACATATTCAATTCCCAAACAGTCACTTAAAGAACAAATAAAAATTAAAGCTGCAAGCAGAATTAGGCAATTTTCTAAGGAAACATATGTTTTTTAAAGCCTTTGGACAGCGCCACCTATGGTCCGATCTCCATAAAATTGTGGATGCTTGTTTAAAATGTTATGTCACATATGCTCACCAATTTTGGTGAAGTTCTGAGTTTTCGTGTATGATTTATAGGCTTTTGAGTGTGTTTTGCCATACGCATTTTCTAATGGCTCTTTTCCACTGAGCGGTACGGTACAGTACAGTACGGTTCGTGTCGGGTCAGTAAACCATGATCCGGCTAGCGTTTCCAGTGCCAACAGTACCCTACTTAATAGGCGTGGTGTTTGCCGTGGTGTTTGCCATTAAGCAATCAACGTCATTTTTGCGCGAAGAAGAAAGCAACAAAGTAAAGTCAAGTCAAGTCAAGTCACCTTTATTTATATAGCGCTTTTTACAATACAAATTGTTTCAAAGCAGCTTTACAGAGATAACAGGAAAACAATGTTGTAATAGTATTGTTCAATTGAAAATTAAATGTCCCCAACTAAGCAAGCCAAAAGGCGAAGGCAACAGTGGCAAGGAACCAAAACTCCATCAGGTGACAGAATGGAGAAAAAAACCTTGGGAGAACCCAGGCTCAGTCGGGGGGCCAGTCCTCCTTTGGCCAACGAATGAACAGTGTATGATTATGAGTTAGGCAGCATAATGTCAGGAGTCAGATGGGATCAGAACTTTCACGATATTATCCAGTTCATCTGGTTGGGTTGGGTCATCCGGCCGGTGAGGAGATGAGTGGTGAGGTGTCCATGGGCCTTCACAGCCCTAATAATGCGTGTCGTTGTGTCCATGTGATGGTCCTTCATCAGATCTGGATATGCCCTGGATCCGGCGGTCTGCGGTAAACCTCGGGATAAACAGAGAGACTAATATTAGCGTAGACGCCATCCTTCTTATGATGTACAAAGTACATCAGGAATTATGGGAAGTGTTCCCGGTTCCGGCTGATCTAATCTATGCAGCCTAACATTGAATTATAGAAATCTATAAAGTGTTATGTGTATGCTAAGCCAAAGAGATGTGTTTTTAGTCTAGATTTAAACTGACAGACTGTATCTGCTTCCCGGACCGTGTTAGGAAGATTGTTCCAAAGTTTTGGTGCTAAATAGGAAAAGGATCTACTGCCAGCAGTCGATTTTGATATTCTAGGTATTATCAACTGGCCAGAATTTTGAGATCGCAATAGACGTGAAGGACTATAATGCGTTAAGAGCTCGCTCAAGTACTGGGGAGCTAAACCATTTAGTGCTTTGTAAGTAATCAGCAATATTTTAAAATTTATACGATGTTTAATAGGCAGCCAATGCAGTGTTGACAGAACCGGGCTAATATGGTCATACTTCCTGGTTCTGGTAAGAACTCTAGCGGCTGCATTTTGAACTAGCTGTAGTTTGTTTAATAAGCGTGCAGGGCAACCACCCAGTAGAGCATTACAATAATCTAGCCTTGAGGTCATGAACGCATGAACTAATTGTTCCGCATTTGTCAGTGAGAGCATATGACGTAATTTAGATATATTTTTAAGATGGAAAAATGCGGTTTTACAGATACTAGACACGTGACTTTCAAATGAAAGATTGGTATCAAAGAGCACACCCAGGTTCCTAACTAACGTCGAAGACTTAACAGAGCAGCCATCAAGTGTTAGACAGTATTCTAGGTTATTAGGTGAGGAAGTTTTTTGTCCAATGATTAGAATCTCTGTTTTTTCAGAATTTAGTAATAGGAAATTACTGGTCAGCCAATTTTTTATATCAGCTATGCATTCCGTTAATTTTGTGAATTGGTAAGTTTCGTTAGGTTTTGAAGAAATATACAGCTGAGTATCATCAGCATAACAGTGAAAGCTAATTCCATATTTCCTAATTATATCTCCTAATGGTAGCATGTACAGAGTGAAGAGCAGCGGTCCTAGTACTGAGCCTTGTGGTACGCCATACTGAACTTGTGATCGATAAGACATCTCTTCATTTACTGCTACAAACTGATATCGGTCAGATAAGTATGATTTAAACCATGCTAGTGCAATTCCGCTAATGCCAACATAGTTTTCTAGTCTATTTAAAAGAATGTTGTGGTCGATAGTATCAAATGCAGCACTAAGATCAAGTAACACTAATAGAGAGATACAACCACGATCGGATGATAGGAGCAAATCATTTGTGACTTTAATGAGAGCAGTCTCAGTACTATGGTATGGTCTAAATCCGGACTGAAAATCCTCGCAGATATTATTTCTTTCTAAGAAGGAACACAGTTGTGAGGATACTGCTTTTTCTAGTATCTTTGACAGAAAAGGCAGATTCGAGATCGGCCTGTAATTGACTAATTCTGTAGGATCAAGTTGCGGTTTTTTAACAAGCGGTTTAATCATAGCCAACTTAAAGGTTTTTGGTACGTATCCTAATGACAAAGATGAATTAATGATATCTAGAAGAGGATCTATGACCTCTGGAAGCATCTCTTTCAGTAGCTTAGTCGGTATAGGGTCTAGCATACAAGTTGTCGATTTAGATGAATTAACAATTTTGCAAAATTCTTCCTCTCCTATAGCAACAAATGAATCAAAATGTTCCTCACAGAGACTACAATATACTCCCTGATGCGATACTGTAGTAGACGGTTGCATAGTTATAATTTTGTCCCTGATATTATCAATCTTATAAGTGAAGAAGTTCATAAAGTCATTACTGCTGTGTTTCTTATAAACTTCTGGGCTTGAAGCTTTTTTTTTCGTTAGTTTAGTCACTTGTTCAAATAAATACCTAGGATTATGTTTATTTTCTTCTAATAGGGTTGAAAAATAATTAGTTCTAGCATCTTTTAAGGCCTCTCTGTAAGCAATCGAGCTCTCCTTCCATGAAATCCGAAATACCTCTAGTTTTGTTTTCTTCCAGTTTCGCTCCATTTTTCTGGCTGCTCTCTTAAGGGCCCGGGTGTGCTCATTGTACCACGGCGTTGGACTATTTTCTTTGATCTTCTTTAAGCACAGCGGAGCAACTGTGTCTAAAGTGCTGGAAAAGAGAGAGTTAAAAGTTTCTGTTGCAATATCAAGTTCTTCTAAGCTATCTGGGATGCTGAGATTATGAAACTGATTTGGAAGATTATTGATAAAGCAATCTATAGTGGCAGAAGTGATAGGTCTAACATATTTATAACACGGAGTCGGCTTTGCAGCCTTGGCTAAATGTAATTTACACGAGACTAGATAGTGATCGGAGATGTCGTCGCTCTGCTGCAGAATTTCAACGCCATCAACATCTATTCCATGTGATAATATTAGATCAAGAGTATGATTACGACAATGAGTAGGTCCTGACACGTGTTGTCTCACTCCAATTGAGTTTATAATGTCTTTAAATGCCAATCCCAATGCATCTTTTTCATTATCTACATGTATATTAAAATCACCAACAATTAGGACTTTATCTGCAGCCAATACTAATTCTGATAGAAAGTCAGCAAATTCTTTGAGAAAATCTTTATGGTGCCCTGGTGGCCTGTATACAGTAGCCAGCAGAATTCTCAAACGTGATTTATTGTTTACACTATAAATTTTTACATTAAGCACCAACACTTCAAAAGAAGTATATTTAAAACTAGATTTCTTAGTGGTTTTCAGAATATTACTATAAATTACAGCAACACCTCCCCCTTTGCCTTTTGGACGAGGCTCATGTTTATAACAATAATCTTGCGGAGTGGACTCATTTAAAGTAATGTAATCATTTGGTTTTAGCCAGGTTTCTGTCAAACACAGCACATCTAGGTTATAGTCTGTAATCTTATCATTAACTATGAGCGATTTTGAATTAAGGGATCGAATATTCAGCAACCCAAGCTTTATCGTTTGCTCATCTGTATTATATCTGTTTTTTATTTGTTGAACACCAATGGATGTCATAGCAGATCTTGTCCTTGAATCATCTTTAGCCGTTCATGGCATATTTATTTTCAGCTGTAGACACATCAGTCTCACTGTCGGACAGCATAAATGTATATTTTTCTTAACTACGGTAAATCAACTGGGACAAACATAATGACGCAAACGCATCCTCTATAGCCTTCACTTTAGTGTCCCCTGTGGCATAAACATAAATCCATAACACAGAACAGTACAGCATTACATTATACAACAGAGGACATAATGCACATATTTTAACACCCCCACTTGTACTCAGGCTGCTATACTCTAAGCAAAAAAAACAGAATGAATGTGGATCTTTGTCATACACATGTCAATCTCCAAAAAGAGCACCTGCAAACCTCTTCAGTTTCAACTTATTTACAGGTTTGGTCATTACATCAGCAATCATGTTATCAGTAGAACAATACATCAAAGTCACTCTTCCCTCATTCACAGTAGATCTGATAAAGTGAAAGCCTACTTTATGTCGATATGTTTACATCTCCGTCTGTTTACAGGGTTTTTGGCGAGAGCGATTGTTCCCTGATTGTCCTCATGTACTACTCATGGTGCATACTTGTAGTTATCTATAGCTCCCAGTAACTGCTCTAGCTATTGACACTCCTGTATGGTTGAAGCCAGTGCCATACATTCCGCTTCGCATGTTGATAGCGCAACAGTAGGCTGCTTTCTAATCTTCCATGAGACTATAGGGAGCTGTTCTGACTAAGGTTCACACAGTATCCCGTGGTACTGCGTCTGTCACTGGTATCAGCCGCCCAGTCGGCATCACTGTAGGCCTGTATACCTAGCTTCTCATTATCGTTTCTCCTAAAACGTAACCCTTTCTCTGCTAAGCCTTTGAGATACCTAAGTATGTGCTTCACAGTGACCCACTGTTCCTCTGTAGGCTCAGCAAAGTACTGTGATAACCTGCTGACTACAAAACTTAAATCTGGTCTGGTGCCAGTAGTCAGGTATATAAGACTTCCCACAGCCTCCCTGTACATCCTGACATCTTCCATCTTTACTGCATCCTCAGTATACTCTAGCTTTTGCTCACAGGGTGTTTCTCTGGTCCTACAGTCTTGCATATTAAAACACTGTAGTATCTTGTTAGTGTACTTCTCATGTGACATCTTTACACACCCATCTGACTGACTAAAATCGATACCCAGAAAATATTTAAGTTTTCCCAGATCTTTCATTTTAAACTTTCCTGCAAGCATCTCTTTTACTTTTTTATCAGTCTCTATTTATTGCTTGTTGCAATGATCAAGTCATTGACCCATATGATTATGATCACCTTCTCTTCCTTTGACTCTTTGGCATAAACACAATGGTCGGCTGGGTTTTGTGTGAACCCGTCCTCAGTTAGACAATCGTGCAAAACCCTATAGAGGGTATGCGGTCACGCTCACCCTATAGAGGGTATGCGGTCACGCTCACTGAGTGGCAAAAAGACTCAGCGGCAGCATTGGTTTTCAGTGTGAATGCCGTGAAAACCACAAAAAACACATCCAAAATGGGAAAGAGCTTTGCGATTGCCTGTACAACTACATTTGACAAGAAATCTGAGGTATATTTTTACAGACTGACAAAAGCTACAGAACAGAGAAGCAAATGGATCGATGCTATTCATAGAAACAACAGACTCCAGGCAGAGAAAAGTGGATTTGCAGTTGTCATTGAGCATGTTTACATGCACACCAGTAACCATAACAACGCAAGTAAACCGCGTCATGTTTACATGACTTTATTAATAAATCAGGCCATGACCCTGTGTAACGACAAAACAATCATTTGCGTATCTGATTTTGAGTATTTAAATTGTTATGTTGGTTGTTGTTAAATAAAGCTTGCAACATGTCGGCGGGAAACTTACAGCTTCTATATTATCCTATCATGCAGATACAGATGCAGCGTTTTGACTGAACCACTTCTACTTCTGCTGCACGAGATGAGAGAACATTTTTATAATGTTCTGTGTCATGATGAAACAGTTTGCGTTTGTGATATATTTTCTTCTTCCTTTCCTGAAAACGCTCTGTCTGGATGTGTTTAAATCTGCACTAAGGATGTGTTTCGGTCACATTTCACACATGCACACTTTAATAAGCCGACAGAAAGCAGGTTAATGCGTTTACATAATGCGAAATCCGAGTAAGAGGCAAAAAACTACCTGTGTCGACTTTCTCATCCATGGCCTTTACCCATTCTTTTGAGTTAGCTGACCCCATTGCTCCCTCAAAAGTCTGTGGAATACCACACACCACTCTGCAGCAGTAGTCTACCGTGATATGAACTCCATCACTATCACTATCTTCAGTTACAAAGTCATCTAAGTAACTCGGTGTTCTTCTTTCTCTAGTTGGATACCTCCTACTCTCGGGTTCACCACTTGTCACACTCTGTTGTATTTGATTACGATGGCATAGGCCTCGCTTGGATCTGGTTCACCTATCTGTGTCTGTTTTTCCACAGCTGCCTTGCTCACAAACTTCACTAGCCTGTGTTTCTGTACTTTATTTGTATCTGGATGATACACCAAATACGCCGGGCTGTTCTTGTCATAACCTACAAAACGCCCCTTGTCACATCTGGAATCAAGTTTTCCCTTGTCCTGTTTGTACATGTAGCATACAGACCCAAACTTTTGCATTTTAGATACGTTAGGCTTCTTGTCTGTAAGCAGCTCATAAGGAGTCTGCCCTGTACACCTGTTAAAACACCTGTTGCGTACCATTGCTGCTGTTTGTACCACGTAGTTCCATTCTGGTGTGGGGAATACGGAGCTGACGTTTCATGTCTGATCTTGTTTTCCCTCAACAGTGCTTGAAAATCACTGCACGTAAACTCTGTTCCGTTATCGGATCTGATGCACCTCACTTTCCCGTAAGGGGATACATCTGCTAGGAACTTTTCAGTAGCCTGTACTGCGTCACTTTTCTTCTTTAGAAAATATACAAACACAGCGCTGGAGTAATCGTCAGTAAATGACTGCACTTATTTGTAACCATCTATCGACTCTGTGGCTACTGGACCTGCAAGGTCTGTGTGTACCATCTGTAAGGGAGCCTTTGCTCCCATGGTCCCTATTTCTGGTTTGGGCAAATTTTCCCTGAATACACACCTCACACTCTTGTTCGGGTCTGCTTGTTTTGCCCTTTATCTGCATACCTTCAACAACATTCTGCAACTTAAGAACATCGTCATAGTTACAGTGGCTTAATATCTCGTGCCATGTTTGTATGTCGTGACATGCATTACACGTATCATTAGACTCAGCTTCAGTATGCAAATAATACAGCCTACCATATACGTGAATGTTAAATCTGGTACCGTCTCTGGTTATCAGGGCGTTTTTATCTTCTTTAAAGACAACCGTAGCCCTGCTTGTGGTCGCTGCCTTCACTGAGAAGATGCTTTGGGGGTACGACGTTATAAACAAAGCGTCTTTCAGCACCGCCTTGCGTCGCTGTCCTTTGCTGTCGATGAGGGAAACCTCAGCATTTCCCTGTCATGATCCCGGTATTCTCTCCTGTCTCTGTCTCCCCCTTGTGTTCCTTATTCATTCACCTACGCGCTGACACACCCACCTTTCTCACGCGCTCCCTTCACACACACACACACACACACACACACACCTCGCTTAGACACATGGAATTCACTGGAGGGTGTGTGTCTCTGCCGATCGATTGCTCCTGTCTGCCTCGCTGCCTGCTGTTGTGTGTGAGTGTGTTTGCTCCGAGGCTGTTAGCTCCGTCTAAGCCTCGCATTTCTTTCTGTTTTGAACCATCGTTTACTATCATTTCTAGTTGTTTATACTACTAATTACAGCTTACCTAACATCGCTAGCTTCCGTTATTGTTAGCACAACACGCTAGTATCTCGCTAGCCTGTTAAGGCGCCACCCGTGCGCTCAGTTATTTATTTTTCTCGTGCGCGCCCGCACATCTGAGTTCATAAAAAGCCCAGGTGAGTAAGAATCAGTCAACAAACACGGTGAGTAATGTCTTGTCCTGTTATTGTCACTTGCACATCATGCCATATGTTTACCATAGCCTTCCCCGTCGGCATAGGGTTTATATGTGATAAATGCAAGGAGACAGTCAGGCTGACGGAGAAGATTTCAGAATTAGAGACACGCATCCAAACTTTAATTGAGGATAGTAAGTGTGCTCGAGCTTTAGATAATACTTTGGATGCGCCTAGCATAGTGAACCATTTACATGATTCGGTTCCGGCTGAGTTATTGCCTGTGCAGCCAGGCAGATGGGTGTCGGTGAGAAATCGCTCTAGTCGCGGATCAAAAAACCACTCTTCTGTTCCGGTTACCATAACAAATCGATTTGCCCCTCTCAGTGAAACACCCACTGAGAATGCTGTTGATTGTGCCCTGGTAATTGGCGATTCTATTACACGGAACGTGAAAATAGAGACACCAGCCACCATAGTCACATGTTTGCCGGGAGCCAGAGCGCCTGACATCAAAGCAAATTTAAAAGTGCTGGCTAATGCTAATCGTAAATTCTCTAAGATTGTTATTCACGTCGGCACTAATGATGTTCGACTTCGCCAGTCGGAGATCACCAAAATTAATATTAAAGAGGTGTTTGAACTCGCAAGTACGATGTCAGGCACTGTAATCTGCTCTGGCCCCCTTCCTGTTCGAAGGAGTGATGAGATAGTTAGTAGATTGTGTTCACTCAATGGCTGGTTGTCTAATTGGTGTCCGCAACATAATATAGAATTCATAGACAATTGGAAAAGTTTTTGGGGCAAGCCTGACCTGTTGAAAAGAGATGGTATTCATCCCACCTGGGATGGTGCTGCTCTTCTCTCTAGTAATTTGGCTCATAGTCTTAGAGATAAAACATGACAATCTGGGGCTCAGGTCAGGAAGCAGACAGACTGGCTAAACCGACCGTCTGCTAGCGGCCTCACGTCACCAAGGTCAGATAAATCCCATCACATAGAGACTCTTTCACCTAGATATCATCATATAGAGACTGTGTCTGTTCCCCGAATTTGGAAATCCAAAAAACTGCCAAACCTTTCTAAGGTTAAAAATCTAATTGATGTTCAACAAATAAAAAACAGATATAATACAGATGAGCAAACGATAAAGCTTGGGTTGCTGAATATTCGATCCCTTAATTCAAAATCGCTCATAGTTAATGATAAGATTAAAGACTATAACCTAGATGTGCTGTGTTTGACAGAAACCTGGCTAAAACCAAACGATTACATTACTTTAAATGAGTCCACCCCGCAAGATTATTGTTATAAACATGAGCCTCGTCCGAAAGGCAAAGGGGGAGGTGTTGCTGTAATTTATAGTAATATTCTGAAAACCACTAAGAAATCTAGTTTTAAATATACTTCTTTTGAAGTGTTGGTGCTTAATGTAAAAATGTATAGTGTAAACAATAAATCACGTTTGAGAATTCTGCTGGCTACTGTATACAGGCCACCAGGGCACCATAAAGATTTTATCAAAGAATTTGCTGACTTTCTATCAGAATTAGTATTGGCTGCAGATAAAGTCCTAATTGTTGGTGATTTTAATATACATGTAGATAATGAAAAAGATGCATTGGGATTGGCATTTAAAGACATTATAAACTCAATTGGAGTGAGACAACACGTGTCAGGACCTACTCATTGTCGTAATCATACTCTTGATCTAATATTATCACATGGAATAGATGTTGATGGCGTTGAAATTCTGCAGCAGAGCGACGACATCTCCGATCACTATCTAGTCTCGTGTAAATTACATTTAGCCAAGGCTGCAAAGCCGACTCCATGTTATAAATATGTTAGACCTATCACTTCTGCCACTAAAGATTGCTTTATCAATAATCTTCCAAATCAGTTTCATAATCTCAGCATCCCAGATAGCTTAGAAGAACTTGATATTGCAACAGAAACTTTTAACTCTCTCTTTTCCAGCACTTTAGACACAGTTGCTCCGCTGCGCTTAAAGAAAATCAAAGAAAATAGTCCAACGCCGTGGTACAATGAGCACACCCGGGCCCTTAAGAGAGCAGCCAGAAAAATGGAGCGAAACTGGAAGAAAACAAAACTAGAGGTATTTCGGATTTCATGGAAGGAGAGCTCGATTGCTTACAGAGAGGCCTTAAAAGATGCTAGAACTAATTATTTTTCAACCCTATTAGAAGAAAATAAACATAATCCTAGGTATTTATTTGAACAAGTGACTAAACTAACGAAAAAGAAAGCTTCAAGCCCAGAAGTTTATAAGAAACACAGCAGTAATGACTTTATGAACTTCTTCACTTATAAGATTGATAATATCAGGGACAAAATTATAACTATGCAACCGTCTACTACAGTATCGCATCAGGGAGTATATTGTAGTCTCTGTGAGGAACATTTTGATTCATTTGTTGCTATAGGAGAGGAAGAATTTTGCAAAATTGTTAATTCATCTAAATCGACAACTTGTATGCTAGACCCTATACCGACTAAGCTACTGAAAGAGATGCTTCCAGAGGTCATAGATCCTCTTCTAGATATCATTAATTCATCTTTGTCATTAGGATACGTACCAAAAACCTTTAAGTTGGCTATGATTAAACCGCTTGTTAAAAAACCGCAACTTGATCCTACAGAATTAGTCAATTACAGGCCGATCTCGAATCTGCCTTTTCTGTCAAAGATACTAGAAAAAGCAGTATCCTCACAACTGTGTTCCTTTTTAGAAAGAAATAATATCTGCGAGGATTTTCAGTCCGGATTTAGACCGTACCATAGTACTGAGACTGCTCTCATTAAAGTCACAAATGATTTGCTCCTATCATCCGATCGTGGTTGTATCTCTCTATTAGTGTTACTTGATCTTAGTGCTGCATTTGATACTATCGACCACAACATTCTTTTAAATAGACTAGAAAACTATGTTGGCATTAGCGGAATTGCACTAGCATGGTTTAAATCATACTTATCTGACCGATATCAGTTTGTAGCAGTAAATGAAGAGATGTCTTATCGATCACAAGTTCAGTATGGCGTACCACAAGGCTCAGTACTAGGACCGCTGCTCTTCACTCTGTACATGCTACCATTAGGAGATATAATTAGGAAATATGGAATTAGCTTTCACTGTTATGCTGATGATACTCAGCTGTATATTTCTTCAAAACCTAACGAAACTTACCAATTCACAAAATTAACGGAATGCATAGCTGATATAAAAAATTGGATGACCAGTAATTTCCTATTACTAAATTCTGAAAAAACAGAGATTCTAATCATTGGACAAAAAACTTCCTCACCTAATAACCTAGAATACTGTCTAACACTTGATGGCTGCTCTGTTAAGTCTTCGACGTCAGTCAGGAACCTGGGTGTGCTCTTTGATACCAATCTTTCATTTGAAAGTCACGTGTCTAGTATCTGTAAAACCGCATTTTTCCATCTTAAAAATATATCTAAATTACGTCATATGCTCTCACTGACAAATGCGGAACAATTAGTTCATGCGTTCATGACCTCAAGGCTAGATTATTGTAATGCTCTACTGGGTGGTTGCCCTGCACGCTTATTAAACAAACTACAGCTAGTTCAAAATGCAGCCGCTAGAGTTCTTACCAGAACCAGTAAGTATGACCATATTAGCCCGGTTCTGTCAACACTGCATTGGCTGCCTATTAAACATCGTATAAATTTTAAAATATTGCTGATTACTTACAAAGCACTAAATGGTTTAGCTCCCCAGTACTTGAGCGAGCTCTTAACGCATTATAGTCCTTCACGTCTATTGCGATCTCAAAATTCTGGCCAGTTGATAATACCTAGAATATCAAAATCGACTGCTGGCGGTAGATCCTTTTCCTATTTAGCACCAAAACTTTGGAACAATCTTCCTAACACGGTCCGGGGAGCAGATACAGTCTGTCAGTTTAAATCTAGACTAAAAACACATCTCTTTGGCTTAGCATACACATAACACATTATAGATTTCTATAATTCAATGTTAGGCTGCATAGATTAGATCAGCCGGAACCGGGAACACTTCCCATAATTCCTGATGTACTTTGTACATCATAAGAAGGATGGCGTCTACGCTAATATTAGTCTCTCTGTTTATCCCGAGGTTTACCGCAGACCGCCAGATCCAGGGCATATCCAGATCTGATGAAGGACCATCACATGGACACGTCGACACGCATTATCAGGGCTGTGAAGGTCCATGGACACCTCACCACTCATCTCCTCACCGGCCGGATGACCCAACCCAACCAGATGAACTGGATAATATTGTGAAAGTTCTGATCCCATCTGACTCCTGACATTATGCTGCCTAACCCATAATCATACACTGTTTCGTTGGCCAAAGGAGGACTGGCCCCCCGACTGAGCCTGGGTTCTCCCAAGGTTTTTTTCTCCATTCTGTCACCTGATGGAGTTTTGGTTCCTTGCCACTGTTGCCTTCGCCTTTTGGCTTGCTTAGTTGGGGACATTTAATTTTCAATTGAACAATACTATTACAACATTGTTTTCCTGTTATCTCTGTAAAGCTGCTTTGAAACAATTTGTATTGTAAAAAGCGCTATATAAATAAAGGTGACTTGACTTGACTTGACCCACTTACTATCACACACATTCATTCTCCGCCAGCTGATTGCCATCTGCCTTTCCATTACTCTATCTCCATTTTCCACCTGTTATCACTTTCTTCCTAATTAGCGTTTCTACTTCTAGCTCTCTTTTTCCTCTTTCCTCTGCCAGATTATTGACTATGTTAACGTGTGTTACAGAGCTTACCTGTTCACATCTTGTCTTGTCTTGTCTTGTCTTGTCGACGTATGTTTGCAACCTCTGCACTGCCAGTGCTGGAAATTACTGAAGTCTTTCTCTACCCAGCTTCTCTGTGTCTGAGGGCGCCTGACGGACCACCGGCCCTGAATTGTATCGCTGCTGCTGGATGCTGAGTATCGTTGCGGGATTACTTCTCAGTTTGATTTGATTGCAATAGACTTTCTGTTCACCTGATTACCTGCTACAAGGGACTTTCTGTTCGTCTGATTACCTGCAACAAGAGACTTTTTCTGTTTGATACTCCAGGCAGCTTGCATCATTTTTCATTAAAAGAACTGTTGTCTCGCAGATTGCATTTGGGTCCTTTTTCCTGAACGTGTCCGTGACAGAATAATCTGGCCAAGGATGGACCCAGCAACCGACCATTCCTTTCAGTCTGCGGTGGAATTCCAGGGAGCCATGTTGGGCCGCCAGCAGGACGAGCTGACCACTACCCGTCGAGCCGTCGAATCCTTGGCGAGTCAACTTTCGGATCTCTCGGAGCAGATGCACTGTCTACGCTCGGAGCCTCCTCCGCGCTTCTCTGGAGCCCAAGAACCCAGAATTAATAATCCACCCTGCTACTCTGGCGACCCTTCAGAATGCCGTTCGTTCCTTACTCAGTGCGAGGTGGTTTTCACTTTACAGCCACTCACCTACTCGCTGGACCGCACTCGCATCGCCTACGTTGTTTCTCTTCTCACTGGGAGGGCGCGAGAGTGGGGAACGGCGGTCTGGAATGCCGACTCTGATTGCATCAGCTGTTATTCTACATTTAAGGAGGAGATGACTCAAGTGTTTGACCGGTCTTCACATGGCGTCGAGGCTTCCCGTTTGCTCTCATCCCTCCGCCAAGGTAAACGGTCTGATCCGGATTTTTCAATTGAGTTCCGCACACTCGCTACAACATGTGGATGGAATGAGCCAGCGCTCGTTGCTCGATTTATTGAGGCTCTCAACACAGACATTAAGGATGAGATTCTGTCCCGGGAGGTGCCGACCCGTCTTGACTCTCTTATTGACCAAGCAATTCGCATTGACAGACGCTTTGAGCTTCGGCGCCGAGCACGCGGCATGGAGAGGGCTTTGCTCTCCTCACCTCCTGGCTCTTACACCCCCCCTACCAATCCGGTTCCCGAGCCAATGCAGTTGGGGGGTATTCGAATCACTGCTGCTGAACGAGAGAGACGCATATTAAACCGACTTTGCCTTTACTGCGGATCTGCCGGTCATTTTGCTACGACATGCAAAGTAAAAGCCAACGCTCGGCAGTAAAGAGAGGGCTTCTGGCGAGCGCTACTGCTTGTGTCCCTCCGCCAAGTTCACGCACATCCTTCCCTGCTACTCTCCAATGGTCCGGTTTTTCTGTAACCTGTCAGGCTCTTATTGACTCGGGAGCGGAGGCCAGTTTTCTAGACGAGACTTGGGCCCTTGAACAGGGCATTCCTTTAGTTAATTTAAAAGACTGTACGCCCGTTTTTGCCCTTGATGGTAGCGAGCTTGAGAAGGTCAGCCGCACTACCGTTCCGGTGAGTCTCACGCTTTCTGGAAATCACAGAGAGACCATTACCTTTTTTATTTTTCATTCGCCCTACACTCCCATTGTTTTGGGCCATCCCTGGCTCGTTGAACACAGTCCACACATTGATTGGGGCAAGGGTTCCATTCTCTCGTGGAGATTGTCTTGTCATGTTAAGTGTTTAGTGTCTGCTGTTCCCCCTGTCTCTTCTGTTTCTGTGTTTCAGGAGGATCCTGGTGATCTGTCGGGGGTCCCGGGGGAGTACCTCGATTTGCGGGCGGTCTTTAGTCAGTCACGTGCCGCTTCTCTTCCTCCCCATCGCCCGTATGACTGTTGTATCGACCTTCAACCTGGTACGACTCCGCCGCGGGGCAGACTGTATTCGTTGTCCGCGCCCGAGCGCGAAGCCATGGAGAAGTACCTCTCTGAGTCCCTCGCTGCAGGTACCATTGTGTCATCTTCCTCTCCCGCTGGCGCAGGTTTCTTTTTTGTGAAAAAGAAAGACGGCTCTTTGCGCCCTTGTATCGATTATCGGGGGCTCAATGACATAACGGTCAAGAACCGCTATCCTCTTCCCCTTATGTCATCAGCTTTCGAGATCCTTCGGGGGGCAAAGATTTTCACAAAACTAGATCTGCGCAACGCGTATCATTTGGTGCGTATTAGAGAGGGAGATGAATGGAAGACCGCGTTTAACACTCCTCTCGGGCATTTTGAATATAAGGTTTTACCGTTCGGCCTCGTCAACGCCCCCTCAGTTTTTCAAGCCCTAGTAAATGATGTTTTGAGAGATATGTTGAACGTCTTTGTTTTTGTCTACATAGACGACATATTGATTTTCTCCTCATCTCTCCAGGTTCACGTCCAACACGTACGTCGTGTTCTCCAACGTTTATTGGAGAATCGCCTTTTCGTTAAGGCTGAGAAATGTACCTTCCATGCCCAGTCGGTCACGTTTTTAGGGTCTGTCATTTCTGCTGACGGGGTCAGCATGGACCTTGCTAAGGTTCAGGCTGTCACCGATTGGCCGGTTCCCGACTCACGAGTCGCTTTACAGCGTTTTTTGGGCTTTGCAAATTTTTATCGGAGGTTTATCCGCAACTTTAGTCAGGTCGCCGCTCCTCTCACCGCTCTCACGTCTGTCAAGTCCTGTTTTAAATGGTCGCACTCAGCCCAGTCCGCTTTCGATCGTTTAAAGACCTTGTTTACGTCTGCTCCAATTCTAGTTACTCCCGATCCCTCCAAACAATTCATCGTGGAGGTCGACGCATCAGAGGTGGGCGTTGGGGCCATTCTTTTGCAACGATCATCCTCTGATGGTAAGGTTCATCCGTGCGCTTTCTATTCTCACCGTCTTTCCCCTTCCGAGCGAAATTATGACGTCGGTAATCGCGAACTTCTGGCCATTCGTTTAGCCTTGGGGGAGTGGCGTCATTGGCTAGAGGGCTCTCCTATCCCATTCGTTGTCTGGACCGATCATAAAAACCTCGAGTACATACGCTCGGCTAAACGACTTAACGCTCGCCAGGCTCGTTGGTCCCTGTTTTTTGATCGCTTTGATTTTTCTATTTCGTATCGCCCCGGTTCCAAGAACGTTAAGCCCGACGCTCTCTCGCGTCAGTTCGATTCCCCCGTAGGTACTCCTGTGAGAGAGGAGATTCTTCCTCGGGGTTGTATCGTCGGTTCGTCCATCTGGGGAATCGAACGCTTGGTTAAACGGGCTTTATCTCGGGTCGTCACTCCTCGCCAATGTCCGCGCGACCTACTCTTTGTTCCGGTCCCTACTCGCGTGGCTGTCATGCAATGGGGTCACTCCAAGTTGTTCGCCCATCCTGGAGTTAGGGGAACCATTGCTGTCATTCGTCAGAAATTCTGGTGGCCTACCCGCGAGCGCGATATCCGCCGATTTGTGGCCGCCTGTTCTACCTGTGCCCAGACCAAGTCCAGTAACTCGCCACCGGCTGGTTTGCTTAGACCCTTGTCTATTCCCTCTCGTCCGTAGTCACATATCGCGCTCGACTTCATTACCAGACTACCAGAGTCCAGAGGCAACACCGTAATTCTTACTGTAGTAGATCGCTTTTCTAAAGCCGCTCACTTCGTTCCTCTTCCTAAGCTCCCATCCGCCAAGGAGACCGCTCAAGCTGTCGTTAATCATGTTTTCAAGATTCACGGACTTCCCTCGGATGTCGTGTCTGATCGCGGACCTCAGTTTGCGTCATTATTTTGGAAAGAGTTTTGCCGTCAGATTGGTGCGTCACCTAGTCTATCTTCGGGTTTTCACCCGCAGACCAACGGCCAGGCCGAACGAACTAATCAAATTATTGCTCGCATTCTCCGCAGTCTCGCGTTTCGTAATCCCTCCTCGTGGGCTGATCAACTCCCATGGGCCGAATATGCCTATAATTCTTCTCCGTCCTCCGCCACCAGCTTCTCTCCGTTTCACGGCTGTCTTGGGTACCAGCCACCTCTGTTTCCTTCCCAGGAGACGGAGACTAATGTTCCGTCTGTCGAGGCGTTTATTCGGCGTTGTAAAAGAACCTGGAGAGGGGTGAGGTCTGCTCTATGCCATTCTCGTTCTCTCACTCGCCGTGTCGCTAATCGTCATCGTATTAGGAGCCAGAGATACGTCTGCGGCCAAAGAGTTTGGCTCTCCTCTCGCAATCTTCCTTTATGATTCGCGTCCCGCAAGTTGGCCCCTAAATTTATTGGGCCATATTCCATCTCCAAGATTATCAGTCCTGTCGCAGTTAGACTTAAATTGCCTCCTAACCTCCGGCGCGTCCATCCAGTATTTCATGTTTCGTGCGTCAAGCCCGTCGTCCGCGCCCCACCTCGTCAAGTTTCCACTCCTGTTCAGGTGGAGGAGGGTCCTGTTTATCGCGTACGTAAGTTACTTGATGTCCGTCCGCGAGGTCGTGGCCACCAGTACCTTGTCGACTGGGAGGGATACGGGCCGGAGGAGAGAAGCTGGATTCCCTCACGGAACGTCTTGGACCGCTCGCTTATCGAGGACTTCCACCGGACTCGCCAACCTGTACCCTCGGGAGCGCCAGGTGGCGCTCATTGAGGAGGGGGTACTGTCATGATCCCGGTATTCTCTCCTGTCTCTGTCTCCCCCTTGTGTTCCTTATTCTTCCTAATTAGCGTTTCTACTTCTAGCTCTCTTTTTCCTCTTTCCTCTGCCAGATTATTGACTATGTTAACGTGTGTTACAGAGCTTACCTGTTCACATCTTGTCTTGTCTTGTCTTGTCGACGTATGTTTGCAACCTCTGCACTGCCAGTGCTGGAAATTACTGAAGTCTTTCTCTACCCAGCTTCTCTGTGTCTGAGGGCGCCTGACGGACCACCGGCCCTGAATTGTATCGCTGCTGCTGGATGCTGAGTATCGTTGCGGGATTACTTCTCAGTTTGATTTGATTGCAATAGACTTTCTGTTCACCTGATTACCTGCTACAAGGGACTTTCTGTTCGTCTAATTACCTGCAACAAGAGACTTTTTCTGTTTGATACTCCAGGCAGCTTGCATCATTTATCATTAAAAGAACTGTTGTCTCGCAGATTGCATTTGGGTCCTTTTTCCTGAACGTGTCCGTGACATTCCCCTCCGTTGAGCGACCCCGCTACATCGGGTGCCGTCTGCCAGCTCGACACTGTGCGTTTCTGGCTTGAACGCGCTGTCAAAGCTCTTGAACATGGTTATGTCCTTGATGATATGAGAGGTAGCCCACGTGTCCACCATCAGACCCCTCTCTTGGATGCTGCATGCTGGCTGCCGCTGGGTACCGGTTCCTCCGTCTCTCATCTTGAACACGTAGTCCTCAGCATCTTCTGAGGCTTTACTCGCACCATCCTTTTTGTCCTTATGTCTACACGTGGGGTCTTTGTGTGTGTCACTTTTGCAGAGACTACACCATGTTTTCTTTCGACATCCTTTCGCTCGGTGGCCTTTGGTGCCACACTTGAAGCACACCATCTCTGTGTCGTCCTTGATCCAGCCACGTGCGTTCGTCTTGGCGGGCCGCCGTCCGGTTTTCTCTTGAGTCTTCATCACACTGTTGCTCGACTCAGCTGCTTTTATCTTATCTGTCTCTTCAAAACGACGTAGTTTAGTCTTGAATTCTGCAAACGTGATTTTATCGTCTGTGTGAGCCAGATGTATTGTCCTTCTATGTAAAGCGCTTTGAGTGTCCAGAAAAGCGCTATATAAATGTAATGAATTATTATTATTATTATTGCGAATGGCTTAAAACTCTCAGGCAATCCCTTTAAGATCATGGCCACTAGCAGTTTGTCTCCTAACATTTCACCCGCTTTCCGCAGTGCTGTGATGGCGGTTTCTGCTCTGATGATGTAGTCCATTACACTTTCATCGTTTGCCTTCTGAAGCGATGTCAACGTGGTGTGCAAGTTGATTATACGGGCTTTCCTCTCCATGCATAATACTCTCTCAATATTTTCAGAGCTTTTCTTCCATCGTTGGGCACATCCCTCATAATTAATGAGAGGCTTTTGTCATCTAGGAGTAAAATCAACTCTGCATATGCGTCAGCGTTTTTCTTTTCATCTGCTGCTGTCTCGGCTTCTGACTCCGGTTCTTTCAGCACCGTGTTCTTTAACCCCAATAAATGAAAATGTCCCAACATTTTGGTCTCCCAAAGCTCATACTTAGTCTCATCTCCGTCGAATGTCAGTCGAGGCAACCTGCACGTCCTTCGTTGTTCCGTCATGTCAGCTTTCTCTTTTTCTCAATCCGTTAGCACGCGGTCCGTTGCGACTTTCTAAACGGAGGAAAACGACAAACTTATCTTCCGAACGACTCCTGGGCCCATAACCTGTTGAGTTATATTGTTGCAGCCTGCGTTGCATTCGGAGGAAAAGAGTGGACGATTTTTTCTCAGCTGTAGAAACATCAGTCTCACGGTTGGACAGCATAAAGTTATATTTTTTTAACTACGGTAAATCAACTGGGACAAACATAATGACGCAACGGTGTCCTCTATAGCCTTCACTTTAGTGTCCCCTGTGGCATAAACATAAATGCACAACACAGAACAGTACAGCATTACATTATACAACTGAGGGCATAATGCACATATTTTAACAGTATTATATACAAAAAAAAGTGTTGTTATGAATAATTATGAATCTGGTGGGCTCAACTTTTTGTAATTGACGCCATTCCATCAGGCACAATCATGCTTTTTAGGTGTACTAGCAGACTTCCACTTACTTCTGTCTCCCGCCCTGATGTGGCTGAATCACCAGTTGAAAAAATCAGTTTTTCCCAACTTCCTCGAAATAATAAGAACGTTCAAGCACTATTACAGAAAGAAATTGTTTCTATTCCAAATGTTACATTTTATTGGAACCGATTTGTAAATGACATTGACTGGAAAAAGGTTTGGATGATTCCTCACAGATCGTAAACAAGGTGAAAGGAGTGTCTTTCAGAATAATTCACAGA
This sequence comes from Chrosomus eos, assembly GCA_036326025.1. Classification (NCBI taxonomy): domain Eukaryota; kingdom Metazoa; phylum Chordata; class Actinopteri; order Cypriniformes; family Leuciscidae; genus Chrosomus; species Chrosomus eos. The sequence goes on along the minus strand of CM070834.1, from coordinate 29,698,073 downwards.
TATTACCCTGCTAATCATTACATGGTTAAATTTAAAAGAGACATCAATACAAAATTTTATTTTTGTGAAGACCACCCAGAAACTGTTTTGCACCTCTTTTGGTATTGCTCACACACCAGAACCTTTTGGCAAATTCCAGCAGATTCATCATTGACCAAAATTATAAAGACTTTGCCTTGTTATGGAAGAATGTTGTATTCTGCTTTTATAGAAGTCAAACTAAAGATAAGATGTACTTAATTCTACATTTATTAATTCTTTTGGCAAAATTTCACATTCATAAGTGTAAATTCAGCGCTAAAAAATGTTTTATGTTTTTGTATATTGTTATGTATTTTTTTGATTAGTAACGTGTGATTTGTACCCTTTTTTGAGAAAAAGAAATAAAATAAATACTATTATTAAAGGACGTGTGGTGCGAGAGCGCTGAATGCGCAATTTTGGCAGCCCTTATCGTGTCTTTGAAAATACATAAAATAGTAAAATAAATATTAATATATTTATATTATTAAATACACAACAGAAAACATAGGCTTCTATTTCTTGCTGTTGCAGTAGCCACTACATTTTGTAGGCTTATAGCATAGGCTATTTTATAAAACTGTTCACTTCAAATGTTAATATTTTATGTATTTAGCAGACATTATACTTAATATATATTTATTTTTAATAAACATATGTGTGGGGATCTACTCAGGCAGGCATACAACACAGCTGCAGCACATTCACTCAACAGGTCACATGACTAATTAGGAAGTGATAAATGTTTGCTGCCTGCAAGGCAGACTTTTTCTGTGTTGATGCTGGACGCTGTTGTGTGAGTTGGGCTCCTTTTTATGTAGGTATAACTGGTCATTGTAGAACATGTTTAATCACTGCTATTGAATTTTAATAATTATTTCATTTTTTTAAGGGTAATTTTAGAAGCGCGTGTCTACTCTTCATGGAGGACACAGGCTTCTGTCTGGAAGTTTAACCTTTATGCGATCACCCCCAGTGTGACTCGAGCTGCTGGGCTGCACTGGTAAATGTAGGGTGACCAAACGTCCTGTTTTCCCAGGACATGTCCTGTTTTCACGTCCTGTCCTGGCCGTCCTGTCTGTTTTTTAAAAAGTGATGAAAATGTCCTGGTTTTCATTATTTTTCATTGGGCCATTAAGCGTGTACTTTAAATACATGCTTGCCTTTGCACACAAAACATATGACTTTGGCTTCACCCCCTCTTGTTATAATCAGCGCGTTCCTCAATCCGCAGCATCAAGCACAGAGCACGTCAGACTCAGAATCATCAGAATACAGAGGTGTGTGTGTGTGTGTGTGTGTGTGTGTGTGTGTGTGTGTGTGTGTGTGTGTGTGTGTGTGTGTGTGTGTGTGTGTGTGTGTGTGTGTGTTCATCGCAGCCTCATTGGTCTGTCACTGCTTGTCAATGTCAGAATATTTGAAATGACCAATCAAATCAAAGTAGGCGGACTTTACACGTTCACAGATTTTTAGCAGCGTGACGCTTCAGATGCTTCAGTTTACGGTCAAGTGCGAGGTAAGATGTAAGTAGCTAACAGCGTAAAAAAAAAAAGAAAAAAAAAAGCCCAAATGTTAATTCAGAGACGATTTACAGAGAAAATTCCTGTGTTTTCGTTTCGGTCAGGATCCATGTAAGCAGAATGCATGAACTGCAAAGCTGGCACGTCGTGTCAGTGTTAAGGTGCTAGCGACCTAGAAGCCCACATAAAGGACGTATAGGCTAAGAGAACATCAGGAGGATTCAAATTGGTTTTTTTTACTGAAATAGTGTAGTAGATTTTATTTTATTTTAGTAGTAGATTTTTAACCTATGCTATGGCCATGAACATAAATAGTGTCATGTAAAGTGTCACTTTTTTTAAAATAGTATTCTATTGTTGCGGGCCAAACATTGAATGGAAAGGATGTATTACTTTATGTATTAAAGTACAATAACATAGTTGCAAGGTTGTGAATGCATTTGTCAAGTATTTTTTTGATGCATTCTCCCCCAAACCACGCCCCACCCCTTAGCCACGCCTCCTCAAAAATCACACCACGCCCATCAACCACGCCCCCCGTCCTGTTTTCTGAAAACTAAAATATGGTCACCCTAGGTAAATGCCTCAATATGTACATTTTCCATTGAATGTTTTATACTTGCATTGAGGCACGTTTTAATGACTTTCTCTGTCTGTAGCAATGGAACATTCACCTTTTCTCTGCATGTGTTAATGAGCTGTGGGACAGTTGAGCATACTGGAAAAGTAGGCCTATATTAAGTAGGCCTACCAGGCCAGCCACTGTTTTCATGTGATTGATCAGCATTTCTTTATTGTTTCCTGTGGTTTGATTTTTTTGTGTTTGTTTGGTTAATTTTGTCACTCATGTGCCACATTCATAGTAGCATTTCTTATTTTTTTTCTTGACTAAGTGTTGCAATTTTATGCTGGTGGTTCTCCTCCCTAACTATGTTTTCTGTGTAGGTTATCCTTGTAAAAGGCCGGATCCATACTGATGCTTTGCCCCTTCTCTTCAGGGGACTACACTGTGAGAGACACTGTATTGGTGTGTACTTATAACTACAAACACTGTGTGATATTTTGTAGTGGTATCTAAAGATCTTAAGTGTGTAGAGCTTGCTGTTGCATGCTTCGACTGGTGCTGGGTTGCTGTCTCCTGTTTCTGTCTCCCCAGGGGCCTCCTGAGCAGGGGTTTTGCATTGGCTGATCCGACCTTCCTAGATTGAGGAGAAATCCACCAGTCATTTATTCCAGTATTTTTAAGATCCGTTTTAGTAACTTTTCTACGTCTTTTTGCACTAAAATATATAATAAATTTGGAATACATTTATATATCTGCTTATTTTTCACTGTCCCTTCGCGGTGATAAACATATTAGCCACACTACATTCACAGGAAGATTTGTGGTTCCTCCTGCCCATCATCAGGGGGTGGCGTAGTCAGACTTGAAATAAGGTATACTGCATGGCAGGTACCACATATGTTTGCAACTTAACTGCACAATGTTTATAACTATTTAGCCATTTGTAGGTATTTGATTAACTGTAAACCGTTCAATCACCTTTTTAAATAAATTGTAGTCATAAGCATGAGGAATCGGATACCATAACATTTTAATATAGAATATTATTTAAAGGAAACATTATCCTACACAACATGAGGAATCAGATACCATAACATTTTAATATAGCCTAATATTTAAAGGAAACATGACAGACATTTTTTTTTCCTCCGATAAGTCACGTCAGAGCCATTATGGTATCATAAAGAGTTAGCGAGTTATTGTAACTCTCCACACTTTACTGAGTTTGTAGCTGCTTTAGTGTGATTGATACACAACAGCGATTCGTTATGGGACACACGTTCACGAGTACAACCGTTCACGGATAGTGAGCAGGTTCATGACCTCCATCACCGTGACCGCACACCAGGCTCAAACCCCAGCAGCAGCAGCAGCACGGAGGAGAAACATCTTCCTCATCTGCCTGACGAGAAGAAGCCTGAGGGAGAGGCAGACCAGCTTCCCATCTCTCGTCTGAAGAAAAAGAAAAAGTGGGCAACTTCTTTTAGGGTGCTTTCACACCTGACTCATTTAGTTCGGTTGAATCGCACTAGAGTTCGTTTTCCCCCTTCGTGCGGTTCATTTAGTTAGGTGTGAATGCAGCAATCGCACTCGGGTACGCACCAAAAGCAGACCAAACAAGCGTACCGAGACCTCCTCGAAGAGGTGGTCTCGGTACGCTTTCAAACGAACTCTGGAGCGGTTCGTTTGTGGTGAGAACGTGATCCGACCTCGAACAGACCCAACTGCCAAAGAACTGCGCATTTTTGGACTAAACCAGCTGTCGTAGTAAAACAAAACTATTAGGCTATTTAGATTGTCAATAGCGCTCCCTTTAAGCCATGACTGACTTACCGCGTTCTGCACTCTCAATAAAACTCTCATCATAAACACTGAAGTTGTCCGCACTGCACAGGGAATCTCTTATTTATATTGCGTCTAGACTTTGTTGTTTCTGAGGGGATTTGCGAAAGGATAAAGCTTGTGCTGATTCTGAACATACGTTGTGAGCGAATTCTCTGCATGTCTGCTGGATTTTCATCCCCTTTTTTTACTTCTGTGAGTTCTGTTGGAATTTTCCCGCACGAAATACAGTTGTAGAAATGTTCAAGACACATCTGGCCAACGAGTGATGTGGATGTTGTCACGTGACTGTATTTTGGTTTGTTTCATCACATCAACTCATCAACTGATTCGGACCAGAGCAATCAGTGTGGTGAGAAAAGGAACCAAAACGCCTGAAAATTATACAAAGTATAATTTTTCGCCCTTAGTCCGGACCAAATGAACTGAACTACAGGTGTGAAAGCACCCTAAGAGTCTTGGGAGAGACAGATGGAAGAAAGAATCCACCGAAAACAAGAGCTCAGATCAGGGTGAGATGATGAAGTACCAAGAGACGGAAACATCCAGGAGATGTACCAAAGGTAACTGACAACCATGTTCTGAGAATTTAATAACCTACATGAAAAAGTCACTTCATAATTTACACCTAAATGAGTAACGGCAATTTTTTTTTGCCTCTGTAGGATGGTTTAAAGACTTTTTTCTTTCCACTTAAAAAAATAAAGTAGGCTAACCTCAAAAGTGTAAATATTTGTAATATTATACTTTGTACTTTTGTACTTTAAAAATCAATAGCTGAACAATTAGTAATTTACTTTAATATCAAAAAATCGCTGTTCCTAATACATGTCAAGTCAAGTCATCCTCATTTATATAGCGCTTTTAACAATGTAGATTGTTTCAAAGCAGCTTTATAGAGACAAACATATATAATTTAAGGTAACAAAGAATGGTTTGGTTTTATAGCGGTTCTTGAATATGTTGTTTCCAGCTAAAGTTAGTTTTGATTGATTCACTTCCGTCGAAATGATCATTTGTTATTAAATTAGGGGCCGCTAAGACGACGCCGTTCTCTCTAAATAGACTTTAAACGCGAACCTTTGATAAACGCTGATGGCGTTTACATGCGCGTTAAGAATTGATTCTATAGTTATGTTTGTTTGAATATATGTGTGCGCAGGTTCGTAATTCGCTACAAACCATGCCTAAACAAACTACTTGTCTTGCCTATAAATTTTGACGCAGAATTTCATAACTGCGTCTTTCATAGCGCTTTATCTGTAGAGTGGATTAGGGATCCTCCATAGGGAGAGGCTAGTTGGCGCTTCAGCACTGCGTTGTCATCGGGTCCAGGCGAAGGTCCTTCGTCAAATCTGGTAACGGCCTGGATCCGGCAGGCTGCAGGAAAACCTCAGGATAAACAAAGACACTAAATTAGCGTAGATGCCATTCTTCTTATGATGTAACGAGTACATCAGGATTTAAGGGAAGTGTTCCCGGTTCCGGCTGGCCTAATCTATGCAGCCTAACAATTAATTATCGAAGTCTATAATGTATTATGTGAATGCTAGGTCAAAGAGATGTGTTTAGTCTAGCTTTAAACTGACAGACTGTGTCTGCTTCCCGGACAATGGTAGAAAGATTGTTCCAAAGTTTTGGTGCTAAATAGGAAAATCAGGGTTTTTTTTTTTGTTTATTACCAGTTAATAGACTGCTAGCTAACTTGCGCTGATATTCTCTTTAGATCAAAATTCTCTACAGTCCATCTCTAGACCTGTAAAGGTCATTGATCCCGAGGAACCTCATGTCGATGATCCTGAAATCCTTCCCGCTGCTGAGCCTCTGGTGCAAGAAGAGCTTCAAACTCGAGTCCACAACGCTACAGTCCGTCTGACAGCAGGTGAAACGTCTCCTCTCCGTAACCAAGTGAACATGAGACCTGAGAGTGAGTTTCCTTCCACAGTCCCCAACAATAATCTCACAATATCTGCAAAGCACCACTAAACATCATCATCTTCTCTTCATCTTTTAACAGACGACATTTGCTGCCGATATGCAATTGGCCATAAGCTGGGGCAAGGTGGATTTGGTGCTGTCTATGAAGGCACTCGTTTGGCGGATGGCCAGAAGGGTTGACTCTTTTTCTTTTTTTTTTTTTACTTACCACTACTAGTTTAGCTAATTGTTTTTGTTCTGAATTATTTCTCATCCTTTTTCTCATCTTGGCCAGTAAAAAAGGTTGAGCAATGGACATCAAGCTGCTGGACTGGCAGAACGAGCAGGACTTCTACGTCATGGTCCTCGAGCGTTTCTCTCACTGCATGGATATGTTTGAGTTTGTGAAACGGAACGGCGGCAGCATTGAAGAGAGGTTTGCGTGGCACATCATTCGGCAACACTAGTCTCTGATGCGTGCTGTCGCCGTGGAGTTTACCATGGCGACATCAAATGAGAGAACCTGCTGATAAGACCCGAGATGTCACACTCATTGACTTTGGATGCGGCGATCTCCTGGTAGAATCTGCCTACACGAGATACTGTGGTGTGTATTTAGTTCTCAAAACTCTTGTGAATCAGTTAACTCAACACTCGTATGCTAATGGATGCTGAGAAGACATGTGGTGGTTGAGACTTACACATCAAACACTCTTTCCTCCCGGCACAGTTAGGTACTGCCCTCCCGAGTACATAATGGACGGTGAGTTTCACGGAAAGCCGGCGACGGTCTGGTCTCTGGGGATCCTCTTGTTCAGAATGGTGTGTGGATACTTTCCAGATAGTTTCGACTTCTACACGACCAATATGAACACCTGGTACAATCCTGACTTGACTGAAGGTGATTTGTTTATTACTTCAAGTACAATTCTAATGCAAAATTTCATAGGCTTCATTGATAATGCAGGAATTTGTCCCGGGTGTCTGACCTAAAGATCTTACAGCTCAGAACAATGAAGGTAGAGCAGATGTAAGGTTAACAGTAATAATCAGACGTCTCTCCATCTTTCTCACAGAATGCTGCGAATTGATCTGCTCCCTTCTGCAGCAGAAGCCAGAGCATCGACTTGATCTGGACAGGATTATTCAACACAAATGGTTTTAGGTACTGAGCCGTGAGCTAAAAACTATTTAAGATGTATTTTGAAAATCTCACCTTTTCTAAGTGTAATGAATTGCAACTCCAGAAGTGTCATCTGTTCAGAAGATCTCTTTCCGTTTGTTGAAAAAATCCACCAAAACAAGAGCTCAGGATGAGATGAAGGACCTGAGACGGAAACATCCAGGAGAAGTACCGACGGTAAATAACAACCTGCTCGCGCAGTCTTCACTCGGTCTTCGCTCTTCAATCTAACGCCGTTCTCTCTATTCATTCCGGTGAGATCACTAAAGAAAATGCACACAAAGTGTCCCTGCTTGATATAGACTGTAACCACTGATGAACATATTCGGTTTTGATGAGACAGAAAAAAATTATACGAATGCGGATTAGAACCCGTAACCTCTGACACGCTTGGCAAAAGATCTACCACCAGACCACTTAATTTAATTTACAAAATAGTTATGTTATTATAGTTAAAATATTAAATATATATGTAGTTAAGTTAATTATAATATGTCAGGAATAAAAGGACACAGTGGTAGCGTGGCGAGTCTCAGCGGCTGAAATCGCGTTCCGAGGTAGGGTGGTGCGCTGACCAGAGGTGAGGGGGCACAGTGACCTAGGTTGCCGGGCCAGGCCCCCTAGGGCAGTGGTTCCCAAAGTGGGGGACCCCGGCGTGGGGTCGTGAGATGATTTCTATAAATAAATAAGAAATGGAAAAAATATATATGCCCTATAAATTTTTGTTGCAATTAATTTAATTTTAATACTTGTTAAATGGTGTTTGCAGAAAAGTCTGATAAAAAATATAATACATATATTACGAGACATTACGAGATTACGAAAATTACGAGATTTCGTCACCGTCAATCACAATCAAGATACGTACATCATCACGCGTAGCAACACAACGTGTCCCGCTGTTGTTTGCTGAAGCTAAATGTGTTTGGAGGCTACAAACAAATAATACCTGCTTTAAAATGAAACGGTGGTTAAAATCCACAACAGAAAAAATGGGAGGGGGAGAAAAGTCACATGTGAGGCCCGGTTGATGGTGCGAAGACTGCAGTTGCGGAGGGAAAAATGCTCACTGGATCGACATGAAGTAAAGTTGAAGACAACACACACTCATATCAACAACAATACTAAGCCATCTTGGTTAATGTTTCAGAAATGTTAAAATGAGAAGGACACAGTGGTAGCGTGGCGAGTCTCAGCGGCTGAAATCGCGTTCCGAGGTAGGGTGGTGCGCTGACCAGAGGTGAGGGGGCACAGTGACCTAGGTTGCCGGGCCAGGCCCCCCATTCTGTGTAACAGCGCATCCCTCTGTTGACAGCAAACATTCGTACTACAAAACTGGATTAACTAAGCAAGTTTTGAAGCTAGGTCTAACGTGACTTTGCTTACAGATTGGCATGAAATTGTGGTCTCAACAACAACCACGCAGTTATCTTAAAAAGGCCAACATCACGCTAAGGTTGCCTTCAAGTAAGCAAAACGATGCATTGAACACATCTGTTTCGCTGGAAGGGCAAGGGTACGGGGCCGAGAGAGCTCAACGTGCTGCAACCTAAAGAAGATGCATGCAAATAGAAAAAAACGCATGCAAATTAAGAAAACATCTCCATCAGTTTCACAACACACATGCTCCAAATACTCACGACACAACCAAATACAGAAACACGCTGCAAAAGCTCACAACACAACCAAATACAGAAACGCGCTGCAAAAGTTCACAACACAACCAAATACAGAAACGCGCTGCAAGTAACACAGACCACCCGGACCAAAGAGCTTGTATCGGCTCCATGGGCGTTTCCCTCAGTGTACACCGCACACAGCAGCCATTCCCTGGGTGCCTCAGCACTGTGAGAGTTTGTGGAAAGAGTACTTTTTCTTTTTTCTTCGGCTAAGGGGTATGTGGATGTCCTGCCGGTGGAGCTTGCCGTTGCGATGCAGCTGTGTCCAGCCTCCTGGCGGGGCAATCCACGCCTCCCGTCCAAGGCATGTAAGTTTTCATCCAGTCTTACGGCGAAGGCTTACAGAGGCTGTGAACAGGCTGCTTCCGCCCTCCATGCCATGGCGCTCCTGCAGGTCCATCAGGCTCAGGCACTCATGGACATGCACGAGGGTGGTTCTTCCCCAGAGCTCCTCCAGAGACAAACCAGGAGGCAAGATCTGACCGTTAATAAACTACAGCTGGTCCAAAACTATATTAGCCTGGTTCTGTCAACACTGCATTGGCTACCTATTAAACATTGTATACATTTTAAAATATTTCTGATTTCTTACAAAGCACTAAATGGTTTAGCTCCCCTGTATTTGAGAGAGCTATTAACGCATTATAGTCCTTCAAATCTATTGCGATCTCAAAATTCTGGCCAGTTGATAATACCTAGAATATCAAAATCGACTGCTAGCGGTAGATCCTTTCCCTATTTAGCACTAAAACTTTGGAACAATCTTCCAAACATTGTCCGGGAACGACGTTCCTACATCCGGGAAGCAGACATAGTCTGTCAGTTCAAATCTAGACTAAAAACACATCTCTTTGGCTTAGCATACACATAACTCATTATAGACGTCTATAATTCAATATAAGGCTGCGTAGTTTAGATCAGCCGGAACCGGGAACACTTCCCATAAGTCCTAATTGGTACATCATAAGAAGGATGGCGTCTACGCTAATATTAGTCTCTCTGTTTATCCCGAGGTTTATCGCAAACCGCCGTATCCAGGCCGTATCCAGATCTGATGAAGGACCATCACCTGGACACGACGACAACGCATCCCTGAAGTGCCAGCCTCATCAACACTGTGAAGGCCTCATGGACACCTAAACAAACTCGTCTCCATATCGGCGTTGTTACGTCCTAGGACGCAATGTGGTATGTTTTGTTTGTTATTTCTTTATTGTTGTGATTTGATGTTGTGTGCAGTTTGTCTTCTTTTTCTCTCCCTCTCATTCTGTGCAGGGCTTGATTGGGCTCGATCGGGCTCAGCTGTGGTCAATTGTGACTCCGACCCTAACCAGATGAACTGGATAAATATTGTGAAAGTTCTGATCCAATCTGACTTCTGACCTATAATGCTGCCTGAATCATGATCATGCACTGTTCGTTCATTTGCCAAAGGAGGACTGGCCCACTGACTGAGCCTGGGTCTTCACTCAAGGTTTTTTTCTCCATTCTGTCACTGATGGAGTTTTGGTTCCTTGCCACTGTCGCCTTTTTCATCTTTGTCGCCATTGGCTTTTGGCTTGCTTTTAATTTTATATTCAACAATATTATTACAACATTATTTTCCTGTTATCTCTGTAAAGCTGCTTTGAAACAATCCGTATTGTAAAAAGCGCTATCTAAATAAAGGTGACTTGACTTGACTTGTAATTATGAAGGTTCCATTCAGGTGAGCATGCTGCCGTTTACTGATTACTGAATGTAGCTGTGCTAATGCTAATTTAGCATTATAGCTTGTGTTGGGATGTTAACAGCGACAAAAACGACAACAGAGAACTCCTGTGGTAGTTAAAACGGTCTGCATTTCAACATGAGATTCTCCAGATCTGTTGAGCAGTAGCTCTCAAGTGCAGTGTGGTTGGTACACCAGTCATTATTAATATAAACACATTTTACCGGAGTCTTGAGTGCGGTCGGCACGGTATAGCATCCGTCTAGTTAGTTCCACAGCTTCATCTGGGATTAGCGCATTCAGCTACGTCTCCGTAAGAATCAAAGCACAACGCGTCCTTTGTGTTTATACCCAGCCATACTTCATCCATTTTGTTTGTTAATGAACAGACATTGGCCAGGAAAATGCTGGGAAGAGCTGGTCTACACGGAGCACTCTGTAGCCTGGCCCGAACTCCGGCCCAGCGTCCATGCTTTTACTTTCTCTCACTTTCTCTTTCTTCCGGTCGGTATAGTGATCCACGGAGCCTCTGATGCTCTGGCTAGCTCTGTGTATTCTGTTAAAGTCACTAGAATTGTTTGTGAACAGCACCCTGCAGCTCCTTCCAATGCCTAATAATATCTACCCTGCCATTAGTCCCCTCTGCCTCAGAATAACTAAAGCCAGGGACACACTTAACGACTGTAAGGCCGATTATGAATGTAATTTGATTCTTAAAACTAATCATGCCCAAACACGCCAAGTCAGAGACTGTTGTGTTCAGTCGTTTTTTTTTTTAAACGAGATTTCGGCTTGAATTTTCATGTTTTGGTTCACGGGTAGAAAACGGATAAATTACTTTAAAATTTGTTTTCCACATGTGGGCAGTCATGAGACGCCCCTTTCAACCGACTGGTCAAGCAAATCCTAGCCTGAGATGTCATCAGTTTTTCCCCAGGTTTGTTCAACCAAATAATTGTCCTCCGGCTCTGCTGCTATAGCAGCACCGCTTCTTAAACTGTACAGGGCAGGTCCTAGATAGGGCTTTCTTCTGTGCAACTTAATATGTTTCACAGAAATATTTATATCAAAAATATTAAATGTTAATCTGCACCCAGCCTGTTTTATTTAGCTGTGCGGGGTTAAATCCATGTGGTGAAACTGTGAAGCACAAACCAATGTTCAGTCAGGTGTAAATAGTATTCAAATGTATTCTAAAGTATTTAGATTAAACTTGTGAAATCTAATGAAAGACTTTACAAATTATATTTCTTTTTAAAGCATGTATCTGTAAAGCATTGTAATCTGTAGTGAAACACATTTTAAAAAGTAGCCTGAAAGAAGGTCTGAAAGAAATGCACAACCACAAGAAGTGGAAATGACCAGTGATGGAGAGTAATCAGTGTCAGAGAGCACACCACAAGTAAGGCAAGGGTATTCAGTTGCCAGGTTGTCCTGTATTAATAAGCTGACATTTATGCAATTTTAACATCACTTTTATCATCTCAGATTTTCTAAAACACACAGAGCCAGTGGTTTTGACTCTCAGTGCCATATCTGCACAAGTGGACATGGACCACAGGGCTCTTGATGGCTGCTTCAAAATATAAATGCCCTATGGGCCCATTATTTCCTTATGAATGGGATTGGGCTGTGCTTATTTTGATGGTTTGAATGAAAATACTGCGGCCATTTTATGATTGTAAATTGAACATTTCCACTTAATCACACTGTCAAGTAGGGCAGCTTTATTACTTCAAGCCCTTAGGTGCCTCAGTGCCAACACAAAATACAAACAGCCATATCATTGACGAAATGGTGGAAATCAGATTTTGGATGACCAGCTGGTGGCTTTTTTTTCATATAGTTTGTTGGGACACCAACCATGCAATGTCATGTGTTTCACATTGCCTCAATCTGGCTGTGTCAGACTGCATTAAGGGGCAGAAGGGACACCCATACCTCATTAAATATGTCAGGACTGTTGAAACAATCTTCTGGTTCTACCAGGTCTCCAGCAACAGGTTCAGCAGTCTTAACCCAGACAACAACAAATACTCGCCTTGCTCTGGGCTGAGTTTCCCGATAACATTGTCTCTTAGTGCGCTCTTAAAGCTGCTGTCCGTAACATTTTTAAGTTAAAATAATCCAAATTAATTATGTAAAAAAAAACATCTTCAGCCAGTGTTCAAAACTATCTGATTGCCATAGCTAGATTCAAAACGGTTAGCTTGTAATAATGATTTTAATTCCAGTGGTACTGGTGGGTTTTCGCGGGAAATTCGAGCATGTCTTTGCGTCATTACGTCACATCCGTACACATAAAGAAGGAGTTTCGGCTAGCCGGCTATACTGCGCGTGAGGAGATGTAGAGATGGGCTTTTCTCGCAGCACTTTACATGATTAAACTCATGGCGGATCCAGAAAGATCCAAACAACAATCATCAGTGTCAACTGGAGATTAACCAGTTATAAAACCCAAAAGACTTCGTACTTCGGATTTAAGGTGGAAAGAGAAAGAAACCGTCTCATGCGAACACAAGGATACACATCGGTGGGGCTTTCGAAACGGAAGAAGAGATGGCTTTTCTGCTGAACAAGTAAGACATTTCAATAGTTCAATCGTGTAACAGTACGTTTTCTTAATTCACACAGTTATGGAGTTTCCTTTGTTGTGCCTTTCTCGTTTAGCTATTATGGAGAATATGATTTCTGAACTACACAGGTAATCATAAAACACATTAAATAACATTAGTCACGCAATGCTGATGTTGTTAACATGAACAATTTGAGAACAAATTTAAGTAGGCTATGCATTTGCACGGTTGCTGTAAATCGCGCTGATTAAATCTAACGATCGCTTGTCATGTCGAATGCTTTCCCCCCCTTAGTTGATCAGAACAAAAATGGATGTTACTTACTTGTTCAGAAGACATTTTCCGGTGAAAATTCGTATGTTGGTCAAGCTTTCAAAAAGTGAATCTGTGATTCTGAATGACAGTATCCACACAGCGCGGTGATTGACAGCAGCACTCGCCTCAAAACACTGTGTTCATCCGCGCTGTTTCATGCCGATTTACAACCCACTTAAAGATGATAATTCCGCGAATCACTGCAGTTACAGATTTCGAACAGAGATGGCGACAAAAAGGGAAAAAGCTACGGACTGCAGCTTTAAGGTATAACTTGACTGAAGGTATACCATTTCTAGGCGTGTTAGAAAACTGCTTAAGATATACCTTCTTACGTGAGACGTTACCGGGTGCTGTCCGTGGCGATGGTGCTGAATCTGTTGATATCGATGACTCGAGAATCAATTATTCTCTTGTGCAGGGGCTGTTTATGTGAGAAAGCGCTGTTCTTTATAAAATAAGCACTTCAGAAATAGTTGAAATTGCATTTACTAGGACTCATGGGATATTATAAAAAATAATCCAAACTATAATAGCCTTGCCTACATATTTTAAAATTGTATCATATATTGCTGCCATAATAACCATTTAAAGGAGCATTTCACCCATTTCAACATGAATCTTTATTGAAAGTGGATCATATATGTAGTCGAAATGTAAAATAATTTTTGAATTTGTTGCCCTCTTGACCGAGAAAAGACAGAAAATAACCGAAGGGTGCATTTGTATGAAAGACTACAACACCCACAATGCACCACATTGCACAGCTCCGCAAGCCACACCCACTAATCCGGAACTGCGCGCACATCAAAGAAATCATTCTTTCGTCAACAAGGCTAACGTTAGCTGCCACCAGAGTTTGAAATTCATTTCACGCAAAATTTCTAGTAAGTGATAATGAAAGTAAAGAGACGCACCGACCGGTCTCGTATCTCTCACAGAGGAGCGGAAGCATAAACGGCAGATCGAGAGAGGAACAGGCCTGATTTTATGTTGTGTGTGGACTTCAGTCTTCAATGAGGGGCTGTTGGCTTATACTTTCGTTGTGTATTTGTTCATTTTACTATTAAAATGTTTAAATGTTCGCCGATTCCAGCCTCCTTCTTCCCACAACAACAAACCCCGTTAACGTTAAGTTACATTGGCAAATTCATTAGTGAATTACTCCTCGTTTGTATTTCTTTCTGAATATGGTGTATTACTGCATGATACCTGGATGTTCAGTCAGGCGAAACTATGGTGGTTCACATCACAACACAAACGTCCCTTCGTTGAAATTCTCTGCAGCAGACGGACTCTATCTGTGTCCGTAGCGCACAGCGAGAGCACAGGCACAGCAGTCCGCCTCAGCTCGAGCCAGTCCGGGCTCCTCGACCGCGACAGGCAGCCGCCTCCTGTTCCTCCATCAGCCTCAGCTGCTCTTCACTATATTGCGGCTCGTAAAGATAGCCACGAACATCGGATTCGAGCAGCAGACTTTCAAAATCCTCTTCTTCCATATCATGTATAGTTTCTTCAGTCATTGTCATACTTCCTATCTCCACAGCGCTTGTTAGCTTAGCTTCCAAAAACAAGATGGCGGATATTGATTTCGGTTTCTGCAAGTGAAGTCCCACCCACTGATCTGTAATAGGCCTGTAGGGTGAGTGGGTCCCACCCCCTTGAATAATAATGAGATAATGTTTGTAGTCTATACACTTTTCAATGAAATTTATCTTCCGTCCTATCGTGACGCAAAATGACGATATTTACGTCACGATAGGACGGAAGTAAAACACTTAAATCCTTTTTTCTCCCATCTCATAAAAAAAACAAGCAAAATTCCACCATCATTATAATATATGACTGGGTTTCTAACAATACAAACCTTAATGCAAATGGGTGAAGTGACCCTTTAAATTTTTTATGTGCTTTCTTCTCTTTCCCATTTTTGTTCTCTGAGGTGAGCTGCGATGAAATATTGTTCTTGTAAATACTTTCAAGCATTTCAGTAATAAAAGTGTACGTCACATAGCTACGGTGCTCGGCAGTGATCAAAAAGGATTTAAACAGTGAATTTTGAATCTCTTCTTGTAATCTCAGGGATGTGGATTCAGACGGCAATTAAATTACCACACGACCTGTTTGTCAAAAAACAGTAGGTACTAATTTGGACAGAGATTTTTACGCGGGTTGGGTGAGAAAAAATACTGATATTATGGATTCGGACGGCACTAAAATAACCAACTTACCCCTGTAAATGTTTAAAATACCGTACGAGCCCATGATAAACAATATTAGCGTCCGAATAGGACTTAACTGACAGTAGCCTATGCTTTCACTGGCCTTTAAAAGCACTCTTTAATTAAAATAAATGTATAAAATTGTATTATATATAATAATGAAAATTAAAATTCTAACAAAAAAAGAAATTACAACTGTAAAATTAATTTGATTTACTTAAAAAACAACAACGAGAAACACCAAAGCAGAGCATCCAAACACATTTTTTTCTCCATGCTCAAATCATATTAAAAGAAATTAGCAATAAGCAGCAATGCCTGCCATGGTCCTTGACTATACTGGTCTCTTTCAGCTGTGTCAGGGCACTGTGACCTTAGGCCAAACATAACAGCTTAGCTAGGAACACCATACAATTAACAGGAAAACCATTAAAAGACTGGTATGATTGCATACCGGAAAAAATTTCCGGTGGATCTTCTCATGGACAAGTTCCGTTAGGAGGGCAAGGGGAGAAGAACTCATTAACAAGTCCTTAAAGGATTAGTTCACTTTTAAAAAAAAACTTTTGCTGATAATTTACTCAACCCCATGTCATCCAAGATGCTCATGTCTTTGTTTCTTCAGTCGAAAAGAAATTAAGGTTTTTGATGAAAACATTACAGGATTTTTCTCCATATGATGGACTTCAATGGGACCCAAACGGTTCAAGGTCCAAATGACAGTTTCAGTGCAGCTCCAAAGGGCTTTAAACGATACCAGACGATGAATAAGGGTCTTATCTAGCGAAACCATCGGTCATTTCACAAGCACAAATGCTTGCCTTGCTCTGTTCTGTGATGCGCGTTCTCGTGAACTTTTCAACGTAATTGCGTATTACGTGACGTCACTAACGCGCATCACAGAACAGGGCTGAGTTTCCCGAAACCTTCTTAACACAACGTCGTTCTTAAGTTACACCTTAAGCTGTACCTTATCATTAATACGTGTTTCCCGAAACGCTCTTAGTTGAGTATACCTTCTGTAAGTCATACTTTCGGAAGGTTGGTCTGACCACTCTTAGCTTTACCTTATCACTGTTAAAGGTCTATATGAATATAATTTTGAAGTTTTAATACACCCAGACAGTGTTCGATTAGGCTAATTCAAGTGTTTTCATGCAAAGAATAAAATTGTCATTACACTGATTGTTGTTAGAATTTTAAGGCAGTGAGGAAACAACCTAACATTTCAGAGGCAGCCAAGGAGAGCTGAACGCAAACACACTCACTGAGAGTGGAAGCTCGTTCAGACCCGCACAATGTTAAGTACTGTGCTCTGTAACAGCAAAAATGGCACCAAATGTGAATTTTTGTCAGAGCTGAGGTTGGTTTTGGATAAGCTTTTTGGCTCCCTTTGTTTTTATAAAAGTACATTTTGAAAACGATATGGTAGAAACAATATTCTTTTTTTGGTGCAGTCTTTGCTGCCATCTGGTGGATCAATAAAAACGTAAAAAAAAAGAATCCGAGAGCAAACAGAGGCTTAGTTATAACAGTCTGGAACAGGCAACCGGGGTGCCATGTGTAAAAAAATCCTTTAAACATTTTTAAATTGCTAAAAACTGAAAAAAGGTTTTATTATACCACCAATCTCTGATTTCTCAAATAACACTCACACATTCATAATAAAAATGCAAATCATAAGATGTTGGTCTGAATTTCGGCGTGGGATTGTGCATATAATTTTCATTCTCGTGTGAGTGCCAAATTGATTTCTTTGTCGCAGCTTGTTGCTCTTAAACGGTCAAATACACACAAAAATATTGAGAAAATCACTCACTAGTTTTGACTAAATAACTTTTGTAACTTTATTTGATTAATCTGTATTTCATTTTTACAATGAAAACAATCCAAGATAATTTTACATTTAATTTATTCAGTTTAGTATGTCTTACCTAAACAGCCCTACTACTGTTAGACCTACCTGTATTTTTATTCCATTTTATTTATTTGTGCTATCTTTAGTACATTTTTCATTTGTTCTTATTCTATTACTGATTGTTTTCTTGTCTTTTAAACAAATTCAAGCTCTACACTAATGTAGGTCAAAGGGTGCAGGTGACAGAAAAAAGGTTGGGAAATACTGCTTTAAAAGACAAGATTTAAAAACAAAAACTCCAAAAGTCTGGGTTTACATGCATACAATACATATTTTTGGATACATACAATAATATTTTATTATTTTGCATTTGTTTATGTTATTTTAAGGTGTTTCCTTTAAAATTACACCAATTTTGTTTATTTGCTTAATTGTATGTGGGTAAGGGGAGGCTTCAAAATTCAATTCAAAAAGTCAATTTCAGGCTGAAAATAAACAAAATAAGCTTAAGAGTTTAAGGGGTTAAGTGAACATAATTTCTTTTCGAAATAGTCCCATATGTATCAGTATACTGGATTCGTGAAACCGGTCTTAAAGTGACCTAATATTCCTGCTGTCGACTGTGTCATTAATGTTAAACAAACATGAAAACACAAAGAGAAAATCACTCACTGCTCTTTATAGATTTACTTTAATCTATATTTAATTTATACAGTGACGAGTTTAACATATAACTTCTTTCTGTTGATATAGACTTTTTTTAAAATCCTTTTTTATTTCACAGGAATGCTATATTTGTTAAACTCTAAGCTGTTTCTAAT
This sequence comes from Chrosomus eos, assembly GCA_036326025.1. NCBI lineage: Eukaryota > Metazoa > Chordata > Actinopteri > Cypriniformes > Leuciscidae > Chrosomus > Chrosomus eos. Next base: position 29,679,843 of record CM070834.1, on the reverse strand, counting down.
CACGTCTAAGAGAGGGAATGGGAAATGTTCCACATGTTGCTTGCTATTTGCAAAGCAATAAATAAAGAGTTGTCATTTTCATGATACTTCCTCATCTCTTAATATTTTTAAATAGGTAGGGGCCTACTTAAAATACATTGTTGTTAAGAATATTATTTATCTCTGACTCTGTGATCGTATAGGTGACTGTATTGGCAAATACTGCTTCCAGTGATTGGTAATCAGTGATCAGCCCCAAAAATCCTGACCGGAGCACCCAGGTGAAATGGTTTTGAGCCGATTGTTTGATTTTGTCTGAAAAGAAAGGGGTTTTGTGAATGTAGTTTGACGATTTGGCTTTGTGTTTAATGTTGTAAGAAAATGGGTGAAGATTTCAAAAAATGTGTACGGACTTTAGGCACCGTATACCCAAGTCACTCCTCAGAGACCTCATTGTGAACCATTGAAGATTTGAGGTGTTATGCCGAATTCTGGTCCAATTATGTGACTCTAGTATTTTATTGTATATTTTATTTTATTATTCAGTGCAGTACCACAAAGGTATAATGTGAAGGCAATAATTTAGTGTCACAAGCTTCTGTTTTTTTTTTTTTCTGGTTTGGTTGACCCTCCAGTAAGAGGCTGGATTATTGGTATAATCTCATTACAGTGAGGTGATTTAACTGAGATTGAGTCAAGGGGTCAGTTGAAACCGGTTCAAACTGTGTACAGTATGCACACACACACACACCCCACACACACACACACACACACACACACACACACACACACACACACACACACACACACACTCGCATGCTGCTCTGTGATATTAGCCATATTTCTGCAATGGTACAGACTATTTGTTGTATTGACGACATAATTAAACAGGTAGGCTACGCTTATTATATTTTATTATATTGTTATGTGTAATTGTTTGTTGTCTATTAAATTCAAATGTTTTTTAATAGCGCATTAGACAGCATAATGAATCAAACTTGGTTTTCACTTTGTGCTTGCTATGTGGCAAATAAGTGATGGTTGACAAAATGTTGGTCTATACACTGATTAGGTGTGTAATCGTTTGGCTCATATAGCCTACTCTAGGCTACAAGATAATTATTTATTAAAATGCACTATTGAGTTTTAACTTGTTTTAATATCACACTTTCTGTTTTTGCTTTAATTGTATGCTGTCTTTTTCTTTCAATTAAAAACAAGTATTTTGTTTTATACAATACAGTTATAGGCAGGAACGCTAGTTCCAGTCATTGACTTTGATTGGTCACCAGTAGTTGGCGCCAAGCCTTTTTATGTGTGTATTATGATAATTGAATCATTCATTCATCTACCGATTCGTTCACTGATTCATTTAGCAACGTCGTGACTCCTCGGATCTCCTTTGGCGGAGAGAAATAGACGTCATAACGGAAAATATTGTACAATGTAAGTTACTCAATATTACCTTACTGTTTATTGAACTGTATAAAATAAAAGCAATATATCCACACTGACTAGCAATCGTGCTGTTGTGATGGATGATATTTCTGAACGTTACCTAGTTCAGTGGTCAAAATCACATTGACATCTCAATGGTTATTAATTATAAATAAAAACGGGAACATTTTTTTTATGTTTTTTTTTTTTATGTGGGGGGTTCACTATTTATATCCGTATCCGGTTTATTAAATTGTTTGCGAGTTAACTGACACTAACGTTAGCTGGTTTTAATGCAATTCACCAAAAATCATAATAGGGAGTAGCCTAATAGCAAAAGCTATGTAGGCCTAATCAACCGTGTAGTGTATGAACTTTGTAGGGATCGTTTGTAGTTTAAGCTGTGACTGTCTCCGAGTGCATAACGTGTCCAACATTCCACTCTTCTGCTGCGTCCCAATTCGCCCAATTATACAATGTACTAAAAGTACTGTTTTTGTGAAGAAAAAGTACATACTTTTGAGTGTGTAGCAGAAGAGTAGGCTTGCTTTGGGATATAGGCTACTACTTCGTCATAAGTGTGTATTCAGCGGACTGCTCTATAGGTCATCAGTCACTGCATCCTGTCAGTTTAAACTGTCCTGTCAGTCAACCTGTCACAGTTAAAACCACCCACCACATTCAATTTAATTTAATTTCTGATTATTAATCATTCAAACCCCTTTATAAACCTCTCTTTACTTAACCACCGGTCTCGCACTTTTAACATTTAACACGTTTTACTCATTGTTGTTCTAATCGAATCTTTGTCTAAAGCGCAATGGGTTGTGGGCAATTTTAGCCATTAGAGTGTGTGTGGATCTGTACTACGGGAAATCTTTTATTTATTTATTTTTTAACCAAATTCCAAGCTTACCTAGAAATATACTTTAAAATGTAGTGGTCAGGTTACTGAATGAAGCAGCCTGACGTATGTGGCTGACAAAAGCGACCTCCGAAGAAGGCAGTCTTCGAAAAGAGACACAGTTAGAGTGTGCTTCTGTGCTTCAGATTCTAACCGGAAAAAGTAAACCGACCGGGTATCTTTGGAATACTCTTTTCAACATACTATGATTTGAGACACACTAATTCTAAATTTGAATACTACTTAGGACAGATAGTATGCAAGTTGTGACACTTGCTTTCATTTTTTTCTCTTCTTCAGGTTAAATAAGTGCATCATCTGAGTATTTAAAGTGCACTTCTTTTTGAAATTTGTAGTGTGAACTGTGAACCCACTACTCACACTTTATATTACAAAACGGCATAGAATAGTGCATACGAACTCAAATTGGGACGCACCTAATATGTACGATTTTTGGATAAAAATATCCTAAAACCACTAAAATAATGTTATATAGTTTGTTGACTTGTGTCCTTAGATTTTCCCAGCAATGTTTAAATCCAGAGAAATCAGCTATTTTACCAGTGTAGTCAAGTCAAGTCAAGTCACCTTTATTTATATAGCGCTTTTTACAATACAAATTGTTTCAAAGCAGCTTTACAGAGATAACAGGAAAATAATGTTGTAATAGTATTGTTCAATTGAAAATTAAATGTCCCCAACTAAGCAAGTCAAAAGGCGAAGGCAACAGTGGCAAGGAACCAAAACTCCATCAGGTGACAGAATGGAGAAAAAAACCTTGGGAGAACCCAGGCTCAGTCGGGGGGCCAGTCCTCCTTTGGCCAACGAATGAACAGTGTATGATTATGAGTTAGGCAGCATAATGTCAGGAGTCAGATGGGGTCAGAACTTTCACGATATTATCCAGTACATCTGGTTGGGTTGGGTCATCCCGCCGGTGAGGAGATGAGTGTGTTGAGGTGTCCATGGGCCTTCACAGCGCTGATAATGCGTGTCGTCGTGTCCATGTGATGGTCCTTCATCAGATTTGGATATGCCCTGGATCCGGCGGTCTGCGGTAAACCTCGGGATAAACAGAGAGACTAATATTAGCGTAGACGCCATCCTTCTTATGATGTACAAAGTACATCAGGAATTATGGGAAGTGTTCCCGGTTCCGGCTGATCTAATCTATGCAGCCTAACATTGAATTATAGAAATCTATAATGTGTTATGTGTATGCTAAGCCAAAGAGATGTGTTTTTAGTCTAGATTTAAACTGACAGACTGTATCTGCTTCCCGGACCGTGTTAGGAAGATTGTTCCAAAGTTTTGGTGCTAAATAGGAAAAGGATCTACCGCCAGCAGTCGATTTTGATATTCTAGGTATTATCAACTGGCCGGAATTTTGAGATCGCAATAGACGTGAAGGACTATAATGCGTTAAGAGCTCGCTCAAGTACTGGGGAGCTAAACCATTTAGTGCTTTGTAAGTAATCAGCAATATTTTAAAATTTATACGATGTTTAATAGGCAGCCAATGCAGTGTTGACAGAACCGGGCTAATATGGTCATACTTCCTGGTTCTGGTAAGAACTCTAGCGGCTGCGTTTTGAACTAGCTGTAGTTTGTTTAATAAGCGTGCAGGGCAACCACCCAGTAGAGCATTACAATAATCAAGCCTTGAGGTCATGAAAGCATGAACTAATTGTTCCGCATTTGTCAGTGAGAGCATATGACGTAATTTAGATATATTTTTAAGATGGAAAAATGCGGTTTTACAGATACTAGACACGTGACTTTCAAATGAAAGATTGGTATCAAAGAGCACACCCAGGTTCCTAACTGACGTCGAAGACTTAACAGAGCAGTCATCAAGTGTTAGACAGTATTCTAGGTTATTAGGTGAGGAGGTTTTTTGTCCAATGATTAGAATCTCTGTTTTTTCAGAATTTAGTAATAGGAAATTACTGGTCATCCAATTTTTTATATCAGCTATGCATTCCGTTAATTTTGTGAATTGGTAAGTTTCGTTAGGTTTTGAAGAAATATACAGCTGAGTATCATCAGCATAACAGTGAAAGCTAATTCCATATTTCCTAATTATATCTCCTAATGGTAGCATGTACAGAGTGAACAGCAGCGGTCCTAGTACTGAGCCTTGTGGTACGCCATACTGAACTTGTGATCGATAAGACATCTCTTCACTTACTGCTACAAACTGAAAACGGTCAGATAAGTATGATTTAAACCATGCTAGTGCAATTCCGCTAATGCCAACATAGTTTTCTAGTCTATTTAAAAGAATGTTGTGGTCGATAGTATCAAATGCAGCACTAAGATCAAGTAACACTAATAGAGAGATACAACCACGATCGGATGATAGGAGCAAATCATTTGTGACTTTAATGAGAGCAGTCTCAGTACTATGGTACGGTCTAAATCCAGACTGAAAATCCTCGCAGATATTATTTCTTTCTAAAAAGGAACACAGTTGTGAGGATACTGCTTTTTCTAGTATCTTTGACAGAAAAGGCAGATTCGAGATTGGCCTGTAATTGACTAATTCTGTAGGATCAAGTTGCGTTTTTTTAACAAGCGGTTTAATCATAGCCAACTTTTTGGTACGTATCCTAATGACAAAGATGAATAAATGATATCTAAGAAGAGATCTATGACCTCTGGAAGCATCTCTTTCAGTAGCTTAGTCGGTATAGGGTTTTTTGCAAAATTCTTCCTCTCCTATAGCAACAAATGAATCAAAATGCTCCTCACGGAGACTACAATATACTCCCTGATGCGATACTGTAGTAGACGGTTGCATAGTTATAATTTTGTCCCTGATATTATCAATCTTATAAGTGAAGAAGTTCATAAAGTCATTACTGCTGTGTTTCTTATAAACTTCTGGGCTTGAAGCTTTCTTTTTCGTTAGTTTAGTCACTTGTTCAAATAAATACCTAGGATTATGTTTATTTTCTTCTAATAGGGTTGAAAAATAATTAGTTCTAGCATCTTTTAAGGCCTCTCTGTAAGCAATCGAGCTCTCCTTCCATGAAATCCGAAATACCTCTAGTTTTGTTTTCTTTCAGTTTCGCTCCATTTTTCTGGCTGCTCTCTTAAGGGCCTGGGTGTGCTCATTGTACCACGGCGTTGGACTATTTTCTTTAATCTTCTTTAAGCGCAGAGGAGCAACTGTGTCTAAAGTGCTGGAAAAGAGAGAGTTAAAAGTTTCTGTTGCAATATCAAGTTCTTCTAAGCTATCTGGGATGCTGAGATTATGAAACTGATTTGGAAGATTATTGATAAAGCAATCTTTAGTGGCAGAAGTGATAGGTCTAACATATTTATAACACGGAGTCGGCTTTGCAGCCTTGGCTAAATGTAATTTATACGAGACTAGATAATGATCGGAGATGTCGTCGCTCTGCTGCAGAATTTCAACGGCATCAACATCTATTCCATGTGATAGTATTAGATCTAGAGTATGGTTACGACAATGAGTAGGTCCTGACACATGTTGTCTCACTCCAATTGAGTTTATAATGTCTTTAAATGCCAATCCCAATGCATCTTTTTCATTATCTACATGTATATTAAAATCACCAACAATTAGGACTTTATCTGCAGCCAATATTAATTCTGATAGAAAGTCAGCAAATTCTTTGATAAAATCTTTATGGTGCCCTGGTGGCCTGTATACAGTAGCCAGCAGAATTCTCAAACGTGATTTATTGTTTACACTATAAATTTTTACATTAAGCACCAACACTTCAAAAGAAGTATATTTAAAACTAGATTTCTTAGTGGTTTTGAGAATATTACTATAAATTACAGCAACACCTCCCCCTTTGCCTTTCGGACGAGGCTCATGTTTATAACAATAATCTTGCGGAGTGGACTCATTTAAAGTAATGTAATCGTTTGGTTTTAGCCAGGTTTCTGTCAAACACAGCACATGTTATAGTCTTTAATCTTATCATTAACTATGAGCGATTTTGAATTAAGGGATCGAATGTTCAGCAACCCAAGCTTTATCGTTTGCTCATCTATATTATATCTGTTTTTTATTTGTTGAACATCAATTAGATTTTTAACCTTAGAAAGGTTTGGCAGTTTTTTGGATTTCCAAATTTGGGGAACAGACACAGTCTCTATATGATGATATCTAGGTGAAAGTGTCTCTATGTGATGGGATTTATCTGACCTTGGTGACGTGAGGCCGCTAGCAGACGGTCGGTTTAGCCAGTTTGTCTGCTTCCTGACCTGAGCCCCAGATTGTCATGTTTTATCTCTAAGACTATGAGCCAAATTACTAGAGAGAAGAGCAGCACCATCCCAGGTGGGATGAATACCATCTCTTTTCAACAGGTCAGGCTAGCCCCAAAAACTTTTCCAATTGTCTATGAATTCTATATTATGTTGCGGACACCAATTAGACAACCAGCCATTGAGTGAACACAATCTACTAACTATCTCATCACTCCTTCGAACAGGAAGGGGGCCAGAGCAGATAACAGTGCCTGACATCGTACTTGCGAGTTCAAACACCTCTTTAATATTAATTTTGGTGATCTCCGACTGGCGAAATCGAACATCATTAGTGCCGACGTGAATAACAATCTTAGAGAATTTACGATTAGCATTAGCCAGCACTTTTAAATTTGCTTTGATGTCAGGCGCTCTGGCTCCAGGCAAACATGTGACTATGGTGGCTGGTGTCTCTATTTTCACGTTCCGTGTAATAGAATTGCCAATTACCAGGGCACAATCAACAGCATTCTCAGTGGGTGTTTCACTGAGAGGGGCAAATCGATTTGTTATGGTAACCGGAACAGAAGATTGGTTTTTTGATCCGCGACTAGAGCGATCTCTCACCGTCACCCATCTGCCTGGCTGCACAGGCAATAACTCAGCCGGAACCGAATCATGTAAATGGTTCACTATGCTAGGCGCATCCAAAGTAGTATCTAAAGCTCGAGCACACTTACTATCCTCAATTAAAGTTTGGATGCGTGTCTCTAATTCTGAAATCTTCTCCGTCAGCCTGACTGTCTCCTTGCATTTATCACATATAAACCCTATGCCGACGGGGAAGGCTATGGTAAACATATGGCATGAGGTGCAAGTGACAATAACAGGACAAGACATTACTCACCGTGTTTGTTGACTGATTCTTACTCACCTGGGCTTTTTATGAACTCAGATGCGCGGGCGCGCACGAGAAAAATAAATAAATAACTGAGCGCACGGGTGGCGCCTTAACAGGCTAGCGAGATACTAGCATGTTGTGCTAACAATAACGGAAGCTAGCGATGTTAGGTTAATCTGTTAGGTAAACTGTAATTAGTAGTATAAACAACTAGAAATGATAGTAAATGATGGTTCAAAACAGAAAGAAATGCGAGGCTTAGACGGAGCTAACAGCCTCGGAGCAAACACACTCACACACAGCAGCAATGTAATGTGTAATGTGTAATATGTAATGTGTAATGTGTAAAGTGTAATGACCCGTGTCATTGCTTCATCTATCAATGACATCATATCCGCTACTTCCTTATTAACCATGGAAACACCAAAGACGCCCTAATATATAATGCATTTTATTAGACAGGTGAGCAACTGTTTGGATACCTTTAGCATCAGAAAACGAATCATTAGCTGTGTTTCCATTACAGATTTGAGAAAAACTTTTGCGATATTTTCTAAATGCCGATAAAAAACGATTGCGAAATGATGGCGTTTCCATTAACCATGTTATGCGACTAAAACTTTAATTTTCCCTCTCGCGATAAGTCATTCCAAAAATCATGGTGACGGATGTTGGTATGTTACATATATATCGCAACCACCGCACTAGCAATTATTTTTAATCGAAGGAGACGTAGGCGTGATATCCAAGCATTAATGGCAAGGAAAGCGCCTTATACTTGGGAGCGGCAGCGTATGAGGTGTTTCTGGGAGGTCTATAGTACGTGATTTCACAGAGGAACTGTGGATTCAGAATTTCCGGATGAATAGTTAAAGGTGCAATGTGTGATATTTCTGAGGATCTATTGACAGAAATGCAATATAAGATCCATAACTATGTGTTCAGTGGTGTATAAAGACCTTACTCAATGAACCGTTATGTTTTTATTACCTTAGAATGAGACATTTATATCTACATAACCACGGGCACCCCCTTCTATGAAGGTCGACATATTGTGACGTCATGTTTCTACCGTAGCCGACAGCGAACAAACAGCGCTACAGAGCGCGTTTCGTCACTACCTTGAAAGAGAAGCCGCAGAAAGCTAGAAGCTAGACATGAACACCGTGAGTAGTGACTTTTCCCTTGTCAGTGGTGTAAAATATGTAGTTGGATTGTTTCATGTAACTTAGTTCTTCTCCCTCGCTGTGTTATGGCTTTGACAATCAGCTGATTCGTACTATTGACCATAAAACAGTAACGTTACAGGAGTCACCAACCAACAAGTCGATCTTGGAAGCATTTTAAGTCGCGAAGAGTTTTCAAAACCAGAGAAAAACCCCAATATTTTTATTCATTATTTTTTATTAATTTGTGTGTAGTAAATGGTGTCTAAGGGATGCGGAGGGTCCAAAAGATGTCTTTTCAACATCTTTGTCACAAAAGTTGAACGTTGAAAATTACATTGAAATAAACATGAGTTTTAATTTAATGCATCCTGAGAGGGTTTAGCCTATTTGGTCCAGAAACAGTATAAATTAAATATAAATGAGACCATAAATGATGTTGAAAATATGTCCACAATGGCCACATTTGAACAGTTTTCAACCTTGTACGAAGAGGGTCCAAAAACCCAAAGTCAAAAAAAGACGTCATAAAAACTTTCATTCTGGCTCCTCAGTGGACGTTTTTTCAACGTTCAACTTTTGTGACAAAGACGTTGAAAAGACATCTTTTGGACATAATTTTTCTCAGTGGGTTGAGGAGTGAGTTAACTAATAAAATTATGTTATTGAATTACAAAATGAATGTATTTGTATTTAATTGTATTACTGAGGTAAAATTTGTAATTTAATTAGTTACCAATCAAATTAAAAGGAAATTGCTTTACATTGATAAAGTAATCCAAACCACATTTATAATGGGTAACTTATAAGCAATTACATTTCCAAAGTAACCTTCCTAACGCTGAATGTATGAGATTCAACACATTCTTTCAGCTGTGTGACTGTGTGGAATTTCTTTGAATTGGCATGAATTTAATTCCACTTCCTGTCATTCCAATTGAAATTCAAATTCATCCTCCTGTGGGGCGGAGTCAATTCAATTCAAATTCCAATTCATGAATTGAATGGAGGCCAATTCTGAAATTCTGAATTTTGCACAAGCCTGGTGCGCACTGTTACAATCACGTCATTTTTGCCGCGCGAACCTTTGCTCTCATGCCGACGCGTCGAGTATAAACAATGCTTTACGCTTTAACCAGCTCAGCCACAGTAACAGCTCATATTAGCCAGCTAAACTTTTACTACCCTGTTAGAAAAAATATGTAGTTGGATAGTTGTGTTATGGGTTTGCTATGGGGGGAGAAATGTGCTGGTTACGTTCATGAGACAATCAGCTGATTACTATTATTATATTATATATTAAGACCCTTGATCCTCACCTGACTATGGCTTTGTAAACTTTATCCATGATGTGGTTTATAATGGACTGTGGTACAGAAACAGTGTCAATGTTACACACTCTTGGCTTACTTTGGCTATTCTCTGCTGTCTCAGACGACGATATGTTTGTCCCGTTTTAGCCACCGTAGCTTCTTCGAAAGGGAGGGGTGAGCAGTGGGCGGAGCCCTTAGTGCCACTCGCAACCGAACCGCTAGATGCCGCTAAAATCTACACACTGCACCTTTAATAAAGAATAGTTAATTAATAGTTTAATAAAGAACTCTGTCTTGTCTTCTGTTCCAAACATAAACACCGAGCCGACGTCAGGTGACCTGTAATGAGCAAAAACTGTTTCCATTGCAGTTTTGCTAAATATTTCTTTTTCGAATTGCCTGAAAAACACCTCGTGCGAGCGTAAAAACTTTTTTGCGATAAATGGGAGTTTTTGCAAAATTGACGTGATTCCATTGGCCGTATTTTCAATTCGCAATTTCGATTTGCGCAATTTGAAGGGTAATGGAAACACGGCTACAGCTAGTAGCTAACATAGCTTAGTCAGTAAAATATTTATTTGTAGTTACAGTAATACAGCATTTTCTCCACTATACAATTTATTTTTAAATGAATTGCATTCCATTTAGCAAAACAAGTCATCCAGCTTTTATTAATAATATATTCTAATATCAATCTAGATTACTGGTGTAAGAAAAAAATGATGTGGACGTTGAAGATCTCAAAAATGAAGTTTATTACAGCATAGCAGTGGCAAGGTACACAAAGCACCTTGGGTTCACCGGCGTCAGAATGAACCCAGAACATCCAAATCTTAAACCTTTTATCCTGTTACAGTTTACCACTCTTAATGTAAATGAAGTTGCTCTTGTTGTAACCGCTGTGTTCTGTATGTTAATGAAGTTGAGACACCCCATTGTCTGAGAAGGTTCTCGGTGTCCCACACCCATTCCCATTCTACAAGAATTGACTACCATTTGTTCAGGATGTGATCATCCCGAAGGGTGAAGAAACAATATAACTTCACTTCATTCATCTCTATGATAATTAAGCCATTTTGGGGATGAGCTCATTCTAAAATATATTTTGCAGTGGAATCTGGGTCGAGGCAGACTACAATTTCTTACAACTGGAATCTGCAACAAGTGTCTCATACCAGGCACCGAGCGAATGCACAGAGGAACATTAACATAACTTTCAACACACTCAAACGTATTTTTAGTACGATTGTTTTGAGCAAGTAAAATAGCGCAGAAAATAGGGACATCTGGTCATCCTAATATTATGATTTACTGCGGTCCAGCACTCTTGATTGTGTGATTTTGTTTAAAATTAAGAGCATAGGCTATATATATATATATATATATATATATATATATATATATATATATATATATATATATATATATATATACAACAAAATAACACTAACATGCTAGGATTGACATTGTCCTTTTCCACAGTGGCCTTGTTTTTGGGATGAAAGCAGAAAAGGTCAGTTTTAGGGTGAGTAACGAGTAAATATTTAACTTCTCTTTTCCAGAGGTGCCTGTGTGTACATGACCAGGGGCAGCTTCTAATATCTACAGCACAACAGAGATGGTAGGATCACAAATAGAAGGACTCTGGGAACACATCCACACATGAGTGAAGTAAGAACCACTGGAAACATCTCACCCGTTAACATATTTAGTGTAAGTAAACTCGCATTACACTTTAGCGTAATTTTAAAAAGAGTACTTAATATGGAAATAATAAAAAAATTATACTTAAGTGTGTAATAAATGTAATTTTACTGCAATTTAAGAGTGCTTTTTAAAGTAGGGCTTATGTACAACTTTATATGGGATTTCTTAATTACTTCTGTTGTCTTTGAAATTGTAAAGTGTACTGCTAAATGTTCTGACAAGCATTGAAACTTGTATGCCATGTAGAAATATACTTGAAATTACACATTTGTAATTAAATTCAATTGGATTTCACTTTATTGATGGAATTGTCTTCCAAAAATGTTCCTACAGCGTTTACTGTCTCACATCTGTACACATAAAATAACAAAACGCAATACAATAAACACCACTTAAGTCAAGTCACCTTTATTTATATAGCGCTTTTTACAACACAAATTGTTTCAAAGCAGCTTTACAGAGATAACAGGAAAATAATGTTGTAATAGTATTGTTAAATTCAAAATTAAATGTCCCCATTTTGTTTTACTTACAACAAATACAACATGCAAGTATGTAAATACATAACTGGCTGCAGTGCATTGATTTAGTCCTTTCTTAATTTATTATTTTTACAGAGTGATGAACAAAAGATTTCCTTAAGAGTAACATATGCTAGAATTAACAGATTAAGTCTTCTGTTTGATAGTAAAAGTTGATCATCCTCATACAAAATATGAGAAGGGACAGACATAAAATGAAGTTTAAATTGTATACATAACACTACAGTTAAAATTCAAAAGCTCAAGTGAGTTATTTTCCTTTACAGTGATCAAGCGGAAGTGTGTCTGACTTTTGGAGAACACGATCGTCCAGTGGGAGACATGGCGATAGCAGCGCTGGAGTTGATGGGTTTCTTTTTTGGCCTTTTTGGCATGCTTGGGACGCTGGTAGCCACTCTTCTGCCATACTGGGCGACGTCCGCACACGTTGGCCCCAACATCGTGACGGCGGTGGTCAGCATGAAAGGTCTGTGGATGGAGTGTGTGTACCAGAGCACTGGAGCTTTCCAGTGCGAGACCTACAACACCCTTCTGGGACTCTCCACTGATCTACAAACAGCCAGAGCCATGATGGTCATCTCGTCCATCTTCTCTGTCATGGCCTGTGCCGTGTCCACCGTCGGCATGCAGTGCACCGTCTGCATGGACGGCTCTTCGATCAAGACCAAGGTGGCTGGGGCAGGTGGTTCCCTGTTCCTCCTGGCAGGGCTTTTGGCGTTGATCCCCGTGTCTTGGAAGACCCATGAGGTGGTGCAGACCTTCTACATGCAGAACATGCCAGCCGGGCTTAAGTTTGAGATTGGCGACTGCCTGTATGTGGGTTTGGCTTCTTCGCTTTTGTCCATGCTTGGTGGAGGGCTGTTGAGTGCATCCTGTTGTGATGATTTAGATGGTAGCAGGGGAAACAGACGCCATTACCCCTACCCTGACCGCACCGTCCAGCCTCTTTCCATGCCTTACCATCCAGTTACTCTACATTCCACCAATAACCCCAACTTTACCAACAAGAACCAGACCCTTAACAGCCATACGAGCACTAGTACCCACTCCAATACGCCCGGCCAGGATCCCAGGAAATCGGCTCGGCAGAACACAGCAGCCGGGTATGACGTCACCGGTTACGTTTGAGGATTTGGGCTAATCTGTGCAGTCGTTTTGTACCGTTTCTCCTAAAAGCACTAAAGTGATTAATACTTGAACCGTCAAAAGACTCTTATAATAGGTTGGATTGTTGGATTAAGGCGCAGGCAGGGCGGACACATTCCCAGAGAATTTGATTTTGAACAGAATATGAGGTGCTTTTTGGTTTCGCGTCTCACATTGGACAATGCTGTTCTTTGTTTGGAGGTTCAAAAATACAAAATAAACAGCTAGATGATTTTTAATATGAATCGACAGGATCATATACTAACATGCAGAGCTAATATTTGACAATGACTTTTCAGCTGCCCGCTTTTACGAAGGACCGGATCATAAGTGGACTTATACATACAAAATGGTTTTGTAGTCACATGTTTTTTGCAACTTTGACTGTTTTACACAGCTTGTTTGAATATTTTAATATGACAGTAATGTTCATTTTGTCAACATTAACAAATCTACATGCACTCACTTTGAGCTCTAATGATCATATTCATTTTGTAAATAAAGTTTTGGGTTGTTTATTAGTCTTTGGCTCCAGACTCTAGGACAGAGAAGCTAGAAGCTCAAAAACACTATGTTCATCTTGAATTTTAGAGTAAAAATGTGAAAGGAAGACTGGTATACATTGTAGTCTAAAGTTTAGAGAAAAACTGTTTTTTTTTTAAAATAAATAAAAAATGTTAAAATATTAAAATAATAAACAAATCATTCAGAAATGAACCTTTACAGTACAGTACTATAGTGAGTAGAAATGTAATAATGTAACACAATAGTTCTCAATTTTTTTCCAAATAATATTTTACACATTTACATTTTTGACTTTTTAATAGATGAAAATAGCTTTATTTTATGTTTCGGGACAGAGGTCTCTCGCACAAGGATGATCAAATTTGGCATTTAAAAGAGTGAAAACCCTAGGCTATGATTTTCCCAGGGTAAAATAATAGAAATTCTTGATACAAAATCATTTTAATTCAGCATCAAAACTCAGCATCAAAACTTAAAATGACATATTTGTGTGAAGGAAATATATATCTTCGGTCATGTAAGTGGTCATCATTTTCCCTTTAGTTGAGCAATTTAAATGGTCTTGCATTGTGATTGATTCATTTTTAAAAATAAAAATGTCCATTGTAGTAGCTAATAATATACTCTTAAAAATAATATATTATTTTTGTTAACGTTTTACATAACTTGCTGGCAGTGATTGAATCATCATCCTATTTTACTAAGAATAAAGAAGAAAAGAATATAGTGCCTTTTTAAAAACTGAATTAATCTTTGTAAATTAGCATATCCCTGGGGTGGGCGCAGCTCGTGATTGGGTGGATTTATCCTACTGAACTATTTGTTGTTCTTCAAATGAAAGAAGGGGTTATTTTTGTTTCATTAACTACCCAAATAAGTCCTCAGACACGTACAAAACAATATACTGAAGCCTGTGTTGTGTTTATGCTACGTGACGTTATCATATAAACAAGTGATTTACAGTAAAAGCACTCCAACTGAAACTCGACTGCATTGATTTTAACTCCATTTTAATGTGTAACTACGTGGGAAAGATAGCATAGCAAACATGGCACTGAAATGTAATTGATTCGTTTGGCGAGTACTTGCAGGGTTCATTGACTGCGAGCACAACCTTGCATATATTTTACAGAAGCAAAAGTAAAACATCTACACATAGCAACAGCAGATAGCAGTATCTCTAGATCATGTGTCACTCTGCTTCTGCTGGTGACTGTTGGAGAACTGCTCATTTTGTGTTACTTTAGTAATGGAGAAACAGTGGCATCTGCTGGTCAATTCACAATGTGACCTTATTTCCAAATGAACAGCATGTATAATTTATTATTTACAAAAACAGAATGAAAAAGCCACTTAAATACATTTAGGCGGGTTTCTCGTTGCAGGACTGTTCATCTTTTTGTATTGAAGAAGGGGTGTTGGGATCTACAGAGGATCCATCAGTCTGTGCATCAGTCTCTTTCTTTCTCTCTCTGCCAAACTCAATGATCAGAGGCTTTTCAAGCAGCTTGTAGCCATTTAACAAGTCTAGAGCAGCTTGGGCACTTTTGACATCTGCGAAACACAGAAGACAATTAATCCAGATGTTACATAGCATACTGTACCAGCAACTGTATACTTATGTGCCAGATGCGTTATATGAAGTTCTGCATTAAAGGGATAGTTCACCTAAATATTTCAATTCTGTCATCATTTACTCACTCTCAAGTTATGAAATTCTTCTCATTTCAACCACTAGCTGTCAAGATTAGAGGTCGACCGATAGTGGATTTTACCATAGACAGTTAAAGATTTTACTGATACCGATGACCGATTAATCAACCGATAGTTTTTAAAATGGAGTCCGAATGAAAACAAACATAACACATAAAATAGTGCTGAACTTTATTACAAAAATTGAAAACAGTACTGAATTTTTTTAATATAAAAAATATTAATATATTAATTATACCTGGTGCATTAACTAATGTTAAAAAATAAAATCGTATTAATCTTGAAATGAACAATGAACAATACTTTTATTAACACTCTTATTGTAATGCGTTAGCATTTCATATAAATCCAAACAGTCAAGCTTACAGACAGCCATCTTTAAATATCTACACAAAGGCCATAGCATTAAAATTTGATAATCAAGTGTTCTAAAATCGAGGCAAATAAAGTATATGCGTCTAATCAAAATACCAAAATATGTATTACAGTGGGTCGAAACTGAAATCGAATGTGTTTCTGATTTGTTTATACAGTCGTGCTCAGAATGAATGGCACCCCTGATAAATATGATCAAAACTGGCTGTAAAAAATAAAAATCTGCATTGTTTATTCTTTTTATCTTTCATTCAAAAAATTGTCAAAAATCTAACCTTCTAACCATCCTCTCAGACCTCGAAGGCAAACACATACTGCTGTTCTTTCTCTGCTAATGTTGCATCTAGACAACAAATGAATTACTTTATAACGATATGAAAACATGTACTGTAGTGTACTGTATATACCGTTTCAATGTCTGTTTTAAATCCACCCTCCCTCATCCTCACGTGTCAAAAGAAACTCCATGAGGCGCCAGTGATATTTTATTTCACCTCTAGAGGTCGTTCTCATACTGTATAATGACATCAAACCCTTCTCAGTCGCTCCAGTGACGGACACAACCTGGAAAAACTATCGGTATGGATTTTTGCAGATAACCATTAGTTCCAGCAATCAGTTATCAGTGTCTATCAATCGGCAGAACTGATCAATCGGTCGACTTCTAGTCTACGATATATTACATACTGCACCTTTACGCCTGTTGTTTGTTAAGGGAAATAATTTAGCACAATGAAGTCCTTCTCTTACCAGAGAGCGTAATGAAAGCCTGGCCCTTGAGTCGGCCAGTCAGCAGGCGGTACAGAATGGGCTGTTTGTCGTCCTTCTGAAACCTTGAAAAAAGAGAAACCAGCTGAGCCACGGTTGCCCGTGGACTCATGTTCTTCACACACAGGACCTACACACACAAGAGAGACACAAATGTACTCGGATGTATAGAAACATCTTTGCATACATTACCATTCAAAAGTCTGGGGTCAGTAAGCTTTTTTTTAATTTATTTTTTTAAAGAAATTAATACTTTAAATCAGCAAGGATGTGTTAAATTGATCAAATGTGGCAGTGGAGACTTTTTACATGGTTACAAAGATTTCTATTTTCAAATAAATGCTGTTCTTGAACTTTCAATTCATCAAAGAATCCTGAGGTTGTTTTTTTTAAATCACGGTTTCCATAAAAAATTAAGGAGCACTTTGATAATAAGAAATGTTTCTTGAACTTCAAATCAGAATGTTAGAACGATTTGTGAAGGATCATGACACTGAAGACTGGAGTAATGCTGCTGAAAATTCAGCTTTGCATCACAGGAATAAATTTACATTTTATTTAATATTAAAATAGAAAACGGTTATTTTAAATTGTAGTAACATGATTTCACAATATTACTGTATTTTTGATCAAATAACTGCATCCTTGGCGATTATAAGAGATTTTGTCCAAAAACATAAAAGAATCTTACCAACCACAAACATTTGAATATGATATATAATACAGCCCAACTTTTAAATGATGTCATAATATTTCTTACTAATTCATTACTTCTTTCGTAAACATTTTGTAACATTTCTAAAGCAGGTATGTTGCTATTATATCCACACTTACGTTGGATGGATTTCCTCTCTGGTAGTTCTTAAATCGGGGGAAATTCCGTATATCCTTTTCTGTCTCACGATTGTTCTTGATCTCTTCATCTGAAATTTCCTCTATCCTTCCACTTACTGTAACGGGCCCATCATGCCCTTGGACAAAAGCTGCACTCAGTGAGCCAATGGACTGACTAACTGTCATTTTCATAGTTTTAACTCTTTTTTCATGAGACTGTGGTTGGAGGACAGTGTCTGATACAGGGCTTGAATCCTGGGATACGTGTTGGTCTTTGGATGGGCTGGAATCAGTTGATTGGTCAGTTTTAGAGCTTGATGATTTACATTGGAAACTAGAGACAATTTTTGGTTGAGGAAAACACTCTGAAGTACCAGCAACATGTTTGTTCTGGCCTTCAAGAAAGTCTTTATAGAAATGGTTCATTGTGCTGACAGATGTCGCCCCTGCTGGCTGACCAGTGACTCTTCTTCTGTGAATAGAAAAGACAGCAAAGATTAAAGGGTTAGTTCACCCCAAAATGAAATTTCTGTCAGTAATAACTCGCCCTCATGTTGTTCCAACCCCGTAAGACTTTCGTTCATCTTCGGAACACAAATGAAGATATTTCTGATTAAATCTGAGAGCTGGATCACTCCTCCATAGGCTTCTAAGGGATTGAAATTTGCCATCCCTGAAAAGTTATTAAAGAAATCGTTAAAATAGTCCAAGTGTGTACAGTGGCTCGATCTTAAGTTTATCAAGCGACGAGAATCCTTTTTGAGCGCAAAAAACAAACAAAAATAACTACTTTATTCAAGTATTCATTTCCTTCTCTGTCGGACTCGGCCTCGAGATAGTTCACGTAGTATAATAGCGTAGAGCGTCTGTGTTGTACGTCACACGCATCACACACATGACCAGCGTCGGCCAATAGTGAGTCTACGTGTGACGTACAACACAGACGCACTGAGCAATTATACTACGTGAACTATCTCGAGACCCAAAGTGAAGGAAATTAATACTTAATATTGAATAAAGTCAATATTTTTGTTTGTTTTTTGCGCACAAAAAGTATTCGTGTCGCTAGATAATCTTAAGATTGAGCCACTGTAGTCACTTGGACTATTTTAACGATGTCTTTATTAACTTTTCTGGGCCGGGAAGTTTCAATCCCTTAGAAGCCTATGGAGGAGTGATCCAGCTCTCAGATTTAATCCAAAATATCTTAATTTGTGTTCCGAAGATGAACGAATGTCTTACGGGGTTGGAACAACATGAGGGTGAGTAATTACTGACAGAATTTTCATTTTGGGGTGAACTATCCCTTTAAAACAAAAAAAGCTCCTACAGCAGCAACTTAGTATTACTATATTCTCTAACCTCGATGGTAAAGGGCAGTGAGGAAACTGCAGCGGTCACTGCCGTGGAAAAGAGCCTTTTCAATCTCCATCTCCCTCCGGGAAAGCGGCCGACTGCTCGAGAAACGCTGAGGTCGGGCCAGCAGCTCCGCATGTGCCACCATTTTATCCCGGATGGCCTGTAGGCGCATATTCCTTGCCTCTGGTGCCACACACACCCCTCTGTCCTGTAAAATAGTGAATTGGGTGACATTGCATTGAGTGACCTTACCTACAGCCTTTACATTTCTCACTTTCCTTACAGTTCAAAATCACTCGGTTTAGAATCCACGTAATGTTAAAACTGCAAACAGACCTTCCAAGAGCTCTCCGGCTGGTCCCTGCATCTCCACAGCTCTATTTCAGTTTCTGTAAGGCCCAACTCTCTTAGAGCGGCCAGTTCCTGATCCCCGTCCTGCAAAGCCTGGAACTGGGACAGACTCCTCACACCGGCTGCCTGTTCCCCAAAAGGCTTGTATACGGCTGCTGGAGCAAAGCATTTCTTCTTAGCAACACACCTACAACAATGATGTGAATGAGGAAATATTTCACATATTATGTAAATACACTTTAAACGAATAAAATGAAATATATTATTAATACATTTACAATAATATATTACAACTAGAATGTACATTTCCAGAAGAAAATGCTTGCAGTGGCAAAATTTGCCACTCGGTTGCTAGAGTGTGGTACATGATGAAAATAAAATACATGATTTCTTAATAAAACAAATAAAAAA
This sequence comes from Chrosomus eos, assembly GCA_036326025.1. Taxonomy (NCBI): domain Eukaryota; kingdom Metazoa; phylum Chordata; class Actinopteri; order Cypriniformes; family Leuciscidae; genus Chrosomus; species Chrosomus eos. The sequence goes on along the minus strand of CM070834.1, from coordinate 29,660,182 downwards.
AAACACTTGCACGTTTATTTAAAAATAAAAACATAAAAAAACAACAGTGTGCTGCAGGGAGGAAGCCTTTTTTTTAGGCCAAAACCCCAAAATGTTATCGTGGGTTTTTTTTTAGAGGTAGCCAGAGTGATGCTTATTTACAGGTTGGCCTACAAAAATATGTCATCCCTGCAATGCTGCTCTATTGTTTCCAACTAAATAATCAGACACCAACAATCAAGTCAGTTACTGCTATGTGTGTGGACCAAATTAAAATCAATTATAAAGCTATGACTAGTTATGAGAAACTGACCGCTCAATGTTTACATCTGTATCCAGTTGCTGTAGTAGCAGATTGTGTAGTTGTCTCTGGCCCTCTGTCTCCTGTTCTTCAGGGATGGGCACATCATCACAGGCATGCCGTGTAACCCTGAAAATCACAAAACATGTTCATGAGGTAGAAAGCTGAAAATGACCATGTCAAATCCTTTTTATTCATTTTTAAATTTGAAACACACACACACACACACACACACACACACACACACACACACACACACACACACACACACACACACACACACACACACACACACACACACACACACACATAAATGAAGGTTTAGTTGTGAGTTTTAGTTATATTATTTATTTCCTGTCTCAGAAAACGCCAGGTACACTTAAAGGATTAAAGGAACACTCCGACTTTTTTGGACTTTAGCTTATTCACCGTATCCCCAGAGTTAGATAAGTCCATATACATATCTTTTTACTCTCCGTACGTGCTATAACTCTGTTTGACGCACCCACCGCTAGCCTAGCTTAGCACAAAGACTGGATGTAAATGGCTACAGTTAGCACACTAATCCCAATAAGTCACAAAACAACGCAAACATTTTCCTATTTACATGTTGTTATTTGTATAGTCACAGAGTGTACAAATAACAAGGTCATATGAGACACAGGCATCTTTTAACCGTATAAATATTGGGAACTATATTCTCAGAAGGCGAAGCACTGCTACTTGGGCGGAGTGATTACCGCAGCACCTGAGACGCACCGTAGTGAGGAGCAGAGAGTTCGTTCAGAGTTGGAGTAAATTAATAGAGTCAGCAATTACTAGACAGTAAAAGCATAGTTTACAATCATGGGTGTTCGCTGTATAGTAAAGAGCTGCGACAATAAACAGGGGAGACCCGGTAATACCATGATGTTTCATAGAATTCCAACCAAAAACGCTGACCTGATGAATCAATGGCTACTTGCTCTGGATATCGATCCAAACACACCTAAACAGATCATCAAGGACCATCGTGTTTGCTCAGTACATTTCACTCAGGACGACTATTTTGAAAAAATGGAATTTGCCACACGGACCATGAAACGTGTGCTGAAGGATACGGCCATCCCATCGGTAGCACAGATAAAACAAAGTGGATCACCTGCGGCTGCGGTAAGTGTTCCGTTATGTTTTTAGATGACTAGCCTACTGTAACAGTGCATTAGCTAGATCTAATGTAACGTTAGTGACACTAGTATATGAATAGGGTGGTCACTATATTATTACAGTTGTTCTCGGGCTAAGTAGCAGTGCCTCGCCTTCTGAGAATATAGTTCCCAATATTTATACGGTTAAACAAGGGCGTAGATTTGGTTTGAACATTGGGGGGTTGTAATGTTTAATATAGTTAAAAAAAATTTGTTCTGCATATTTTTCATATGATGATGGTACAAATATTGGGGGGGTTATCTCCCCCCCAACCCCCCCATAAATTACGCCCCTGCGGTTAAAAGATGGCTGTGTCTCATATGACCTTGTTATTTATACACTCTGTGACTATATAAATCATAACATGTAAATAGGAAAGTGTTTGCCTTATTTTGTCACTTATTGGGATTAGTATGCTAGCTGTAACCATTTACATCCAGTATTTGTGCTAAGCTAGGCTAGCGGTGGGTGCGTCAAACAGTTTTAGCACGCAAGGAGATGAAAAAGGTAACGTTATGTGGACTTATCTAACTCTGGGGGATACGGTGAATAAGCCAAAGTCCAAAAAAAGTCGGCGTGTTCCTTTAACCACCAGCAATCAGCTAGTAATTTGGCTTGCTTCATCAGTACAAGGTAAACGTTCACGTAGTTTCAGACACAAGTTTAACTTGAAAACATAAAAAATGCCCCTTCGCTTACCGCTTCATGTTTACACCAGAACAACACTTCCTGTTTCAACAAAGGAAACGTCGGTTTAAAGGATCGTGGGAAATGTAGTTTAAATCAAAGGACCAGTCGAGCAAATCTCATTCTTGCTCTGCATACGCACATCTGTGTCAAGAGACCCTAATGGGATGCAGAACAGTGATGTGAAATCAACTTCAATTAAATGTGGACATATTGATCATATCAAAGCCAACATTCATTAGCCATTTAATTAAAATGGAAATAAATTATGTTTTATTGAACTGCCCATTTATAGAATCTAAGCTGCCAATTTGTTTTTAAAATTAATGCTTATATATGTTTATAATCTTATACTCTACAATTTTCTTATTTCTAGCACACCACAGAATGAGGTTTCTGATTGCTGAAATTACTGTGATGAATATGAAACTAAACATTTATAAATCACAAGATTATTAATGCATTCCTCGTTTCCCAAATTGTTTTCATAATTTAAGAAACCAAATATTACATGTTTATACAGTAAAATAAAAATTCTCAACAATTTGTTAGTCATAAAATTTGAAACATGTCATCACAACCGTTTTTTTTTTTTTTTTTGGTATACTGACAATCCCAGAAAATAATTTCTGGCTGCAATAAACAAAATTAGGCTAACATCATTGTCTTGGTTAAACCTGGATAGAAAGTGCTTAACAGGGGAAAACAGGGAAACATTTCTCCAGTTAAAACTTCTAATAAACCTAGACCAATAGGAAATGACATATGGTATGCCAAACGTCCTTTTGAATAGAGAACATATTGCTTTAGTTGCAAAAACAGGGTCTGCGTGTGCATAAATAAGCCTCTATGAGTTAGTCATGACTCATTTATTTTCCACATTTTTAAGGCTGTTCGTAACTTTTTTTGTGTCAGTAACATAAAAGCGTAGATTGGTCTAATTTGACAACACACAGTACGACTGTCTGTCCAATGACTAACTGCTAGTGGATCATACACTGGATTCACATAATGGCTATGTTTATGCAACTGACCCCACTCACTAGGCTAATGACGTCACAGCCATGAGCACATTAACAAATGATCGCCCACATTTGCCCATGGTGAAACCACAAGGAGATTAAGATTGTTTCTAAAAAAGGGGGGAAAAAGAAAAGAAAGAAAGAAGAACCACCCGGTGTTATGTGTAACTAGATGTGGGGTAAATCCATCAAACGTTGTGCCGTTCCGGCTGTAGAATCGAGCCCGCGTCCCTTCACAGCCTCCCAAAGGATCCCAACTTCAGAAACGAATGGCTGAAGTTTCTATTCACTGATATTCCCGATCGTTACAGCCTGACATTAACGATCTGTTCAGCGCATTTCAGTCCGGACTCTTTTGTGAACCGGTCACAGTTTAATGCAGGCTACGCGAGTAAACTCTTATTGAAGGAAGGGAGAGTGCCGACTATATTTGACCCGACACCAAACCCGCAAACCGTAAGTAAGATTTCTTACTCCTTTTTTTTTTTTTTTTTTTTTACATGTGAAGAAGTTGGCCGGTGATAACAGGTAATCAGCATACAAAACCCGTTAGTACACTAACGTTAAACACCTTGTAAAGTCATAGACAGTGTAAAGTGCTTTGCTCCTTATTGCTTCATGTTTCCCATTGTACAATAACTTCCTGTTTCAATAGGAAGTGAGTACGTGAAGAGGATTATGGGGAATGTGGTTAAAACCAACGGAAAAGGATTGAGTGATAGCGACATGACGATTATATAGAAGCCCTTAATCATTAATAAACAACTTTATTTTTTATTTTTAAATATGGTATCCAAACTAAGAAAAAAACACAACTGACAGGGTTTTGAGACACTATAAGGCCTTGAGATACTATTTTGGCCTTGTTCTTTTTTGTATCACATTTCTTGCTATATTTTCTTCTTTATTTAAAATGTTATGCTGCTTTAAAAACAGAGTAGACCTACTGAGTACCAGGTTGAACACTTAAATGCATGCTCATATGGGCTATAATAGAGTATTTTTTTTAATTTAATTTTAATGTTACTCTTTTTTTTATTTTATGCAAACTAGCTTTTTGTAGCTCAGATTTCATAAATTGGGGCAGAATGAGTTTGTCTTTTATTTCAAAAGAAAGCGAAAAGAAATACTGCTGTAAAAAAACACATAGATAGTAAAAAAGCACCACAAATAAAATATATCAAAATGTCTTGGCAGGCCTGTTTTTTTAAATGAGGAAAAAAAAAAACTTTTTTATATATTTAAAGTATCTTCAATCACTAGTGATTGAAGATACTTTAAATATATAAAAAAGTTTTTTTTTTCTCCTAACAGGTCAATGGTATCAAACATTATGCATGATCTAAATTTAATCAGAATCCCCTTCTGTCAAAAAGCAAATCATGACAATGCATCTGTGTGAAACAGTATTCAACAAATAAATAAGCCAGGATATATTAGTGGGGTAAATTAATCAAACAATATGTGCAACATATTACATTCCCTCTCTTAGAGGTGATTAGGAAGTTAGGAACAGCTCAGAGCTTAACAAATATACAATTCCTGTAAAATAAATAATAATAAACAGTCTATCAACAGAAAGCAATTGTATGTAAAACCACACTCCATAGTCTTCACTGTATACATTAAATATGGTCTAGAGAGCCCATAGAATGGAAAACTGTATTTACCTCGGCATAGTTGAATAATAAGAGTTCTACATGTGAGCCTCAAACACCATTGTTTCCTCATTCATATGTAAATCTCGTGTTTGCAAAAGACGGCTGAAAAACGGGTGAATCCCAACATAACACCGACTGTGACGTTGCAGTCAGGATCATTCATATTTATGCCCCCAAAATTTGCATATACCAGCCAATGTTCTAGGCGAGGCAGTGTTAACAAACATGAACAGCCGAATCATCAGATCAGAAGTTGTGCAGGGATTGTGAAGACGCATGCAAAGACAATAGGGAAAATGGCAGATCATGGATATAAATGTTATGTTTCAGGCTGTGCAGGGGATGTGAGCACTTTTCATACCCTTCCCACAGAACAGAACTGTCAGGCATGGTTGGTGTTTATCTACAACAGGATACCGCAACATTTTAATTCTAAGTTGTTAGTTTGCTCTGCCCATTTCACCACAGTTTTTCTAACCTAGGACAATATCAAGCAGGCTTCGCTCAGCGTTTGATACCAAAGAAGGGGGCAATTCCAACTATATCGCCCTTACAATTCCTACCGCAAGCAGTGAGTAATGTTAGTGATTTTATCCACTTCTTGACTGTTGAAGCCATTTCTGTTTAAATTGAAAGTTTCTTAGTGAGCTAACAACATAACGATAATTTACCCTGAGTTGTTGAGATGGAATGCAAGATGCAAGTACAGTAACCTTAGCTAACTAGCAAGCTCCAAGTAACGAGCATAGTCAAGTCAAGTAGTCCTCATTTATATAGCGCTTTTAACAATGTAGATTGTTTCAAAGCAGCTTTACAGAGATAAACATATCATTTAAGGTAACAAAAATTGGTTTGGTTTTATAGCGGTTCTTGAATAATGTTATTTCCAGCCAAAGTGAGTTTTGATTGATTCACTTCCGTCGAAATGATCATTTGTTATTAAATTAGGGGCCGCTAAGACGACACCGTTCTCTCTAAACAGACTTAAAACGCGAACCTGTGATAAACGCTGATGGCGTTCACATGCGCATTAAGAATTGATTTTATAGTTTATGTGCGTTTGAATATATGTGCGCATGTTTGTAACCCCCTACAAACCATGCCTAAACAAACTACTTGTCTTGCCTATAAATTTTGATGCAGAATTTTATTTTATTTTATCACTTTGGGTAGGTACGCAAACCGGAATTTCCACAAAGCTTTATCTGTAGAGTGGTATAAGGAGAGGCTAGTTGGCACTTCAGCACTGCGCTGTCACAGATAACTGCGTTATCACACATAGATAACTAAATAGTATGACGACCTATTTACACAGAGGTTAATATTATTTTTTGGCCTGTGTTGTCATTGCTTGTTTGAGATGCGCCTTGACTCATCTGAAATGTAGGTGAGAGTAGGCACTGCAGTGAGGGCAGGAGGGAAAAAAGTGCAGGCAAGCCGGACAGTTCTCTCTTCCCGTATGGATCTGACACCTGTGAGATCAAAGACGGATATCGCGGGATTCACACTCGTGCAAAGTGTTGCTAATAAACTGGATGTAATGTGACGGTTGGGTGCAGATGATTTATTTTTAACAGCAGAGTCTGATGACGTTACAGCTGAGCATCTCTATGAAGTGGGTTTTCATGAAAAAAAAAAGAAGAAAACCTAAATAAAATCAGACCTGCAATCACATTCACTGATAGTCATGTTAACAGGTTGACACTTATTTAGGCCTAATAGAAAATAGGAACCTTTAATATAGGCCTATAGGCTACAGAATCAATATATATGCCCTCATATTTTATTAACAGGTTAACATGAGTTTGCCATTAAACATTTTATTTGCTCTTTGTACCAAATAATGCAAGCATTGGACAACAAATCTAGTAAAAAAAAACAAAAACAAAAAACGATTGTGCTTTCAAATTTAGCCTTAATTTAATAGTGATTTATCATAATTTGTGTAAAATCCAGAGTTTGTACTGATCTACCGATCCTGATGGAAATTAAGAAGCCAAGGGAATGATGCCTAATGTAAAACAGCCTAAAATACAATGAGGTGCAGTCACCAAGCGTTCGTTTTTAAACAATAACTTCATCTATTCGGTATCTTAGGTACAATAAAACATTAGCCAATAGATTCTACCTAAAATGACCATGTTAAACTGATAATAAGATACGATTAGAGTTAGCACTTAATATTTATTTAAAACGGCCAAATCATTCACAAAATCGTAAACAAAGAAATGCGCATGCTCAGGCTTGAAGCGTATACACCAATAAGATTGCTATATTATAATAAACCAATTCAATTGGACACGTGTCGCCCCGCCCCATCATGCAGACTGCATTATGGGGTACTAATACAAATCTGTGAAACAGCCAATCAGAGCAGAGCTCTGGTACATAAGGTAGAGCTCTTAGGTACATAAGGAAATAACAGGCCGTTTCATTCTTGGGACAAATCCTAGGGTTGTAAATGGAGATGTAAAACCGTATCTGGAGAATTTTCACAGCAATTTTTACCTAAGCCACATATCTTATAATTTTATCTTATAAAATATTGTATCAATGCATTCATTCTATGGCACATTTAATCATACTATATCTACTAAAGGGCAGTGAGTGAGTTTCTCTTTGTCTTATGTTGTTTGATTAACATTAATGATGACACAGACGGCAGCAGGAATATTAGGCTTAATATTAACTTAAATAAGTTAATGGGAATGGTTTCACGGATCCAATAACAATACTTATACGACTATTTCCCAAATGTTTATGTTCATTTAAGACAAAACCAAGCTAATTTTAAGCGAATATCACCAAGCTGGAGATCTTTTTTATATATGCGTATAATAATTTAGACCACTTAACTTAGTAATTGCTATCAGGATGTGAAGAAACTTTCAACCAGGATAACAAAAAAACGTTTCTAGAGCAAATCACTACCCTGCCTTTAACACTGAGAATTAGAATAATTGTAATGTGACGGTTGGGTGCAGATGATTTGTTTTTAACAGCAGAGTCAGATGACGTTAGAGCTGAGGATCTCTATGAAGTGGGTTTTCATGAAAAAAAAAGAAGAAAACCTAAATAAAATCAGACCTTCAAACAAACACCAGATGAAAAAAAAGACTCCCAAATGTCCAGCAATTCTAGCAGAGCATTTACTGTTTTATGATGTAAGCATATTGTGCATCATTTACATGATCTACTATTGAATTTGATGTTGATTTGATAGGAAACAACTGCATTATTGCCATTGTTCCAGTTGAAATTATTTTAAATGCAGCTTAAGTATTTGACATATGACATATTAACATTTAACTTTTATGCACTGCAGTCAAAGCCATATAGGCTAATGTGTTGTTTAGAGATAAAACGTTCAGATGGGTTTGAACTGCTTTATGCATTGAGACAGACTAGCTTATTTATATTATTTTTAAATTGTAAAGAAATAAAGATCCATCGTTGATTGTCGAAAGAATTCCAGGTGCTGTTTACTGTCAGTCAACAAGATTTCATGTAGCATTTTTATCGGCCAGTCGGGGAAGTCTATTTTGATTGGTCCAGGAGCTTTTTACTGTGCAAAAGCACTGAGAGATTCGAGCTCGCGCATTACATGGACCTGTCATTAAAATAACGCCATCCACTCCGGTCTGATTTGTGAACCGCTCACAATTCTATGCAGGCTTAGCAAAGCAGCTGATATTAAAGGATGGGGCAGTGCCGACTATATTTGACCCTATACACACCAACCCTGCAACTTACGAGTAACTTATTTAAAAACTCTTTGAACTGTCAATTTCAGATGTATTTTATTTTATTAAAGATTCATATTAAACATACAACAAGGCACATTGCAATCATATTCAATCAATCTTACAACATGAATTGAACATAGAGTACAACATTGCTAAATTTTCCACAAAAAATAAATAAATAAATAAATAAATAAAGGGAAAAGAGACCAAGGGACTCCGCAGTAGACACTAAGGAATGAGCTTGCATAAGTATTCATGAAACTTTTTTTTTTTTTTGCAACATTTCAGGGATTGTTTATACCTAATTATATAATTTACCGGTAAGGCATTAAAGACAGGGGATGTTATAAGAAATTGACATTTGTGTATGAAATGTCACTTTCAGATGTGTCCCTTACCGCTTCATGTTTCCTGTTGTAAGGAGACTGCACAGGAAGTGTAGGTTGAAAGGATTATGGGAAACGTAGTTGAGAACCAATAAACTAGTCTCCTCAATCCTCTGCTATAAAAATTCTGTGAGAATAACTAGAATAAAATTTAAAAAAAGCTGATTCCTAAAAATAAATAATATTCAATAAATAGTAAATAAACAATATTTTCATTTAAAGCCAATAGAGCTATTATCTAATATATATATATATATATATATATTATAGGTTTTAAAGGGTAACTAAACCCTAAAACAACTTTTTTTTTTAGTTCATGATCTGTAAGACTGGGGGCTTTATTAGTGCTGTTCATGATTTGAGTATATTTTTTGACATTTGGGTATAAAGTGTTTTAATTCTACAATACATGGTGTAAAAATGTGCTGCCCTCTTCAGGTTGAACGGTGGCTACAGCAGTTGAATTTTCATATGGAAGTTGTTTCCCGTAAGTAGGCACCAGCTCACCACACCCTTGGCATAGGTATAAAAACATCTTGTTCCATCAAAACCACTGTAGCGAGCCAGGAGTTGGAATTGCGAGTATTGAAAACTAACAGGATAGCGTATATTAGTATCTAGTTAGCATACATTTATATAGTTATTTTGATTATTTCCTTTAGCCTAGGTAGTTAATTAGCATAGTTGTTAGTGTAGTATTGTTAGAAGCATAGTTTATTAGCAGCATAGTATTGCATCAGTTAGGATAGCTTCAAGTTAGCGTAGATTTTTAGCATTAGATTTATCTAACACTATCTCACGACCAATTCGTACGAATTTGTACGAGTGATTAAAAGGTGGCTAATTCGTAAGAATTCGTACGAATTTGTACGATTTGTCTAAACCCACGTGATGGGTAGGTTTAGGGGCTGGGTCAGGGGTAGGTCATTCGTACGAATTCATACGAATTGGGCAACTCGTAAAATATGTACGATTTAGCAAAAATCGTACTAATTCGTACGAGTGAGGTCGTACGCATTGTTACGAAATAGCCACCTGGTAAAATTTGTACGAATTGCCGCGAGATCAGGTTGATTTATCTGTATTTAGTACAGTGGTTAGGATGGGACGGACGTATGCGTAGTGTTGCTGGTTGCAACAGCACTGCTGAACTTCATAGCTTTCCAGCAGACTTGGAAACTAGGCGCCAGTTGTTGCATGCACTTGGCCTGGAAGACCGTGAGTTCTCGCCTAAAGCTCTAGTGTGCAACCTGCATTTTACATGGGATTGCCCCTTGAGTTACCCTTTAAGCAGATGCAGAATTAAATGGTAACTCCCAAGTTCGGTGAGTGGGTAATATATTTTTTAAAAGTGTGAGCGACATTATTAAGTTAATAACTAATGATCTTTGCAACGGAAGTGAATCATTAAAAACTAACTTTAGCTGGACAACAACTTTATTCAATTTCATTCAATTTCAAGAGTTGTTGGACACTTATTGGTGGTGAGGTTAAAACCATGGGACCGTGGTGTAGTTCGTTTATAGCCTTTTTGCGTCCACATCTATAGGCTTTACAATACACAAGTTATGTCCATCTGTGGAAATTAACTTGATGGATGTGTAAGTATGATATCAAACTTTTGGTGATAATTTAAAAGCATATGGAAAAATCCTTGGGTTTTTGTTGAGGAAACCAGTGTGATGCTAACTGCCAATATGCCTACAAAATGATGTCATACCTGTACCACTCTATAGACTTTTATTATTTTATACAGCTAATTATATTTAAAGTTATAATCCTACCACTATTCTACATTTTAGAAAAAAAAAAAAAACACTGATTTATTTTAATTGAAAACAAAATTGTCCCTAAAGTAAGCAAAATCAGATAAAAAATAAAAATTAATTTTGGGGCCCTAAATGTCTGATATTTCTTACTTTAGGGGCAATTGTGTCTCCAAAAACATCAATGAATGCACATATGAGGCATCATCTTTAGCAAAAGGACCACAAGTACATCCGAACATCCGGTGCAACTTGACGTCATTATGAGTTGACCCGGGTTGTGTGATGATGTTGATGATTCTGAAGTCCTATTATCATCGCAGTGGCGCGTTGAGCGCCGCTGCTGGTTCGGGCCACACACACACACACGCAGCGGCTGTGATTGACACAGCGAAGGGGTGGGGACGCAGGGTGGGGTCAGCAGCAGGGAGAGGCGGAGGAGAGACTCACAGCTCGAGCCCAACCCTGAAACACGGCAACAAACACACACTGAAAGACGACCGGGGCGACGGAAAGAGGGTTTATTTCTCGACGCCGGGGATATGATTTCTGTGATCCGCCGAGGCAAAGAGAGCACCCTTCTCCTCTAATACTGAGGTGGAAAAACTGACATCGACTGTAATTCAAATATCACCCCGCCCGATCCGATCGACCCCCCCTCCACTCCACCCCTCCGCCGCCGCTTAGATACCGAGATGCACACGGAGACTCGGAACAAAAAAGTAAGTCCGTTTATCGTTCGCTATAGACTCATTTGCGACGTAGCCGGTAGCTTTAGACGGCAGTCTGTCCTATTTCCATTCCGCAGGAGTTCCTCATCTATGAGCAGTTACCCGGTTTCGGTTTGCTCGCCGTTAACCGTAACGAGCCTTTAATAGCTGAGCTGCTGGGTGATTACTTCACTTCTGTGCATGCGCCTCTGAGCCAGCCCGTTATCCGAAAGCCTCCTAACGATAATGCTGGTGCATTTGAAATACTTGTGCAACTTGTGAGAAAGTCAGAGTGTCACATCCGTCAGGGTCGTCTTATCTGCAGTGCTGTTTTAAAGCTGTGAACGCAGGAAGGAAGCGCGCCGAGTGCCGCTTGCTGGAGAGACACCATCTTAGCTGATTTCTTAAAGGGACAGCATCCTTGAATTTGCATGCGATGAAGAAATTGTTGTTGCTGCTGTCTAATTCTGTGTTCTATCGTCTTTTGTTATCCGCTCTCAGTTATTAAAGGGCTAAATATTAATGTGTTGCCGGCAATGCATTGCCTAATAAGAAACTACAGCTTGTACGCAACTAGGACTGTCTGTTTGATATTGAAAACTGTCATGAACATCCCATGACAAGGTGGGGGTCACATTTGTTGTGTGCATTTGTAACTATCATGTGTAACTATTATCATATTTATTTGTTGTTGTTGTTGTTTTTGTTGCACGAAAGTATGTTCTGGAACTTTTAAAGGGTAATATTGACATTTAGAGCTGCTATAATGCCTGTCACCATCACAAAATAACAGCCTAACAGGATGTTTAGCACCCCAGCAGACAGCAAAGAGGTTATTTTGTTATTTTGGAAAATGGTTTACCAAATGAACATTTATGTGTGATGGCCCGGACAACGGTCATTATTCCGAAATATGAACTATTTCACAGCAGAATGCAATTATTCAGAAATATGAACTATTTCATAATATATTTAAAATAAATATATTTGAAATAATATATATTTGACTTATTATTGCAAGATATTTGGACACTTTTAGATCTATATATATATATATATATATATATATATATATATATATATATATATATATATATATATATATATATATGTATATATATATATATATATATATATATATATATATATATATATATATAATTTGTGGATCTAAAATTATCCAAATATCTTGCAATAATCAGCCTGGCCAATATATTCATCCATCACAAAGATGCATCGTTAAGGTAATTAATGGTAATAGTGGTTTCCCAAATTAATGGTTAGTTATATAGCAATGCCTTGGACAACAGTCCTTATTCCAAAATATTTGACAGCAGAATGCAGTGATTGGCCAATCAGAATCAAGTAGAGAGTCTCATTTATTAAAAGAAAAACAAAAATCATCCAGCTTATTGGATGTGATCATCTCAATATGCCTAAATGTCTTGCCGATATATTAATCCATCTCTACAAAGACGCTTTGTTAAGGTATTGCACATTTGAATCTACTCGGTAGAGCAACTCGTAAGTTTAAAAAACATAATGAATGTAATTGTACACCACTTTTTGCCTTTATGTTCTGTTGGTGTGTTCTGCACTTGAGCTCATTTCTTTGGAGCAGCGTCTCCTGCAGGAGCAGTTACTGAAGGAGTCAGGGAGGTGAGTGGACTGAGGCGTTATCATTGGAGGAACAGAGAGTGCTCTGGGCGTGCCAGACAGCTGGTAATCATTAACATCTGTGGACAAACTTTGGTCAAAGTGGTTTAACACTCATCTAACCCTCTGTAGGTCTTAGCCTTTGGGTTTTGTCAGGTTGACATAGTTTCAGGAGGGTGTTCTAGGTTGAGGCATCCATTGGCAGTCTAATCAAGCCTGCTAGCCAGGGGGTGATGTAAAGTGTATCTGTTTTTAGGAGTTGAGACAGTTACGGACTGTCACGGTCCAAGAGCACAGTTATTTTTAGGAGAAGGGTGCAGTCAGGCCTGGGTGTGACTGAGGTTGTGTTTTTGCAGGGCGGCTATGGTGCACGCCTAGCAGTTTCTCTCACTCCCTGTCTTAAATCGCCTCTCGTGTTTTTGACTGCACTTCAGTCACACCCTTAACCTGTCCTAAAGCTTAGCTCTAAAAGTGCAACACAATTAGTCAGTGTTCAGTTTTGTATAAACTTGATTCAGTATCACTCTTCCTCCCTTAGATATTTCAGGTAAGTCAATAATATGGTGTAGTTCCTCAACATCACATGCTTTGTTGACCATTGACCCCTCTTAAAAACCCCATTGTCTGCTCTATTGTCAAGAATGTTAACCATGTGAAGTTAGAGCTTCTGACACCTTCAGTTTAGGCCTTTTTCTGAATACAGTACAGTGTGTGAATACAGATACAGGTGGGATAAGTCCAGCATGTCTTTTATGATCCACTAATAGAAGGTCATAAAAGACTCTCACACTCAGTCAGGTGTAAAATCCCTTTATATTCTTACACCCTGCAGACCAGGGTCAACATTACACCTGCAGATCTGAAGTTCTTCCTGTTGTTCACTGGTTTGCTGTTGTGGATACATGGATGAGTACTTAATCATTGGTATAATAGTCTTTTTGCAGTTTTAATTGCTCATAAGTGAAAAACTTTTTATTGTAAAGCTTGTATTTCAGTAAATATTCAACATTTCAAGAAAGGTTGAACATAAACATTAAAGTCCCCCTGTAGTCATTAATTCTATCCCTTAAAACTAATCTTTGATCACCAAAATGACATTTTCCTGTGAAAAAAATAATAATTTATGCCTTAAAATAGCTTGAATGGACCTCTACACCCTTATTTTGCGGATCCACAAATATGCAAATGAGTCCACCCTCCACTCACTCACTTACCCAGCTCAGAGATCCACTCGCTCAACTTTTACTCAAGTTACTGTAATAAACTCTGCTCAAAGGTATCGCTCTATACAACGTCGGATACATAACGGTAATATGATTAGCCTTTTGCTTGACTACGTTATCAAACGGCTAATAATGTGTTTCTAATGTTACACAAACCATGTTCTCGTTCGGCGTCTCAGTCTGCCTTGTAAAAATCAGCATGTCAGTGGAGAAAGGCATATAATTCATCATAACATCATATACATAATTCACCCGCTAAGTTGTTAAATGTACATGATTTTTCATATCAACAGAAAAAATATACTGGTATGGCTGCTTTTGAGATTCCCGTGCTTCACAACAAAGTAATGATGATATTCAAAACCCGCCGGCACGTTGACATGATTGTTTACAAGGTAGTTTGTGATGTAAGAAACACCAGCGTTTTCAAACCGAGTTTTTGAGACTGTCTTTGGTCCACTGCAGTGTTAAGGAGCAAATACTCAGCAATGGTGTTGTCTTATGAATTTGCACATGGTTTGTCTGAAAGCATAATAAAAACAACAGACATATAAACAACAATACAAACTTGATTTTCACCACAGGTTTTTTTTTTAAGTTGAATGAATGTAGTAGGCTACCATTTAAGCCCAAAGTACGCACAGTTGAATGCACAGCCATTCAAAGTATACTTTTCTTTTGTATGCTATTTGATTGGAGGTCAACACATGCACACTAGAAAGTTTCATCCTTGTCCAGTGGCTTTATCTCAAAGTTCTGAGTGATAAAAAGTCTTTAAACTAGAGTTGCCAGTGTCTTTTAACCCTCTCACACAACACAAGTGCTCTTCAGCTTCTACTGCCGGTTGCCGTCTCCAGTTTCTTTTCCGACTGTGTAACAGTGGTCTTGGCCAGTTTTGCCACCTTTTGGATTAAAACTAATTAGTTCATATTGCATAAAGAAATTCAAGATTAATGTGCTGATGACTAAATGTGTTTCTCGCACAGTGCACGTATACCTTAGTGTGTGTGTAAAAACCAAAGTATGCTTTGGGCTTTAATTAATAAGCTTCGAACAGATACATTCACATTTTTGTAGAGGTCGACCGATTGAGTGGTTTTGCTGATTAATTGTCAAGATAAATGTCAAAAATGTACAAAACAGTTTTTGGCAAAAATCTAGTATTTTTAGCCTAGAAATCTAGACGCACCCTAGTGGCAGCAAAAGTTATTTTGCAGCAAAGTGTGGTCTAGCAACTCTCCGTTGGCATTCGAGCTGGAAAAAACAAACTCTGTTTAGGCCAATCACATTGTGCATAGATTTGGTGGGTGGGCTTAACATAATGACGGAAACGTTGTGACCGTTCCGTGTGATTTCCATAGGGGATTTCCTTGCTACTTGAAAACAAGGAAGATGCTGCTGGCGAACAGCGGTCTTTCAAATCGGCTTTTGCCGCGATTCTGGATGACTTGGAGTTAAGAGAAGGAAGATGTGTTTGGAGTTTTGACGACCGGATACGGCAAAAGTTTAATATCAATTAGCTCCGCTGGTGTAAAAACACATGGGACTCACTCAGCCACAGCGGTTCGTTGCTCTGGTTGGTTGTAGCGCTATTAGGGGTGTAACGGTACATGTATTCGTATTGAACCGTTTCGGTTCGAGGCTTCCGGTTCGGTACGCATACAAACCGAACGATTCCTTGGACCATTTTCCTGCCGACAAAATCCGCGCTGGCGCGAGCGCGACCACCACAACCAACGTTGCGCAACATCACATGGCAAACGTAATGAAAGCGAAACGAAACTGCGCTACTCATTATATTGTGCATTACGGACAGTTTATCAGTTCGGACCAGCAACATAGATCTGTGCAGCGCGAGCTCTATGAGCGCGAGCCGATCTCGATCAAGCGACACTGTGCTATGAGATCCAGTGAAGAAAACATTTGAATTCGCCACTGAAGTAATAACATCGCTGCGAGATCTAGTGAGAAGCGTTCACATGTCTCTGTTATTAACCGCAGATCTCTATTAGATCAAACAGCACTGACGTGGAAACCAGGAGAAACATTGTGCAGTGAATGAACTAGTAATTAGGCTTTAAGTCCACAGATCAGCAACATTCACCATAGTAACACTAATTGTAACTAGTTTGCCTGGAATAGTGAAATGCTTTCAAGTACTTCACGCATCTTTTTCCAGCACTTCAAAACTCAAATATTATATAAATAAATATATATTTAAATGTCATTTTTAATGTGATGACCAAAACATTATTTATTCATCCTTCAAAAATTACCCCCATTTAAACCTGAGTTTCAAGATGTAGGAAAACTCACACTTATATAAAAAAAAAAAAAAATTTCTTTTAATAAATAGGACATTTCTCTGGCATTTCTTTCTTTTTGCTGTATCGAAAACGTACCGAACCGTGACTTTAAAACCGAGGTACGTACCGAACCGTGATTTTTGTGTACCGTTACACCCCTAAGCGCTATCCTATTGCGTGCCGAGGGAATTTGAAAGACAACTGTTTATCCCGCCCCTCGGATTGAGGCATGCCAATATTGAGTTCCCAGACCTAACATCTTGATAGGTCTGGCTTGCCAGGCTATAGTATTTTACTTTGAGTTATGTTTATTTTCATTTAGTATCCAAATTAAAAACGATCGGTTGATTATTTGGATATCGGCCAGTGCAGTCCAACTTAGTTATCGAATCACAAAATTCTTTAGCCTGCTGACAGGTTTTATGAGGGTTTTAGGTTTAATTATTATTATTTTTTAAATTTTATTAAGAAAAGGAAACCTTATATTCTCAAGGAAATCACGAATGAATCAGCCCTCTGTCATCTGTAGAAATGACAGTTCGTTAAATGCAATAATCCAGTCCTAGCTTGAGCTCCAAAAATGAATTTTAGGACCATTGACTTCAATATTACCATCTGCCCCTTCATTTGGTTCGGTTTCTCAGCATTTTGGTTTCTAATAATCTGTTTTACACTAATATCCACCGTTTTCAGCTCATTGATTGTGCACACGGTACATTATTCTACTGAAAGGCCTCAGTATCAGTTAATAAACAAAGTGGACGGACATATTTGAGCTCGTGTTTTTGGTCCTCCACTTTTAACATTGTAATGAAGCAGAGTTCACAACCCATTTTACATCTATAGTGCATGTGACATTTTCAAGTGAAGAAAAATTCTGTATATGTATGTATGTGAAAAATAAATTTGATGACGTCAGCCAAAGAGTAAAGTCCTTTCAGAGTTGGGAAATTTTTCTCAATAGTAGAATATGACCATAAACATGAATTAGTAAATTAGGCCTAGGATGAACTGGTACTGATAGTTTTACAGATAGTTGTATTAGTACATCTGTTAACTAAACAAATTAAGCCATCTAATATCATTCTTGTTCTTTTGGTCTCTCAACCCAATATTTGTAAAAATTACAAATGCAATGAACATACAAGTTTCTGTATTGCTCATCCCTAAAAGTAAATAAGATACATTTTAATTTAATTTCTTTTTGAAATAAAAACAAGATCAAGTTCAGCTAAAGCCTTGAGATTTTTCTGGACTTATTTTTTAGAGATTGTGCAGGCGTGGCGGAAAAAACAAACAAACCTTCGATAAAACCATGTTTCACTTTGGGAGCTGTCTGAAGAGGATTCGGTTGTCCAAGAGAGTAGAGGAAGTGAGACACCAGCATACTGACTGGAAGGAAAAATAAGACTTGTAAGAAAGAGGTTAAAGGGGACTTGCAGCATTATGTAGTTTAGCTCCCAGACCTAAAAGAAGCAAACCAAGTTCGAAGTGAGGTTTTGGATGAGTGGGGGCTCTGGGGTGTGTTTGTGTGTATGGTACGGGACTGTAAGGATATTGTCCATGTCTCCCCAGATTAGAGCCGATGTGACAGAATGACCCCCTACCATTGCAGCACAATCATTAACCAGGGAAAGAATCCCGTCCCCATAGCAACCCCTGCAGTTTTGCCAAACTGTCTGCAGTGAAAAAGAGGGAGCGGGGGTGGGGTGCTCAGGGTGGGGAGGGTGTGTCAGTGTGTGTGTGTGTGTGTGTGACTATTGATGCAAGCCATTGCTCAGAATGTGAAGATTACGTGATTTGGAAAACTAGCTGCGAACCTTTGTTTGTGTAACCCCCTCTAAACAAATGCAAATGCTGTACATTTGCATTAGCCTTTTACTGTAGCTTAATTATAAGGAGCGAGGTGAAAATGTGTCTTCTCGACCATGTTCTTCCAGGGAAGTGAAGGCTTATCCGCTCAGGTATGTACTTTGGGAATTGCAGATTGCCCCTATACCTTTAAAGTTGACATCACCAGTTCTTTCTTGCTTTGTTTTTCTATCTCGGTGCAGCTCTGCAGCAGAGATGAGCTGCCTTACAGAAAGATAGAAACTTCTTCCTTCCTGTCTTCGGTGCTCGTCTGCTTCACAGACATTTAATGGCTTGAGACGAGGTGAAACATTGAGGTTTACACATTGATACATTTGAGCGATGTGTCATGTGAAGAAACTTTATTTCTGCTGGTATGCAGGACAGACCTTTCATTTTAGAGGAAATAAATTGGAGGTAGAGGAATGAGCAGGTTTGGACTATTGTGCGTGTGTGTTTTAGGGTGGGGAGGGCTATGAGAAGTAGCAGCAGAGTTTGCATCAGAAGGGTGTGGTGAGAAGTTCACTGCTATGGTGACTGCCAACCATGAAGAGAAAGTTACCAACTGTTGTTGCCATAAATTTACTGTAAAAATACTTATAACCGTATATTTTATTAAATAAACAAAATCTTTAATCAAAATCTAAACCTTTTTACCTTAAATGTAGCTGGTCATAAAACATGGTCAATACTTGTATATAGGCGCTGCACAGGGTCATACATACATAGACTGTAAACACCATCAAGGTAACATGCATAACGCTAAAATATTTCAATAAACATTAATTAAATAACATAAAATGTAACACAAAAGACTCTAATGTACATTACTGACAACAAAAATAAAAAAAACTAAATGGTTATAAAATGCAATCATATTTGGTGTAACTTCTGGGAATGTCCTTTTACTGTAAATTATATGTTAATTCATAGTTTTTACTTGCATAAATCATACATTTAACAGTATGTTAAACCTAACAGTATGTTTGAAGTTTTTCACCGTATATGGTAAGGTAAGTTACAGTTAACCAATTAACATTTTAAAATTATTTTGTAAAAATTACAAAAAAAGTTTATAATGTGTGGTCGAATTTGTTCAAACAGCCACAAAAGACCGCCTACTGACCTAATACGTAAACATTATGGGAAAAGTGCTAGCAAGACGGGATTTCAACTGTTTGCTGGAGACACTAGTTTGGTGTGAAGACGGAAAACAAACCAAGCTCAATGTTCTCTCATCATTCCTGATTTCTAACACGCACTCACAGCGCTCTGCAAGATTTTACGACTATCAGAGCTAGGGTTGGGAATCGAAAATCGATTCCACTTGTTATAAAATTTAAATTTCGATTCTGTTTGTCGATTCCTGTGTGCGCATCGAAATCGCTAAAATTCACATGATACTTAACCCTAATCAGAGCAGAAAAGAAAGCTGTTCTCCAAATGCTTTTCCTTTGCCCATACATTTACCCACCCAAAGCTTACCCACAATGTACCTCATCTATAGACCAAAAAGCATCTTAATACCAGGTGTAAACCAGGCCTAAAAGTAGCACGGTGTTCCAAGTCTTCTGAAGCCATATACTAGTGTTGTATGATAAACGCACTGAAATTCACATATCTTTTCCTTTCGCCAAATTAACTGCAAAAGTTTTTTACATTACAAAATGAAGTGCTAATGCTATTTAACACCCTTTGGAATAATTTTTTAACATGTTTTGTGGCCAAACCTCATTAACATCAATGACGCCGTGTTTGATTTGAGAACTACTGTGGAGATGCTCAGTAAATAATGGCTTTTAAATGTTGGTCTGTTCATTACAAATATCTATCAAATGGCTTCAAAACACGTTAGTGTACAAGTCATGTGAGCTTATAATGTAGTAAATAATGGCAGAATAAAACATTTTTCAAGAACTATTCCTTGAAATGCTTTTTGCAATTAGCATTTACTGAAATGGATTGTTTTAGGGTGATATGTGTTGAAATGGAGTCGGTTGCCCCTCTTTTAGACCTTTTGTAGCCCAGAAGCTCCTACTTCAGTCATCCGAACTTTGGCCTTGACTTAATCAGGTGATTCTCTGTTGGTCTCAACTCTCACCTCAAAAACTCCTTAGTTTCTCTTTTCGGTGCTCACTTCCTCTCATTTCATCCCTCAGTAGACTCCTCTGAGGCAGGGCCTCAGTTGCACACAGCCCTTTTGTTCCAGCACGACTTCAGTGCGTGAGGGTGACATGACTCTGTCTCACACATCTTGCAGTAGAGGAAGGGTGGAGTTGTAGGCAGCCAAGAGAAGAGACTTCCCTCAAGGTCAGCTTCTACAGTCTCTGCTTTGGGGGGACACAGGCCTAAAAACACCTTGTACAGAATCTAACGGCTTCCTATTTTTGTAATCAACCCATGCGCTGGTCCAAAAGGAATTGGCTGACTTTTTTTTGCATTTTCTATGCTGTTTTTGCTTTGCAAAGTTCTCCAGAACAGATTTAACATGAATCGTTGCGTTGGTCACTTGACATGTAGGTCAAACAACCTCATCCTGTCCTTAACCTCCTATCATTTCAATAAGAATCCACACAATAAAGAGTCCTGATCGTGTCAGGGCAAAACATTTCCCCATGCATATTTTGCCTAAATGTAACGGCGCCTTTAGTGGGAAGTGTTGTCCAAAATAAGCTGCAAAGTGGACCAGACTTTGACAAATTTCAAAAGTCTGGCTTTGTGAGACTAATTTCAAAGTACTGTGAAACCCTAACTGGTACCACAACTGTTCTTTGTAAGGGCATAGTGCTATAAAGGAGAGAAGCCCGACACACAGGGTGGTCTTTGGCCAAAGGGAGGCGATGTACCTTTAAGAGGGTAAAGGAAAGAACCAGAGGGTAGGACAGAGTGCTTGCAACACAGTGTGTGTCACAGAACCCTCTGCCTGACTATCCCCCTTACACACCCTACGCAGCTGTGACCTTACATGTGTATCCTCCCCTTCTGCCTCTTTTCTCTTTCCCTGTCTCTCTCACTATTTTTCTTTCTCTTCTTTCGCTCTTGGACCGATGAGTTGATTACATAGAGGGACGCAGTGACAGCACTGGCTGGTACACAGAACAAGATGTGCCCCAGGCCCCAACAGACTGCATTAAAATTACACTGTTCTGACATATTTAAACAGCAGCGGAAAACATGTACACGTACACACACAGATCTGCACATGCATATATACAATTATAGCTCTTGTTTTCTTGACTAAAAGAGTAGTACCCCCCCCCCCCCCCCCCCAAGTGATGTACAGGCTGTCTTCTTCAATGAACACTAAAGGAACATCTCATTTGTTTTCGTAGTTGATCCTCGAGCACCTTATTTGGCAGTGCATGGAGTTAGTGGAGCAACTCTGAGAAAAGCAATGACAAAGGAAGTTTACTTAGTCAGTTACTCTCTTAGAGGTTGGTTCACTTCACACTCATGCCACATCTTATTTTACTGCATTCAAGAATTACAGTATATAGGACGGGCAATTTAAAATTTTGCTTTACATCAAATGTCAAAAATGACAACTGTCTTGCATCCTAGCAAATAAAGCAAGTATGGAGACTTATGCTGCGAATAGCGCGTCAGGCACGAGTGATTTCAATGTTAAGTCAATGCAAAGACGCGAATACGCCTCATTCGCGTGCCAAGTTCGCGCGAATGGCACGAATTGAGCGTCTGGCGCGTTACGCGCGAATGGTGCATTTTGTGCATTCACGCGTTTGACGCGAATTCGCGTCTGCCGCCCGAGTTGAAAAATCTGAACTTCTGCGTCAATTCGCGCCTCGTTAACCAATCAGGAGCCTAGCTGCTTGCTGCTGTCACGTGGTGAAGTATCTGGATGCTTCAATTATTTTGTAATATGACGGTGGTTCTAATGCACAACAAAGCAAATATTTTATCACATAAAATTTGACTTTAATATATGAGACCTATTCATTTTGTATTGAATGCTATTTATTCCATATCTAGATTAAATGAAATATTATTCGTGTCTGGAAAGTGATGTGTGAGAGAGAGAAAAAATCACAGGACAGATTAATCACTTTTTGAGGCTGGCTTCATTTATCATCAAAACAAAAATAAATGACAGATTAGGTGGATGAGGGCGAGGGTTACCCCTAAGCCCGTCGTTCTGCTCTCGTATTCAGAATATATGCTGTATTCAGCAGAGATGTATAAAGTACTAGAGACACAGACTTGAGTAAAAGTACAAGTGCTCTATCAAAAAAGTGACTTGAGTAGAAGTTGAAGTGCTCTTTAAGCACCATACTTAAGTGGAAGTACTAAAGTATTCAAAAAAAATTGTACTTAAGTATTGCAAGTAGTTTTTTTTTTTTAATTTACTACTCAAGTACTGAAAGTAAAAGTACAAGTATTGTGTTATGTGGTAAAGCATCTCACTTTTCTCTTTCCTGCTTGTGCCTTTTTTCTCCACAGCTTATTGGGTATTTATCTGCATGGTACAGCAATCTCTGAAAGCTTTGTTTATGTCAGGGACTTCCTGTAATGTCACATGGCTATTCTTCATGTGTTCCATATATGGACTAATGCATATGGCGCCCTCAGGCTGCCAGTATATATTGAAAATACAGTACATCAGAGTATCCAAAGCTCATAATAATTTCATCTGCCCATTTTGGTTATAAATCCAATAAATATTATTCCTCTCTATAGACATCTGACGTAAACCTATGAAAATATATCAATATGTGTCAAAAACTGCACAAGCTAAAAGCCTGAGGGACATTGTTTTGTTTAGTCAAGCGCTTTGACGATCTCACAGGAGTTTTTTTTTTTTTTTTTATGGGAGCGGCTGACGCTCATAATTCATATTAAAGGTATCGATTCATTTTTTGAAGCGAGTCTGACACAAATTAAGAAATAACTCACTATAAGTTTCTCAGAATAAAATAGTGGTCAAATACTGAAACTTGAGTCTTATATATTTTTAATAATGTATAGTTTGTCAACATTAAATCTAATAGTAACTTTGAACTATTAAAAACAAAGAACGATTCAGTGCGTCAGCGTCCTCGCACATTCTATATGAATTTTCTTTCACGCCGAAAAAAGAAAACATGGACTCTAAGTAGGGCTTAGGTCTCCTTCCTCACTCGAAGTTGAATGGTGTTTCTGGTCTTAAAACAAACTAACAAATCTCAAGTGTTCTCACTGGAGGCAGCAGCAGAGCGAGAGGCAGAGCGGGAGCACGTGCGCTGTTCCTGATCGCTTGATTCGCTCAATGATGAGCAAGCTTCATCAAACCTGGTGACAGAGCCATCTACCGCTCTGGCAGTGATTATTTGGATTTTGGAATGATTCGTAACATTTTTATAATTGTAACTAGTAACTATGCAGTACATAAAAAATGTATCGGAGTAAAAGTATTAAACTCATCGAAAATATGTACTGAAGTAAAAGTGGAAGTAGGACAAAAAAATAATACTCTAGTAGAGTACAGATACAGCCTTTTAGTACTTAAGTACAGTAGTGAAGTAGTTCTACTTCGTTACTATACATCTCTGGTATTCAGAGCAAATACAGAGCGGTGACTCTCTCGATGAAATGAATGCTCGGTCAACATAAAAAAGATGGCCGCCAACGGGTTTCGATTCTGACGCGCGTAAATTTCGCTTCAAACTTTTGTTGAATGGATTCAAAGTGGTCAAGCGTATAACTTTGACGTGTTAGAGCGGTAGAACGCAGCATTATATACCATTACTTTACATAAAGATGACAGTGGAGAAAGGTATAACGGTCGGTGCAAGTCCGAGAGTGAGCACATAAAACAGTTCACAGAAGCTCTATTTAGATGTTTGACATTTTAAAGACATGATGAAATTCCTTGAAAAAACAAGCAAAGTTTACAATGCTGACATTTCCAATTGAAACAAATAATCAGGGTGGAACATTGGAGGGTGAGTCTTTATATAAGAAAATAGCCTTTAGCCTATGTAACAGCTGTAAGCCACGGTTTGCTACTTGCTTTTGCTAATTTTACTAGACAGAAATTTGTATACTCCACTGAGTGCAAGATGATTCTTCATTATTTTTGGTCTAGAAGAGTCAGACATGAATTTTAAATGTGTATCTATCTGATAAAAGTAAAAAGAAAAAATCAAGATATATTTAAAAGATTATTTCCTTGTCAAATGTTTATTTACATTAGTTTATATAGATGCATCAAAGCAAAAACATTCTTTGGCAGATTTAACATAACCTGTTGGTAAATTTACATATCGGTCAAACAATCTTGTCCTGTCATATGGTGTAAGTAACAGTCTTTAGGGAAAGATCTTGCATAGATTTAGAATTTATCTTGATTTTCATATTTTTAAATATGAGTTTGTGAGAACATTCTTTGTTTAAACCAGATTCATACACCACCAGCTTGCTCCCTAAACACTAAAGTGTCACATCAATCAATAAGGTGACCACCCATCCCGCTTTGCAATGTACCGCACAGCATTTTCACTCCTTGTCCCGCACGTCGCATATTGAGAATATGTCCCGCATTTTCATAAGTCTGCTGGTTTTTAATGATCATATTAAGAAAACGTGCATTCGTTCTTTTGCCTTTTTAAGAAAGCATTTTATTTATTCTTTTTGCAGTGTAGTTTTTCACCTATATTTAACAGCGCTTCGTCAGAAGTGCAAATACAACAGCCGTTTTTTAAATCCTATCCAATGGTTGAAAAGAAAGGAGTAAACACGGTCACTAGTAGGTTGTGACGGCTGTCAATCAAAATGTGGAGCGGTGTTTCGTTCCATGTGTTTCCTGTCAGAAAACAAATGGATAATTCGGTTTTAATAATTTAACACAATTGATCAACTTGTTGCCTGCTGTGGTGGTTCTAATTAACATCCTTTTCTAAAAATATAAAAGTTTTTGTTTTAATATATTCTTAATATATATAAGACTGTCAATTAACTAATTTCATGTTGTTTTATATTTTATTTGTTCATTATTGATTTTAGTTGGACTTGGTCAGAACTTTCAAAAATAGTTATCTACATGATGCCTGCTGCCTTTGGGCTCAGTGATGTTGAATTTAAATGACATGTAAAATAAAGACATGTTATGTTACAGTGTGATGTAATGGTGTTTTCTGGAAGGGACTAAAGAACAAAGTATTTTATCAGCTGAAAGGCAGAATGCAAATGTTTTATTAAATTAGACATTATATAACAGTTTCAGGTTATGTTTTAGTGTTGGTAACATGTCCCACACAAATTTAGTAGTCGTCCCACATTTGGTTTGTTTGATGGTGGTCACCCTCTCAATCAACCAAGCATTTTATCTGACTTACTTTAGAAGAGCTAAGATTAAAAAAGCACTGTCAGTGGAAATCTGCAAACTAATAATTGGAAAGAAACATGCAAACTAGTGCAAATGTATACCAAAATGTATAATATACAAAAACAAAAGAGCTTTAACAAGCAAGTAAGATTTTTTTGTCCCACTTATTCTGATTAGGTAAAAGGTTAGGGGAACTTTCTTCACAGTAAGGTAATTATTGTATAATAATCCATGAGCAGGATAAATGGAGACAGAATCTCACCTCATTACCTATCCTCAAGCTTTGCCATGCACCATGTCAAAATCTGATCTCAAATCAGTTTCCTCTGTCTTATTTTCTGTGTTCACTTTGTGGAAGAAAGCTGGTCTTTTGTCCCCTCTCTGGTCTTATGGGCCATTGTGCTAGACTGTAGACCAATGTCTGTGAATGTCAATGTTTATATCCCCCCCCCCCCCCCCCCCTTTTATTTATTCATGTAGTTGTGTAAGGTATAAATTGGGAATTTAAGTTTAGTTTCTTGAATTCTCAATGTGCATAGTTGGGTTAATATCTACAATATCACTAGTTAGAGCACTGATGATATGCCCTTGGTACAATGTTGGGAGATGATGGTTATGCCATATCCTGTTTTATTTAGATAACCATTTATCAAAACCGCAAAGGAGTCTTGGATTGAATTCAATTTTGGACATGGACTTAACAAATCTCCTCTTAAACTATGAATGGGTTCACTCTTAAACTCCACCTCCACTTGCCTCCATCATTCAGAGAAAGAGTGGGGCAGCTCTTGCTCTTTGGAATTTGGGCAAAGGTTTTGTTTGTGTACAGTGGTCAGAGAAACTTTTAACACAACAGCAGGGTAGATGGAGAGGCCCTGCCTTCCCTCCCCGCAGTTAGGAAAATTGTCCCACACCACTCAGAGAACAACACACACCTCCCTACCCCCTCTGCATGTACTTCTTCTGCGCCCTCTCAACCACTCCTCACAGGGGGGTCCAGTCGGGCCTAGTCGTGGTATGGAGCATGAGCCAGCGTCCAATCTCTGGTTACATGATTGTGCAACATGCAGCTTTGAACACCCTTTCGGCCCTTCAAACCTGAAGTCCTTTAACTTCCTTTTCAGGGCCTCATGCTAGGACCAGCCCCTTTTGGTCCTAGTAAGTCTCATGGTTTTCTGTTATCAGATTCTTCATTCTCAACAAGAAATAGGTGACCTTAGATCATCTGACATGCTTCAGTTGATGGTCAAGTTTGGAGAACTGGGATTCAAGGTTTGGAAGCTCCTGATATTTTTCTGGAAGTGCCCAAGAGATATAATGTTCCATGGCACTAGGGCTGGGTATGTGCTGCTAACTGTTTCTTCAACAACAACTGGTTTATACCATGTAGATTATAGGTTACCTATTCACCCAACCAAGTTTCAGCAATTCCTGTTAAAATGCTTAAAGTCCCCCTGTAGTCAATTTCATCCCTTAAAACTAGTGTTTGATCACCAAAATTACATACTTGTTTTTTCCTTGAATTTTTTTCCATGCCTTTAAATGAGCTTGAATGTTACTCTGCACCCTTGCCTCATTTAGTATATGAATATGCAAATTAGCCTCACCTCCACTAACTCACACCAGCTCAGAGATCCACTCGCTGACTATCACACTTTGACCTGATTGGTTACAAGGTAGTTTGTGATGTCAGAAACACCAGCTATTTCAAACCGCGATTTTGAGACTCTTTGGTTCACTGCAGTTTTAAAAAGAAAATACTCAGCAATGGTTTTGACTTGTGAATTTGCACATGGTTTGTCTTAAAGAATTTTAAAGGGTACCTATTATGGCATTTAAAATGTTCCTAATAATGTTCTGGGAGTCCCCAACAACAGTTTTACATGCATGCAATGACAAAAAACACTTTTGTTGTCTTTTAATATGCATTTATTTTTACCTGATTTGCTCACCGACTCCCTAATGATTCGTTTGACGACTCATTTGTCCAAACCCCTCCTTTGCGTGACGCTAATCGGCGGTGATTGGTCAGATGACCCAGTCAGTTATATTTTGCGTTAGCCCAAAGCTTAAACATATTGATAAAGCACTGCAGTACTACAATACGCTTCACATAATTTCACATATTTCAAAAAACAAAAAAAATGACATCGGAGACCTAGAAGCTGCTGAGCGTAACTCTCACTCTCTCACACACACACGCACGCACACACACCACACACACACACACACATAAAAGCAACAATTATTAATAGTACTTACAGGTTGTGATTCGGAGGAGGAAGCTGATCCAAATAAACTTGGTATTGAACGTTCCTTCAGTATCAGGCGACTCGCGAATACACCATAATCCACACAGCATTTGTGTTTGTGAAGCGATATTAAAATAACGCGAACACAGCTCAAGGTGGCTGTACTTGTGTGGTATAGTTGTAAATATAAACTTTAGCCACTGAGTCTTCACATGCTTGTCCCTGGGCAGTGAAAAAAAAAGTTTGCTTTTTATTCGCACTTCAGAACAGAGTCTCGTCGACATGATGTTGTCAGGTTTCTCTGTCTGCTGGGCGCGCGCACTGAGTGGGCGTGTCGAATTCAAATAACTTGTGCAAGTGACGTACGAAAGTGCATCGTTCGTCTATCGATTCATATCAGCGACTCAGAGTCGACTCTTACTTTTGAGAGACAATAACTTTGTATACGGTGAACTTTCATATTTAAAACTTTGCAGGATGTTTTTGTTCACTTAGATCTATGTTACACACTACATGAAAAGTAATTTTCCAAATTCCATGATAGGTACCCTTTAAAAACACCACATAGATATATAAACAACAGTAAAAGCTTGATTTTCACCACAGGGGTACTTTAAGACGATGAGAATTGTTTAAAGTAAAATTTCTAAAGTTGTTCAAGAGAGCCAATGAATGAGTACTAAAGAATGACTTTCTTTGGAGAAGGAGGGGTGGACAAAAGGGTGTGTGTGGTGAGCAATGCAGTCCCAGACGGCCACTCTCTACCCACGCTGCACTGAGGCGGGGACTGGTTTGCCACGGGGGCTTGGGAGCAACTGAGTGAGAGAGAACGCCATGACCCAGATTGTGATGGTTCTCTCTTCCTCTCCCCCTCCACCCCCATTCATTCTCTTGCTGCTTCACATCTTTTTCGTTTTCTCATTTTTTTAAACTTGATTCTCTACCTCTGCTATCCTCTCTACTTTGTGCTTTCCTCTCTCTAATCCTTGATGTTCCCTCTCTCGGTAATGAGAGCCCCCTCCTCTCTCCATAACTTCCTGCTGGGGTATAGAGGGACTGGGTCACACCCACCCCACCCTCTTTTATTCCTGGAACTACCCTCAGCACAAGCTCCCTGGGGAGGATTTACACGCATGTATATGCACACATTCTCTGGTAATGCTTCCTTGCCGATATACATCATCATCACTCCTAAGGGTTTGCCAGTGGACGAATACTACTCTCAATCATTGAAGTGCTCACATACTTTTATATTGCCGGAGTCAGTCTTGTGTGTGTGTGTGTGTGTGTGTGTGTGTGTGTGTGTGTGTGTGTGTGTGTGTGTGTGTGTGTGTGTGTGTGTGTGTGTGTGTGTGTGTGTGTGTGTGTGTGTGTGTGTGTGTGTGTGTGACTTGCAGACAGTGTCCAAAAGCTACTTTTGCCAATAGAAAAGCATTGAGAGAAAAAAATGTACTGGCCATGAAATTGATTGTACATTATTTTTTATGAATACTTTTTTACAAATATTTTTATCCTTTGGGATTGTCGACATTGGTTTTATTTAGCTGTGTTCTTCCTTGCATTTTTGTGACAGTGCAGCTCATTGTGACTCTTGAGATGAGCCATTCTCCGTCATCTAGTCTAGCTGCAACTAAAACAAAAACATAAAGACATTTCATATTTTCATCTTGGTTGCTCTATGTGAGGAATATTTCTTGTTTTCAAAAGGAGTTTGAAAAAAGAAAACCTTGATAAATTGACAAATAAATGCTAAAATATCTAAGACTTTAAGTCTTTAACTTTCTTCAGACCAAACACTCCTTGATGGATGGAAAGATGAGTTGTGCAAGATCCTATTCCCCTTGGACACCAAACCGATTTCATTGGCTAAGACAACTTTTTATCGGTACATTATTCAGTGCCTAATTAGAAATAATAGAAAATGTACTGTGTATTTGTTTAATCTAAAAAAACAAACAGTTTCCTCTTTCGTTGTGGTTCTAGTTTACTTCAGCAAATGACAGCCTATCATTCATAACATTTGTCTTAAATGTGCCAATTAAAGTCACTGTCCATGTGCAAGTACCACAATTTTATTTACTCCCCAAAGACACTTAGTTGAGTACTTTTTGGGCCCTGTTTACAGACATTCTGCTCTCATTCAGTTTGAATGAAGCATTTGTTTTCCAGCTATCTCTGACAACATTAGCCATCAGAAGACATTTTGTTCACCTCGCACGTGTTTGCTGTGTGTCTGTGCCAGGTTGAGAGGAGGGGCACATTGAGGATGGCCACACCCCAGCTTATGGGGGGACACACCTCTTTGTGGAATCCATTGCAGCTGGGTCACATGACCCCCACTCCCACCCCCATGCCTAAGCATTACCACATTTCTGCCTCTCTCTCCACTAATACCGCTGCTCTACTCTGAGACAGGCCTCTTTCTCTTGCTATTCGGTCTTAAAGAACTGGGTGTGACTGCTCTGCTCGAAGAGGGAGGCGACACAGGATTGCTGACTACTCCTCCCTGCTTGTTCAGTCGTTCTTTCTCTCATCTTGTCTTTCTCCAACTGGTCAGTCTTTAAAACCATCTCTTGAACCATTAGAACCATTTTTTTCCTTTCTCTTCTTTGATGTCTTCCCATTTCTGTGATTTCCCCCCCCCCCCCCCCCCCCCCTCCATTTTCAGACATCCCCCTCACATCTGATTGACCTGTACTTGATTTCCAATCATCTCTTTTGTTCCTTGATGTCTCTGTGTCCTCCTCCCCCAACTAACTTTAGCTTAAGAGGGAGTAACTATCTTCTTACTCTTCTCACATCAGTCTGTTGAGGCTAATGGATTCTCTCTCTCTATATAGCCTCTGTGACCTCCTGCAAACTTTTTTTCTTTTTGGATAACTCAGGTCATTTTGTTCAAGCAAATTGTAGGTTTTTACAAATCTGGTCCGAGGTTAGCATCCTGCTAACTTCTCAAACTGTTGGTAAAACTAGATCTCAATGCTCTGATTAGCCCTTAAGTGTTCTCTGTTTTTCCTTTGCAGTGTCAGACGAGTCCGAAGAAATCCACTGCAGCCACTTCTGAGCCTGTTGAGGAGATGCCATCCATACAAATCAAGTCTGAGCCAGAGGAGGTGGAGTGTATGGTGGTGAGTGAGCTTTTGTAATGTGGTGTATGGATGTGTGCAGGGTTTGAACTTCCTAGTGGAAGAGTCCTGGGAGAGTATGAAGCCTAGAGTTATTGGAAAGGGGTGTGGTTGCAGTGTCGTGAGAATGAAGTCAGTGGTCCTCAGGGTTCCTCTAGACTGGGAGAACTTGGATCTCCACTCCCAAGATAAGGCCAGGGCATAATCTAAATGTTAGGCCAATGTTTACTATATACTACAAATGCATTTAATATTAGTTTTACATAATTATTGTCTGTATTATATGATTTATACATTCAGGAGTTGAAGTCACAATGAAATGGAAGATTTCTGAAATATGAGTGAAACGGATCATTAAAAAAAAGAAAAAAAAAGTAGGGTGGGGTTCTATCTATCGGTTGTTGATTTGGATGGAGGTTAGGTATCCGCATAATTAACTGGTTAACTATTAATCGACAGACTGATTACTGCTATCAGTTAAAGGAATTGTTCATCCACAAATTTAAATGATCATAATGATCTGATCTGATGACATTATACAAATAAAATGCAGTTCATGAATCCGTTTAAGTGAAATATATTTGTATAATAAATATATATAATATATATAAGTGCTCCATGTGCATGATGTGACAATGTTTAAATCCTCATGCTCTGAAAAACAAATTTTGGTATTTTTAATGGGTCACATTATCGCTTCAATCATGCTTATTTCATTTAATTCTAATTTAACAAAATCTTGTCGGTTAACGGTTAATGATCGGTTAAGGAGCATTGGTATAAAAAACGACAGATCTGAATGCAAGCATGGAATTGATTGTTGGAAAGGAGATTCGGAGGATAAAAGGTTTATGCGGACTAAATGATTGGAGAAGTTTGGTATACGTCAAGAGGGAAGTTGTTTCACCATATTTTTTTTAATTAAAAATGATGTGGGAAAATTAAAAATTAAAAAATGAAACGTGCATAAATTAATCATTCACTCATGGGTGAAATGCAAGATGACCGGCCATAGATTTTTGTGTGATGTTTACTTTCTGCCATGAACCTTGCAAACTTTAACTCTTGACTTTCTCGGAAAAGCTCTTACTAGCTGCCTTGCAACATAACAAAACTTTGTTTTCCTTGTAGACCAATACAAACTCATGCACCCTGACTCCCGGAAATTTTGCGAAGGCAACGAATCAAATTGAAGTTTGTGTTTTTTGTAAAGCACTTCCTGTTTTGCATTCAAAATGCAGCAGAAATGCATACCATAGACTAGAAGTAGAGAGCAGGAAAGACCTAAATACAGCTCCACCTATCAGTATTCCTTAGAACAGTGTTTGAGAACTTGGAAAGTCTTCCATTACTAAATATAAGAGAGAGCATGAGGAAATGAAAGAGTGATCATTAACTGGCATTCCCTCTGCTGTGTGGTATCTTATAGATCAAAACTCCACATAAGGAAGCATTACCTAATATTTCTACATGCCAGTTCTCTTACCCTCCACTTTTTGGTGGTTTCTTTCTTTGGTTTCTTTTCCGTTTCTGTCCTTCTATCTTTTCTTCCAAGTCTCGCCAAAGCCCTAATAGGATATATCTAGGGAGGCTTCCGTTCTACTGTAGTCATGGCAACGAGGCTCTGGCGGGAGTTGGAACGACTGTGATGTAGCCTCCCCAATACCCCTTCGCCTGAACACACACTGACACACTACCCCACCCCTCACAACACTTCCACTCCCGCACAATACACTCCTTAAGCCGTAAGACACACATGGAACGCCACATACCTGCAGGGGTACAGACATGCTCACATCCACATACGCCATACATGCCCGAGATGTACACACTCACTCTGGAACTAACGGGAGCAATCATGCAAAAAGATGTGCTCCACACCCTTTTATCCTCATCCTCTTCACACACACATACACACACAGCCTTCTCTGTGTCTAATGCGCTTTTACCCAGCCAGCACTTTATAAAGACTCGACTCACTACCAGTGTTTATTATAGAACAGCTTTGACACTGGTGAAAAATCTGTGAAAAAAAACAATGGGGAAAAGTCCAAGTCAGCTGCTGATCTTGATTGAGTTTTTCAGTTTGGGCAAAAAGTACCTTCTGTTAAGATCTGTTGTCCATTTCACATGCGCTATCTGATACGCCAGGCGGTTGTGAAAGGGAAGTTAGTGGCTTGCTTTCGGTTGCCAGGTATTTCAGGTAGTCTTGTGCTCAAACACACAACACACAACGTTTGTCAAATAAATTTTCGTAAACAGGATAATATTGTAACCCGGTAGGCTGGTGAGGCCCAGGTCGGGTAGTATTGTTTGTGGGAGTTAGGGATGTAAATTTACATAAATTCCCATAATCGATTGTTTAAATTAAAGGGTACCTATTATGGATTTTTGAAAATTGCCCTTCATGTAGTGTGTAACATAGATCTAAGTGAACGAAAACATCCTGCAAAGTTTTAAATATGAAAGTTCACCGTATACAAAGTTATTGTCTCTCAAAAGTAAGAGTCGACTCTGAGTCGCTGATATGAATCGTTCGACGAATGATGCTTTTCCTTTGTCTAGTTGACGTCAACTTGACAAGTTATTTGAATAAGATACGCCCACTCATTGCGTTCGGAGACCAGTGTTGCCAGGTCCATATATGCCTGCACTGTTTCCGCGGGTTGTTTGTGTAGTGCACGGGTTGACGCGATTGTTTTACCCACTGGAACATGATTGTCTTTGGGGAAACACCCGGGAATGCTATTTGACTATTTTTGGCCGTGATTGGGTTAGTTTTGATGAGCAATTGGGCTGGTTTTGTTGTGCAGACCTGGCAACCCTGTCGGAGACGCCAGGGAAAACTAACATCATGTCGAGACGCTGTTTTGAAGTGCAACGCAAAAGCAAACTTTTTTCATCTGCCCAGGGAGGAGCATTTGAAGACTAAGTGGCTGCAGTTCATATATACAACTATACCACAGAAGTATAGCCTTGTTCTGTGTTCGCGTAATTTTGAAGATGATTGCATCACAAACCTAAATGCTATAAAGTATGGATTCGCAAGCCGTCTGATACTGAAGAAAGAAGGTTCAGTAACGTTACCGAGTTTATTTGGATCAGCTTCCTTCTCCGAATCACAAACTGTAAGTATTATTAATATTAATTGTTGCTTTTATGTTTTATGTATCATGCTCAATATGCATTAGTTACTATGGTTTTTGATTTAAGTTCTCACACCTGTTTGATATTGAGTTTATCTTGTGTATACAGTATATGCCCTCTGTTTCAGTTCCTCATTATCTGATGTTGGTTGGTTTCAGTACTGTTACTTTGATTCTCTCTTTTGTGTTGTTGTACTACTACTTGTACTACATGCGAGCTACTCTACTATTTGAATGGATAACTTACTTTTTGTCATCCTTTGTGGACCTAATTTTGACACCATCATCCTGTCATATATATATATATATATATATATATATATATATATATATATATATATATATATATATATATATATATATATATATATATATATATATATATAAAGAAGGTTATCAATACATACAACTAGGGCTGGGACAAAGTATTATTTTTTAAATAGATTAATCTTTTGATTTTGTTTCGATTAATCGAATAATCTAATGACAAGGTTTATTGCAGGCCTAATTAGGAAAGGTGTTTACTATGGATGCGTTCACAGTAAATTTTTGAGGTTTACAGCAGTAACTGCTTACTAGTGTAAATCCTTAAATGTTTTGCTCATTCAGGAGATTAAAATAGCTGCTTCAATATATATTTATTCAGCTGTATGATTCAACAGCTGAAGTCACAACCACATTCCAACTTACCATACCGATAATCATAGCGACAGTGTCAAACATGGCGCCGATGTTCATAAAACCGTGAAGTTTGCCATGACCAACAGTGCGTAATTAAATTGATGCGCTTTCTTTAGATATTTTCAATAACCAACAACAGCGTTTAATGCTTTGTATCGAGTTGCAAAGAGTATGTTTGGGCTCGATATTTTTGTAATAACGGCTGATTTTCAGCATGCCCTGGAGCCGCCATCATTGGGGAACATAATTATCTTGACGAATCGACGCATTTCATGCAAACCAAAAAATGTACTTAATCGATATAATTAATTACGTTGATGCATCAATCCAGCCCTACATGCAACTTCATTTTCCAAGACAGGAATGCAAATATTTGCTTTAACATGCAAGATATCTGATAATTGATTAGTAATCGAAACCGCTTTCTACTCTCTCGTTTCTGCGGTGAAATGTAAATTTGGTGCACTCCCTTGGGAATATAATTAATGGTCATCAGTAAGGTCATCAGAGGGTCATACTGCCATCAGTTCATCATTCCTAACAATATTAAACGGAAGCATTTTTCACTAGAAACTCATTCCTAACAATATTAAAAGGAAGCATTTTTCACTAGAAACTCATGTTTACAGTTTCAGCCTCTCTTTTGCTCTACCAGTTTGTTCTGCTTTTCTACACTGCGAGAAACATGGATCAATGTTCTCTGTGCTTCTAGCCTTTACCATAAGCATTTCCTCTTCTGTCCTCGTTCATATGCTATACTTTCTTACTGGACTACTCGGTTCACTTTGGATCTTTGATATGTTAAAAGTTGGCTGTTATTGTTTTTTGATTTGTTTACTGCAGTGTATTCACGGCGAGATTTAAATCTGACACCCAGCTTTGTTGATTTATAATGGTAACAAGTTTGTTTTGACACGTCATGCCATAGTGTAACCTGTGTAACCAGTTGTTTACTGTTGCCAGTTATGTTGCGACTTGGCACATTAATATGGAGTGTGTGACTAACTATGCTTGAATCATAATGGCCTCAAACATGGCTTATCTACTCTGTCTGATATTCATCATATATTACGGTTTATAAGTCGCTAGATAAATTAAAATATATATATGAAAAATTTTCAGCAAAAATAACGGTTTGTATACAGTTAACATAATACCAAAAAATCCTGGTATAAATCATTTTAGATTTTGGTCATATACATACCAGAATTATTATTACACTTGGGACCTTAACCTAATGTCTCTGTGAAGTTGTCCGTTTAAAATATATATATATATATATATATATAATCTCAAATGTTTTGTAAGCAGTTTGTTAGCCATGTTTGTTAGCCACAAGGCTTGTCTTTATCACAACACTCACTCGCCGCCTCAGGCCGAGACCGTTTCCTACAACTGCTAATAGATATTGAACACACTAAATTAACATCCCACACAGCGCTAGTGATAATTGGGTCACTTATGGATGTCGTTCACCTGACTCCAGCAACACATCTTTATGGGATTTCTTTAGGTTTGAGCAATGGAAAACAACAAGAAGAAAGGTGGAGTGGATGAAGGGTGGGGAGGTGGCGAGGTAGCAGGGTGGAGAACCATAGAGGGACTGAGAGAGAGGTGGGCGGGATCGGGAGAGGGAAAATTAGTCAGCTGATATACCTCCAGTTTCCATGACAACCGGAGGCCTTTCCCACCCACTCTCCTCTTATTCTCCGTTTTGCTCCCACTCGCTCTCGTTTTCTCTCACTCGTTTCCTCCCAACACCTTCAGTTACACAACTCAGCTGTACAACCTCTGTCTGTACCTGGGTGGATGACATGACATGCATTTCTACCTGTCCATGATGTCATATACTAATAAAAATATACCTTTATGTTGTTCCTCTGACAAGATATTATTATTACAGCATACCATAGCTGTAGTTGGTGTATAAAGACATTTACTTCACATTTTTATCTAAACATCAAAATTGTCATATGGTGTGACTCTTCATCACTATGTGTTACTAATATGACAATATATCTCAGCAAAGTATAAATAATTGGTAGATTTAAAGTTTATGTTACAGAATTAAGCATTTTTAATGGACACAGAATGTGTTGATGTCTGTGCATGATTTTAAAGCAAGTTTTGGCCAAATATATTTTGTCCGTAAAATGGGCGTCATATAGTGTGACACTGCAATCTATTTTTTGAACGGGCAATAATTTGGACATCATTATGATGAAGAGGTCCACACTCAACCAGAAAGTTGCAGTGTCATCTCTGGAGTGGTTTGGAAGGTCAAGAGGTGAGTTCTGACTTTTATATTTTTAATTGAAAAGCTCTGTATCTGATATGCTCACTAGTGGTCAATGTTTTGTGTCTTATGGTGTGACATTTGTTACATAAAAATGAAACAATTTTATTTTTGCCATGTGTCAATTTACATGCTAAGTTTAAGCTAGATGTTTTTAGTTAACCAAGAGATTAGTTTAATTGAACAAAACATCATAAGGTGTGACACTGTATCATATGGTGTGACTGTTTTTCCAAGTAGCACCATACGATATATTTGTCACACAATATTACATAAACCCTTTTTAATGATAAATAATCAAAACATATTGAATGAATTTAATGGTGAACATTATTAAATTACCCATACAATTAATGTATTCCCTTTTTGATTTTATACATAATTTAACCATGTTTGCCGTGCTTTGCATATTAAAAGATGCATTTTTTTGTCTCTGTCAGGCAGAAAAGTCAAGTAAAGAGAGGAAACAAAAATACAGGGAAAGACTCAATGATGACCATGCAAGGAGAGAAGAGGTCCTGATGGAAAGGAGGAAAAGTAAAGAGATCATGCCAGTTCACACAGAACAGACACCTTCTATAGGGATTGGAATCTAATCTAAATTATTAACTGTCCATACTGAGTATCGCAATTTTTCATATCCAGATTTGTGTCAGATTTGATATCCAATTGGAGCAAAGATCTTTTACAGTCGTTTGTCGTTTTATTGTCGTTTTATTGTTTTTTAGTATGTTGTTGTATTGTTATGTATGAATGTGTACGCTCCTTTTTGTCTATTTACTGTATGGTTTTTATGTTATAATAATATTTTTTGTGTTGAAGTCTATAGACCCCAGGAAGAATAGTAACCGCATTTGCGGCAGCTAATGGGGATCTTAATAAACTAAACTAAACTAAACTAAACAGTGAAGATTGTTAATTGTTTTTCTTATCCAGCACCTATCACCAGTGGGGTTCCACAAGGGTCCATTTTGGGCCCTGTCTTGTTTTCATTATAAATGCTTCCATTGGGAATGATTTTTTTTAAAATATGGTATTTCTTACCATCTATTTGCCTTTAAGACCTAATTGTAATGTTTCTTGTGCAACACTAACCAGAAACAGTAGGTTTCTGGTTTTACGTAGGTTGTTTTTGTTTGTTTTTATTTTTTATTATTGCTTTATGTACTTGCGATGTACAGCACTTTGGAGTTACTGTGTAGCCTGTAAAGTGCTCTATAAATAAATTAATACAATAGAATGTGTGACCACTGTCGTCTTCTGTAATATCTGCATTGGTTTTTATGGATATACGCCAAAAACAACAACTGCAACATGGAGGGTTTGCAAAATGTTTTTTTGTCTTGTATACAACATGAAAGTACCGGTTTCCATTACCCTCTCTTCTAATTTTAACCTTACAACACACACTCTTCTAATTTTAAAATGTTCATGTTGAAGGTTCTTGACGTTAGATGGTTGATTTACTCATATTTCTTAAATGTTCTTAAATAACATTTTCAAAGTTTTATTTATAGTATGTTTGATGATTTTTAGTCTTATTGATGTTAATTGGATTGAAATAATTGAATGTTGAATGCATACAAAATACACCTTTTTTTGCATTGACAAATGTGGTATGCTGCCGTTCATCATATAGTGTGACACTAAATCATTTGGTGTGACATTTAGAATTGTCACAATGAAAAGCCTTTTTTTTATTATAAATCATAAAAAGTACATGTAACACGAGACACAGTATCAGCAAGAGTCTTTTGAAAGATTTATAATGGGGCTTAACATAATTAATCTAAAATATCTGGAAAGGCTGAGGAGAGATTTTGAGTCTTACTTTGCATGATGATTTAGAAAAATAATACAAAATCTAATGAATCGGCACAATTTTCTTTTAAAATTTTAAGATGGTAATGATAAAGATTTATTGTGATGTTAGTTATTTAAAGCAGCACTATGCAGGATTTCCGTTTTTGTCAAACAGTGACCCCTAGAGTCGATTTATGGTGGATTTGGAATCACTTGAATATAAGATACACCATGTGCAGCGCAAGTCAATCATATAGGCTACAATTAAAATGAGAATATTATAATTGTGTGCTTGGGACATGGCTTTTAATGGCGAGAATTCTGTTTTTGTAATCAGGCTCTCAAGGATTATATAAAAATTTTTATTTAGATTTGTCTGATACACAATGAAGAAGTATTGTTTCACTCATAGTTACCACAGGCAGAAAACAAAAGAATTAGAAAGTATCATCAGCAATAGTGATTTACTGCTAAGTACTGAGCGCAATTAAATATTAGTGTCACTTTCACTAGATGGTGGATCTGGTGAAGAAGCTGTCAGCGATCAAAATATTGATTTTGAAGATGTTGAAAATGGTGGTTTTAAGAATATGTTTGAGATTGTGAAGCACTGCTACAGTGCAGTGCTTCGCCTAAGCAGCAGTGATTCGCCTGTGCTTCCCCCTAATATAGTCCCAATTCAATATCTGCCTAGGAATTCGCCTAGTGTTAATCTGCAGCGCTATTTGTACTCGTTGTGAATACACAGGCCACAAGAAGTAATTAAGTGTTTTAAAAAAAAAAATATCACTTTTACTCCGGACATGCTAGCTGGCAACAAAGGATTCCATTCATTGTGCTAAGCTAAGCTAGCGCCCACCCTGTCAAACTAAAACAATGCATGCACTGAGACAAAAATGCATTTGCACACCTATCTAAATGTAGGAAAGAATGTGAATAAGCCCTATTTCAAAAAACGGTGGAGTGTTCCTTTAAATTCAAAATTAAATGTCCCCAACTTGGCGTGATGATGGTATAAAACTTCTGCTCAAACTGAACCCTTCCGAGCTCCAAAAGGTAGCAAAATATGCTTTATTTTATTCTTCTGTAATTGTTACTCTAATATCAGGAGAGTTTTATATTATCGCATCAGGTAGAGATCCATCCATGTTAGATATAGATCCAGGTCGCTGAAGACCCGAATATTCATAATGATTGGCGAAACATTCATGCATTTAAGGGTTAAAAAGTAGACTGCTGCCATTGAGGAAATATTAGGCTGAGAAATTTTGAATTAATGCCTATAAAAATAATAACAATTTTGAATAGTCTGAATATAGTTT
This sequence comes from Chrosomus eos, assembly GCA_036326025.1. Classification (NCBI taxonomy): domain Eukaryota; kingdom Metazoa; phylum Chordata; class Actinopteri; order Cypriniformes; family Leuciscidae; genus Chrosomus; species Chrosomus eos. The sequence goes on along the minus strand of CM070834.1, from coordinate 29,619,754 downwards.
TTTGCCTATATACATCCCTAGAATTGCCATAGACACACATTTGAAGAAGGGAACTGAGCCATGTCTAGAGACCATAATATCATATAGACCCAGAAACTGCAAAACAATGTGCTAAAAGCCACCCAGAACACCTTAGCAACCACATAGCAATGCCCTGACAACCACCTACGAATTGCTAGCATCATGGCAGTACGTTTTGCACAAACAAGCACCACAAGTTTAGCGTTTTTAAGTTGACTGTTCCCTTGCTAGCGCTAAAAACACACTAACATCTTTGTTTGCATGAGGCATCATTCATGAATTGCTTTCAAGCGTTCCATTTGTTTTATTACCTTTACCAAAAGAGGTTTGTTATGAGTCTTTCTGCAGAGGGAGTTTAGTGGGTGTAGCTTGTGCATATACACACAGATCTTTGCTTTCTATGTGTGTATAAATGGGAGTGTCGACGTTTGGCTATTTTGAGCTGGACTCGTGCCAGTTTCAGGCCTTCTCCTCTGCCCAATCTGGCCAGCCATTGTCCCTGTGTTTTGTGGAGCTTCTGCTCTGTACCCTCCCTTTCCTTTCCGTCCCTCCTAATCTCCTTCCTCACCTCGCTTGCACTTCCATATTCCTTCCTTATCTCCCTTATACCCTCGTTTTCTTCATATTTTCTTCAATTTTTCTGCCTCTACAGAAAGAAGAGCCATTAGACGATTATCCTGAGCCCACAGACCTCAAAATCAAATCCTCCCCCCCTCCGCTCTGTGAGATCAGCGCCCGACACAACGATGACGACCAGACGGAACCCGTGGACCTGTCTCTCAACAAGCCCCGCCCCTCCCTCCCGGTTGCCACGACGACCTCCACCCCTGTAAACACGACTATCCAGAACATAAGCGCCACCATCCCGGCGGTGCTGTCGGCGGGCTCCATACTGGCGTCCACGCAAGGGGTCGGAGGTCAGCAGATCCTCCATGTCATCCACACCATACCCTCTGTGAGCATGCCCAGTAAGATGGGGCAGCTGCAGACCATCCCCGTGGTGGTGCAATCCTTACCGGTGGTCTACACAACCGTACCCACGGATGGAGTGGCCACCGCCGCCATCACAGTACCTCTCATCGGGAGCGACGGCCGGTCGGAGGGATCAGGTGAGATGGCCGTGCGCTCTGACCTTTGAACTGAAAGAGATATAGAATGAGCTTAGAACCTCATACATCTATACAATAGCTAAAGTATTAGTACAGTGTAGTAGCTTTAAAGTATGAGTCATTAATGGTAAAAGTCAGTGTAAAAACCTTTTCATGTGAGCAACGATTAATCGCATCCAAAATAAAAGTGTTTATATAATATATGCATGTATATATATTTTTAAAAATGTTATTTATATATTAAATATTTCTATTTATATATAATATAAATTATATATATATAGTATATGTAGTATACAAATGATAATATTTCTCAAAAATATACATACATGCATGTGTGTATTTATATATACAATACACACAAAATTATTAAAATATTAAGTAGCCTAATATTCTTCTTTTTTTTTTTTTTTACTTGTTTGCTACCAGAGCGGTGAATCGATCAAATATTTAATTAAATTGAAATATAATATTAATTAATAATATACAAAGTATAATATTAAATATTTACATTTTATTTATCATAATATTTTCATAGTGTAAACATTTGAGTTTATTTTTTAAGGAAAAAACAATATGCACTCTACCATATTAAAATAAGTTATTTAATTGTAATAATATTTCACAATATTACTGTAAAGAAAACTGTTTAACAGCTGTGTATGCTATAATTAAATCTGCATTAATGCATAAATAGATGTAATCTTACATCAGTTCTAATCATCTCTGAAGGTTCAGATCAGTTTTTAGAAACCATAGAGAACAGAATCCAGAAGTTATAATGTCAAATTTAATGAATCTGTTTATGCTGGTAAAAATAGTGTTAAAGGTGTTCACCCAAAAATTAAAAAAATAAATAAATCTGTCATCATTTACTCACCCTCATGTTCCAAACCTGCATGAAAGATTTTCATTTTTGGGTGAACTATCCCTTTAATTACCTTTTTAACCGCATCATTAACTTTAACAGCTCTCGTTCTTTCTGTTTTGTTGACATCTTAAATAAAAAATTAAAAATCTAATCAATTGTCATTTGACAGGCTCCTATAAGTCTTATGTTCCAATAGTTATACTTTTTTTACATTTATTTTTTATTTTTATTATATCCTCAAAACTACTAAAGGACCAGGAATCCAAATCACATACATTCCTATTCAGTAGAGTGACATGCTCTCGCAAGTATACATGTTTTTGTAGTCATGTGAAATTGGTCAAAAAGTAAGAATGCAAATATGAATCTGGGACGAATCTGGTCTCCTCCATTTAAAACTGTTCATATGGTAATGCTGATCTTCTCTCCTTTAGCTCTACCCGTTTCCTTTAGGTGGTCACACCCTAGGTCTCGCCCTCTTACAGTTTCGTGCCATTGCCGTTTAGTTATCTGTGTTCAGACGCAGCTTCTTCCCACACATATGGATGTGCGTATAAAAGACATAAAAGAGGTTTTCAGGGTGAGGCAGAAACAAGCTTCAACTTTCAATTAAATGAGATAATGAAACAGCATTTTTTTGGCCTTCATTTAAAAGGAATACAAGTTTCTAAGTAACAAGTACAGGCCGTGTTACAGTTTCACTCACGAAAAGGGTTTTCTGAGGTTTCTGATTGAAAAAGCTTTTTTGTTTAAAAGAAACATTGGAACATGGACTTGTTTCGACATAGCATTTCACTTTTAAGCAGGACAAATTATAAAACTTTACCACAGTTTCCCCTGAAATTCCATAGTTACAATGGTAGTTAGTGGTCTTGTATTATTGCTATTGCTCATACTTGGGGTTATCAAGTCATTTCACTTGGTGGTCATCTTTGAAACAGCTCCTATCTTTTTGTAATTGGAAACATCAAATTCTTTAAAGCTGCTCACTAAGCTGATGATTCAATTTCATATTTGAAATCACCAATGAAATCTGACGATCTCATACATTTAGTTTCTAAATGCTCAAATCATGACCAAAAACTGGATTTTTTAGAATGGTCCAGTCACATGTGTGTTTCAGAACACTGACTGTTTTTATAGAACCAAAAGCAATAACTTTACCAAATGCCGACTGGTTCTTTTTAGGGCTGCACGATTTGGGGAAAATGTCATATTGCGATTATTGAGGTCAATATTGCGATTGATCCAAAAAAATGGTTTCATGAGTCGACTTGCTTGGTTCTAAAGCAAACTGCATACACAGATTAGTGATCATTCTGAAATGTGTATTTCTCAACTCAAACTAGCATCAACAACTAAATAATTGATAATAATTATTGACCTATTATGATCAATAAGCCACTGATGTCTGGATAAAAATGCCCCCTCCCCATTTAATTATAGCCACCCAACATTACAGTGATACCGTCATTACAATTGAAAACTGTAAAAAAAATTAAACATTTATTAGGCTTCAAAAATATAACAGCTTTTAATTTAAGTGAACTTCAAACAATCCTCACATAAACCCATAATAAATGTCATATTTACCTGTGCCTTTCCTGTCTAACAGGTAGGACATATACAGAAATTGAATAAAGTTATCAAACAGTCTGCGCTGCATACATTATATATAAACTAATCCTTATTAAAGCTACAAAAGTTCTTTAGTCAAGAGCAGCGACAGCGAGTAATTTTCTCGGTTCCCTTTGTTCTTAGATTAACGTTACTGACAGAAAGCTTTATTGGCTGCTGTTTCTTTAAGAGCAGCCGGTGTTGACAGAGACGCGGATCTCACACGCGCCTCATTCTCTCACAACTCTTTAAGTTCATCATAAGACTGCTCTTATGTTATGAAGATACTCGACAAAACGACATTTTGGCATTGTGTGTTATTGTTCGTTCAAGCGCGAAAGAGAACTGTATAGTGGCGCGGTCTGTGCATGCGCATGATACTGGCGCGCGTCTTTCTGTGAGTCACAGTCAGGACATTCACAGGCAGCGCGCTCGCTTTTGACACGTCGCGCATGAATGGTTTAAAAGCATTCGCACGAATAAGAGCGGGATCATGTAACACTAGTCAAAAGATAACAAAAAATAACAGATGCTGCGTTAATTGCGTTAACTAAGTATTAAACCATAATATATTTTTTGAAAGAACCTATGCTTCACTCCTCTTTTTGAGGTGATGTAACCCAAGGCCAAGAATGGTAACCCATACTCTGAATTTGTTAGTGAACAGTACTCACATTAGAAGCAGTGAGTAGGGAACACACACACACACACACACACACACACACACACTGAGCAGCCATTTTGCTGCGGCGCCCAGGGAGCGATTGGGGTTTAGGTGCCTTGAGAACCGATCCCGTAACCTTCGGATTACCAGTCTGACTCTTTATCCATTGGGCCACGACTGCCCCATTTTCTTAAGAGTAAAATGGTTTGTTCCTCCTGGGTCTTTTCATTCCTATTGCCCTTTTAATTTCAGGGCTTTCAGTCTCCCCTGAAAGACACCATGCAGGTCTTGGACCGTAATAAGAACATTAAAACAAACCAAAAATGAATAAAATTTGCTGAATGTTTTTTAATGTGAGAACCCCACCCAAATAACACTATGGAAAAAAATGCTAATGCTTATTTAACACACTGATTCAACCCCAAAGTTTAAACTCAGGGAGGAGTTGTTTGGCTCCTTTTGTTTTCGGTTATTAACTTTGTATGTAGCTCTTTGAAACCAAGTAATGTAATGGAGAGATTATGAAGGTCAGTAAATTGTGTTTTTTGGGTGGGGATCATCTTCAAAGAAACCATAATGTAGATCAGTTTCTTTTGGATTCAATTTATGGGAAAACTACCAAGCTGGAGGACTCGGCATGCTTTATTGAACAGGCCCATAGCACCCCATGTTGTCTCCAATGAGAGGCTGTAGATTAAGTATCTCTGTAGATGTTTTTTCTTTCTTTCTTTTGAGTAACTCGGGACAATTGGGTTTTGGGAGAATAGACAATTATTGACTGGGCAGCACCCTTCCCCCTATCATTTAGAAGATAATCTTTGGAAACTCCTGGGCATCTCCAAATCATCTCCTCTGTCGGTGGTTAAAGGTCACATCAAAAGATATCAACCCAGTCCTCATCTAGCCACACCCTGTGTCAACATTGAACATGAATTTAACTTTTCTCTATTTCTTCATCCTGTGGACTCAAGAACTCTCTGGTTGCCAAAAAAACACAAAGAAGATTTTAGGTTCTGGAAGTGATGATGTTTTGAATAAAATTTTCAGGTGCTTGACTCACACCTCATTTCAATGAGAGGCTTTTTAAACAAGCCAAACATGTGAACTAGGGGTCGACCGATAATCGGCGCTGATATGAAGCATTTTTATGGTTATCGGTATCGGCCATTTTCAAAACCAATTTGCAGATAAAATAATACAATTTTGAAATGCGCTATATTTGGCTCTGACGCAGCCACCTCTGTCAGAACTCACCACTCTGTAGACTAGACCGATGTCCCCGCACATCTGATTTGTTGGGAGTCACGAGTCCGGCCAATCAACGTGGAAAGCTGAAGGCACTGAAAGTGTTGCACTCTCACACGAAAGCACTTGCTACTGCACTGATCACGCATCAGTTGTCTCTCAAAGTTAAAGGTGCTCTAAGTGATGTTGGGTGACGTCATTTCTTGTTGATGTTTTGTCAAACAAAACGAAGGCTAGCTAGACCCTCCCTCCTCCTCATCCGCGCTCTAACCCCCCAAACCCTTCTTGTCGGTTATTGGCTGGAACAGTTTGTTATGTTTCGTGGCGCGGGTTAGCCAGTTTGTTTTTGTTGCCGTTTGTGGAGCCTGGGGTGTCTGCAGAGACCGCGTCTTTTTACAGTGTGTTCCGGGGACAGGCAGCTAGTGGATAGTGAGGAGATGTTTGCTGTATGTGACAATTTTTTGGGCAGATCACAGACCAGGCATTCTGACCAATAAGAGCAGAGTAGGCTCTTGAGAAAACTGTGAGAAAAGTGGTGATGCTGCAATGTATTTTATGAGAAAATGAAAAAGTTTTTTGACCTTGGATGCATGTAAACGTATTGTAGGAGACAACAAAAAAATAGGAACCTTTAAAATTCTATAATAGTGGCACTTAAATAATATAAAAGTATTGTCATTAAAGGTTTAAATGCCTAAAAAATGTCGAAATTCATGTTGATTTTCCAATTCAACATTTTACTCAAATTTCTTTTGTATCATGTCATTTCAGTGCGTATAAAGCCGGGCTCAACCTCTCCAGTGGAGTTTCAGTCTGACAGTGATGCTGAAAGCGGCACAGAGTCTGGATCAGCCTCTTTCAGCACGCAAGGGATGGATCCCAGGTGAGAGAAATATCCCATATACATCTGAATATCTCAATCCCGGGATATGTGCAGTGTGTGGTAGTGGTAGAGTATCTGACATCCTGGTCTAATGGCATCACTGCACCACTCCTCTGGATGATTATGTAACCTTCAACACACTGGAGGCCCATGGCTGCTCTTTACGTTGATTTCAAGCTGAATGCATCTGAATGCATCTTCGTGTGTGTGTGTGTGTGTGTGTGTGTGTGTGTGTGTGTGTGTGTGTGTGTGTGTGTGTGTGTGTGTGTGTGTGTTGCTGGGCAGGGTTCTCTCCAAACTGGGTGTAAACAATGTTACATAACTTGCAATGTCGTCACACCTTTGAAAGAGGGAGTAAAATGCAAAGGAGGACAAACAGAAGTGGCAGGGTGACAGGGCAGGATGGAGAACAAGAGGGTATTTTGCCAGTGTGTGTATAATTGTTCGGACATGCGGTCAGGTGATTGCTGGGAGAGAGAAATCCTATGGAAATGAGTTGAGTTGGTGGGGGGGTGTGGACTGGTTTGCAGCCAGGGAGGGGAAAGGATGAGGCTGAGAAAGAGAGAGGAAGGAAAGGAGGGGAGAAAGAGATGGGCTGAAAAAAAAACATGGCAGGGGGAGGGGGATTGGAGCAGGAAGGGAAAGGGAGAGAGATCGGCATTGAACTGGAAGCTCTCCAGCTGTATGGAATTCACACACACACACACACACACACATTCCTGTATATCTATCAAGGTGAGGACCGAGTCATTTAACCTGAAAAGTGAGGACCACCATTTCTGCTACAATTACAGGTAAATATATATTATATTTCAACACTAGATATGTCCATAATTCAGGTTTTTACCTCAGCTTCTTAAAAAAACAAAGGAAAAGAACCAGCATTTTACCAGCAGAGTGAGGACATTTTCATGGGGGCGCTATTGAGTTCATTTCTGACTGAATTATTTTAACTACCTTATTTTTTAGCTTGCATTTATTGTTTGCTATTTTATGTTTTAGTGTGGACAGCTCCAAGTCATTATTCAACTGAAATAACCTCCAGCTGAATAATGACTTCTAGAGCTTCTTTACTGCTGCATTAAATTATATTTACATAATTGATAATTTTCTGTAAAGCTGCTTAGAAAAAACTGTATTGTGTAAAGCACTATATAAAGGTGACTTAATTAATGCAAGTTTCAGAATGAGGTATATAAACAGTCTACCTAAACAGAAATGTTCAATTGTTCCATTTATTTATCCAATTAGATTAACCAAATTTTAGCATAATAATAATAATAATATACGTAATGATCTAAAAGCTACAAATAAAACTGCAAGAGATGACATCTCCAGTGACCAGCTCTACATTTATTTATTTTTTAAGATAGTTACACCAAAAATAATGTCTTCGGATAAGGTCAACAGACCTGGACGGCAAGCTTTCAAAACATGATTTTCCGTGCAGCAGACTTTCTTTTTAGAGTTACTATTGAATTATAAACAAAGTTTTTGATGTCTCTCCACGATCTTTCCTTCAGGGCTCTGTCCGCTTCTAGGCACCTCATGCACTCCAGTTTTCCTGGAACCCTGCGCTCTGCCATGAACTTTCCTAGGTGTTTGTTCACTGCTCTTCTCTCCTCTTCACTCCATGGTCTCTTCAGGATTATCCTGGATGTCTCTACAAATAACAAATACAATGTAGATTGTGTAAACTTTAAAACAGAGACCAAAATGTAGGTTTCTTAAACTGCTTTTGCTTGCTCAGTCACAGAAAGTCCCCAAATGTAACATTTGTCCCTAATGTGTTCATTATGACACAGAGCGAATGGATTTTTGATTAAAGACAATATGACATGAGCAATCAAATTTGCCTTGATATTTTGCCATATAAGAGGTCTTTGTACCATTAAAACATACTGCAAGTTTTATAGCTTAAAATAAAGATTAAAAAAAGCCATGTCATGACCCCTTTAATATTTACGATAGTCACTGTATAGTAGGGGTGTAAAAATAGTGTATCATGGTTTAAAAAATGTGCGGTGCTATGGCGAGTGGGCGCTTTTTTTAAATTATTTAATTGTTTGTTCAACACAAGGAGCTCAAAATAGATTGTATACTAGAATTTAAAGTGCTCTGTTAAGTTTGGCTGAAACGGCAATAACTGAAACTACGTAACAATGTAATGTAAAGAGCAGCAGGATTCTGGGAAAGACCCGCCTTTACAGCACTTGTGTCTCTGGTTTCAAAGCAGAAACTGCCTGAAATGTCAAAGTTTAGGCTAAACACAGAGAACAGATAAGAGAGAGCAATTGATTCACCTTTATGACTACATTTAATTGTCATGAAACAGCCTATATGTGCTGAATCAAAAAGTTTAATCTATAAATGTTTTTTTAAAACGGAGTCGTAATAAGAATGAACCACTTTGTAAACCGTGAGTTCAGTATTGTATACTGTACCGAATCATGAGATGTGTTTTTTAGGGAAGGACTACATGCCTGCACACATATATTCAAACGTGCATATATACCTATAGAAGAACCCTTAATACGCATGTGCACGCCCTCAGCGATCCCACAGGCTTGCGTTTTTAAAGTTTGCATAGAGAGAACTCAAGAGTTTTCTGTTAAAACGGTGTGTGTTAGCGGCCTCTAAGTTAATAACTAATGATCGTTGCGACGGAAGTGAATCAATCAAAACTAACTTTATCTGGACAATAACTTTATTCTAGATCTGCTGTAAAGCCTAAACACTCTGTTACTGTAATCTCCTGTTATCACTGTAAAGCTGCTGTCAAACTCTATAGTGTTAAAAGCGCTATATAAATGAAGATGACTTGACTAATGTTATACTCTTACTGTATAGTCAAATAATTGTTCTAATAATCATTAGATTAATCAATTATCAAAATAATTGTTAGTTGCAGCCGTATTGCTGAGTGATGACAGCAGGTTTCCCTCTGTTTCACCTTCACCTAATCTGAACCCTGTAGATATATTAATCCTGCTTTCTGGGAGATAAAGGACTCTCCAAATCATAAATGCAATTTATCTTATGTCTTTAAATAGCTAGATTTTACTTGCATGTAAGCTCTGTAAAGTTGATTTAAAACAATGTTTGTGAAAAGCTCTCTACAAATACAACTGACGACTTACAATAATAATAAACTCTGGTGCTACTCTTTTGCTAAGATTTATGAAACTTACCTATTAGTTTCACGCTCTTAGTCCGTTTTTCTGCACTTTTCTTCTTCGGTGAGGGCCTTGTGGCCCGGCTTGTTTCCTGGCTGTGATCTGCAACAGACAAGCATTAGTACCTGTTATTGTAAGTGTTTACAGTAAAATCTGACTACTAAAACCTGACAGAGTTCCCAACTGTACGCAGCAGACTATCCTTGAACATTACAATACAGCTATAAGGGAGATGATCACCGGAGTGTCACCGAAGAACATTGCAAGGTCTTCTAGTGTGCCTTCCAACCATAGTGTTTTACAAATCCTTATCCTCAAATGTTACGCATTAAGCTATATGAAATAAAAACTAGAGAAAATTTTTAAATGATCAACTTTACTGTAACATATCCTTGATTAGTAAATAGCTGGTTAAAATATGAACATCAACCATTAGGGTCCTATAACTAAAGGAAGGTGTTCGTAAATTATTATTTTGTCTTGATGAAAAACACTTTTTGACTCACCATCTACATCAGAAACCCCATCCGAACTGCATTGGGCAGGAGATTTTTGAGGAGAAAAGAGGTCAGGACATCCGTCTGAAAAACAAAATTGAAACCCTGATCTTCTGCAGTGTAAGAAAGACATACAGAAAACACTGGCTGTATCTGTAAAAAGAGACGATATTTTCTCAGATGATCCAAGCCCCATTTCAACAGATTAAACAACCACAAATGTGTGAACACCATCATTTGATGGACTGTTAGATTAACTTTTTACAAATTGGATTCATACAGTAATTTAATGTACATTACATGCACAGATAGCGCTTACACAGATACACACAGGAGCATTTAAAAGCAGTGTCTATCAGCGGATCCGTCTATCAGCAGATATATAGGGATACGCTGATAGCAACTGTCTATTTACAACATGTTTTGGAAGCGCTGATTAGTGTTGTGCGATATGCTCCATTTTCATATCGTCCTATCGTCAGCCTGTGAGATCAGCGATATACGATATTATCGTGAGGGGGCGGGGCTTACTTATTTGATTATTAACTTGATTATTTACTCATTAATGTGCTTTTTATTACTTCATTTTATATACGATAATATTTTTCGATTTTGCTAGCAAAGGTGGAGTGTTTATTACTAGGCTAGATCAGGTTATTTCCCTGTATAATGAGGTAAAAAAAGATCCTAATCATTTTTGTATCCAACTCGGAGTATTTCAACATGTCAGCGGGAAATTTACGGACACACATTATCCTCTCATGCTGTTACAGATGCAGCATTGACTGTAGCCTACTTCTGCGCAAGATGAAAACACGTTTTAATAATTTCTTGGGTCAGAAAGAGTCGGAGTTTGCGATATACGTCCTCCTATGCTCTCTCTGTCTGGATGCACTTCACATGCGCACTTCAATAAGCACAAAGAACGCGGATTAATGTGTTTAAAATGCCGGGGGAAATCAGAGCCTAGGGGCAAAAATCAGCTGAGTCGATCGGTTTATACTTATGCCTTGACTCCGATAAAGGAAAACGGGTTAATGCGTTTACATGACCACATGCATTGTCAGTTTCTTCAGCATAATCGGGTTAAGAACGCGCTCATTCCCTGAAAGTGAAAGTTTGGCATCTGTCGCTGCATTAACGCTGCATTCTCTGCATCGTCAGACGACGATGAATATAACGGTATAGCAACTATTTACTGGCTTAATATTTCTCTTGTGGACTTACATTAATGACAGGGAAAAAATTTGAAGAATATTTCTTGTTAAACAAGTGTTCAAAGCTGCTTTTGATTTTCACAGATGGCAGAGTTATGTTGTGTTCGTGAACTAAAGACGGTTATCAGGCCTATATCATTATTTAGTAATTGTATTGTTTTTTGAGTTATTAGGGTCATTAAACGTTTTGTTAATTTGCTATGTAAACAAAATACTGACGAACAACGATGCCGTTTTCATCTAGGATATGTATAAGAATAATTTGTCTGTTAAAACAAGCACTCTTGATAATTTGTGAATGGATCACCTTTAAATTCAGTTTTGATGTGGGATGTAGTTTTTCAGTCTGTTTTAAAAACATTTTTAAAAAATGTTTTAAATGCGCATGTCGGTGCTGTCGTTAGGCTATGTGGTGATGCCGTTATTAATTTAGGCAAGGCAAATTAATTGTAGTTCCTAATATTAATTTAATAACAATACTAGCTTTATAATAATAATAATTTAATACGTTAATGGTAAAACCAGCCAATTATCGTATTGATATCGTCAAATGCATCTGTCATCTGCGATCTCAGACTATCGTCGATACACGATACTATCGTCTATCGGCACAACCCTAGCGCTGATCATTGCAGCCAATCACAGATATGAGGAGCTTGTAAACACACAGTGGCCAATCAGAGGCGTTTAAGAATCCGCTCAACGCGTCACTTTTGTAAAATTTCAGTACCCACTTGGTACTGAAGTAGTATCTAACAATGCCTAAATCTGTATGGTTTATGTGTACTAGGGGTGTAACGATACACATATTCATATCGAACCGTTCGGTACGACGCTTTCGGTTCGGTAATCGGTACGCATTACAAAACAAACGGTTCGTTGGACCATTTTTCCTGCCGACATTTTGTTATTTCAAATGTAGGCGCGACCACATTGCCCAACATCAAATGTCAAACGTAATGAAAGCGGAACGAAACTGCGCTACCCGTTATTTTGTGTTTCATGGACCGTTTATGAGTTTGGATCAATGCAGCGCGAGCCGATCTTGATTAAGCAGCACTGTTACTACACACCGCAAAGAGATCCAGTTAAGAAAGCATTTGAATTCGCCACTGTGACTGAAGTAATAACATCGCTGCGCGATCTAGTGAGAAGCATCACATTCTCCGTTATTACCGGATCAAACAGCGCTGACGTGGAAACCAGGAAGAGACATTGTTCCATGAATGAACTATTCAGTGTCCACAGATCATCATCATTCATCATGGGTTTACTGTAGTAACACTCACTGTAACCATGGAGGTTTGGCAGGAATAGTAGGCTATAATGCTTTCAAGTAACGTTACATTGGTTTTATTTCGGCATTATGAATAAAATTGCTGCCCTCAAATGTTAATCTGAAACTACTATAATATTACATTTCTTTTTTTTTTTTTAAGGAGCAAGGAGCTGTTTTTGTTTTATATGCTCAAAAGAAGAGTCAAGTATGGCTCCATCATTGCTCAAAGTAAAAAATTATCATTTATGTTAGTTTTAATAAATAAATAAATTTAATCAAGGAAATTCATCTGGCATTTCTTTCTTTTTGCTGTATCGAAAACGTACCGAACCGTGACACCAGTGTATCGTATCGAACCAAACTGTGAATTTTGTGAACCGTTACACCCCTAATGTGTACCCATCTCTAATCTACTAAAATAAGATGAAGAAAAAGTGATAAGAACTGCAGTACATACAGTATACTTGAGTAAAGCTACTTTTAACTAATGCTGTGACTATGAAAAGGCAGGAGTTTTTGTAGATTTAATGAAAAACACTATTTAGGTAGTAGGTCATAGTGGTGGTTTTGTATTGAACAATTTTACTGGGAGGTGCTTTAAACAACAAACTTTACAACTGTTTATATAGACAAGTTTAAAATGTAAAATTTAAATCTTACCCTCATCGACTTCTCTTCCTCTCTTGGCTCGTCCTTTTTTTGTTTGTCTCTGTAAAACAGAAGTTGATGTGGGACATTCACCTATAAAAGATTAAAAACAATCAAATATTAGTTCTTGACTGTCCAAAAGTCATAAGTACATACTTTTGATTAAAAGAGCTATAAATAATACATTTTACCTACAGTTGTCAGTTGTTGCCTTTACACTATTTTTACTACCAGAAATTACATGCCCAAGTGTTCCTTTATCAAGTCAAAAACATTCTTAAACAAATCCTACTCCAGTTAAAATTATTAAGCATATAGCAGAAAGACTGCTAATTTTGTTTGGATTTTTTAAACAAAGTTGCATATTTGCATATTTAAACACGACCACTGGAAACTGGTGAATTCATTTAATTAATTATTGCATCGGTATAGTAAAGTGTTACTCAACTTTCTACCATCTCTACTGTAGCCTACACGTACTGTACTGTAGCTGGCCTAACAGCCATGAGTAGCGAGTAGTCAAAAGATTGTGTATGCACATACCTGTGTTGACTTTCTTTCCGTCACTTGCTGGACACCAGCAGGACACTTGTGTGGACAAACAAATTGAAAAATGTTATATTAATTTCAACAAAATAATTCCAGTCACAGGCTACAATAAGCAGTGGTCTATACAGCACTACTAGACAGTAATGTTTGTTAGCATTCAGTTATATGACAATAAAGACCTTAAGTATAGTGATACACTACATTAAAAATTGCAAACATGTATAACTTAATCTGTATAATTGACAACGTACCAATCATTTGGTCATAGAGAAGCTGATTCAAAGATATTAAAGACCCTCCGACTTCTGCTGTCCAAGTTCACTCGTCATTAGTAATTATGTAGTTTATAACGTTTTCTACTCGTTTTAATTTGTTCTTAAAACTTACTATAGGCTATTTATATGTACATTATTACATTATATACATGAATTAGCCACCAGCGCGATGTCTCCCGCCCCTCCCCCATCCCGAACTTGCACGCGTTAAACTAGAGGACGAGGCCTGAGATCATGAGATCGTCGACCTGCACTCAGCCTCCCCTCCCCCATCCCGAACACGAACCTGAGATCGTCGACCTGCACTCAGCCTCCCCTCCCCCATCCCGAACACGAACCTGAGATCGTAGACCTGCACACAGCCTCCCCTCCCCCATCCCGAACACGAACCTGAGATCGTAGACCTGCACACAGCCTCCCCTCCCCCATCCCGAACACGAACTTGCACGCGCTAGACGGCTAGAGACTCTGTTAGAGGACGAGGCCTGAGATCGTAGGCCTGCACTCAGGCTCCCCTCCCCCACCCCAATCACGACAGTTCCGAAGAAAAGAAATGTCAGGGATCATAAAATCATACCTGCGCTGTAAATGTTTGTGAGAATATATATATTAATATGCGCAATTCGGCAAACTGTGCATATAGCGCAATCTCTAACAAATAATCCCCCCCACCCACCCACCCAATCACGACAGTAAAAAAAAATATATAAATCTTAAAGATCATAAAATCTTACCTTCACTGTAAAGCTTGCGCATCGATTGTGATGAGATCATAGTCGCTCCATTCTTCTCTTGAACCGGGCCAGGTCACTGCTGCTACTGCTCTTATCCATCATCATCACTCTTCTTTACCAGAAGCACCACGAGCGAAAGTGCAGGTGGAGTGCAAGGGGCGTGGCCATCAATTAAGAACGATAGTTTTGGGCGCTGAAACCAGCTCAGAGTTGTTGGTGTGGGGGGTTTTAAGTTTTTTTTTAAGGCAGCTCAAATAAGTGTTCCTCAAAGACAATATTCCCCAGTATTAAATTTAATATTAATAATTAAATAATTAATTTAATTAAATAGTAACTATATTAAATTAACATTTATTACTGCAGTTATCCGTAAATTAATTAACAAACCAAAATTCCTCTCTCTTAAAAGTAGAATTTAACAATGCACCTACATTTTAACTATGTACATCCGTAGTGAAGTACTAGTGAAGATATTTTCTTTAGTAAAAGTTCCACAGTGTTATAAAACTATGTTGTAAGGCCTGCATTTACATTTTAACTTATAAGTAAAAATACAGTTTAAGCAGAAAAGTATAAGCAGAAAAATATACTTTCAACCAAAAGTATATTCATTATGCACTAATTAAACTACTGGATTGATGCATTAATTAAAATAATTTTTAAATCCCAGATTGTAAAGGTGGAGCTAATTTGAATTATGCTATATTGCTATACTATTACTTTCTGTCACTAATGTTTATATTATGTAAATATTTTGTATCCATGATAGTACACTTACCATGAATAAAACATGGTCCGTGGTGAGGATGCTAAGGTTCATTGCATGGGCTCACTGGGTTACTAGTTTGTAGGCTAATATAAAGCTAACTAAAATACAAAGCAACATAGATGTACACTTAGCCGTTACAGCTACTGTGTAAGCACAGAGACTCTTATAAGATCCAACTACTCACTCATGTGAGTGACTAAAAGATAGAAATGGGACCCACAGCTTTCATTGCACAGGGTAGGCTTGAACATACAGGACACTATGAGACTATAGACAAACCATGATCTTTTCCTAAACTTTACCAAGTAGTTTGTGTGCCTAAATCTAACCAATTATTTGTTTATGCATAAACCTAACCTAAGTAAACCTAACCAAAGTAGGTCATTGACAGTAATTTTTCAGGCAAACTGCACTGATATATTAGTTAGAAAAATGTTAATTTGATTGTGAAGACTGCCAGAAAAGGGGGTTTAATCAAAGTACATCAATCATTAAAAGTTAAAATGTCATCATGGACCATGTATTTAGCCCCCATGTAATAAATTACACATGGACAAAAGGACTAACCCTAACCCTAACCCAAAAGGACTAACCCTAACCCAAAAGGACTGATCTTAACCTAACCCAAAATGACTAACCCTAACCCTAACCCAAAAGGACCAATCCTAACCCAAAAGGACTAACCTTAACCTAACCCAAAAGGACTAACCCTAACCCAAAAGGACTGATCTTAACCTAACCCAAAATAACTAACCCTAACACAAAAGGACTAACCCTAACCCAAAAGGACTAACCTTAACCTAACCCAAAAGGACTAACCCTAACCCAAAAGTACTGATCTTAACCTAACCCAAAATGACTAACCCTAACCCTAACCCAAAAGGACTAACCTAAACATAACCCAAAAGGACTAACCCTAACCCAAAAGTACTGATCTTAACCTAACCCAAAATGACTAACCCTAACACAAAAGGACTAACATTAACCTAACCCAAAAGGACTAACCCTAACCCAAAAGTACTGATCTTAACCTAACCCAAAATGACTAACCCTAACCCAAAAGGACTAACATTAACCTAACCCAAAAGGACTAACCCTAACCCAAAAGTACTGATCTTAACCTAACCCAAAATGACTAACCCTAACACAAAAGGACTAACCCTAACCCTAATTTGACTTGGTTCAGTATGGGCATGAGACACAGAAGCGTATGCGAGTGATTCTTGCATACCAGCTAGAAAAAACGTTCCCCTCATTCTAGAGACGCATTCTTAATATGACACTCAGGAGACCCCAGAGACAATCATCATTTGAAGTTAAAAGCTGGTCAGATCATTCTAGAACAATACAGGTAATATGAAAAACTTAAAGTTTCCCTGTAGTCAATAATTGTATCCCTTAAAGGGATAGTTCACCCAAAAATGAAAATTACCCCATGATTTAATCACTCTAATCACTCTTAGTTATATTAATTATGTTTTTTATTTAACTTAAAATGTTTTAGTTTGTTCACCCAAAAATGAAAATTACCCCATGATTTAATCACTCTAATCACTCTTAGTTATATAAATTATGTTTTTTATTTAACTTAAAATGTTTTAGTTTGTAACGTGTTAAATATGAATATTTTTCTTGCACAAACTCATCGCTTTGTTCAGAAGGCCTTTATTAACCTTTATTAAGAAGCACTTTTATGATGGACAGATGCACTTTTATGGACTTTAAGACAGAAACAGCCATTCACTGCCATTATAAAGCTTGGAAGAGCCAGGACATTTATTAATATGACTCAGATTGTATTCGTCTGAAAGAAGTCATCATGGGGTAATTTACATTTTTGGTTGAACTATCCCTTTAAAACTCATCTTTGATCACCAAAATAACATATTTAAAAGTTTTTTCCTGTGAAATAAATTTCTTAATGTCTTAAAATATCTTGAATGTAACTCTACACAGTGCTATGAATGCGCAAATTAGCCCCGTCTCCACTCATTCACACGAGCTCAGAGATCCACTTGCCTCAACTTTACTATAGTAAACGCTGCACAATTGTATCGCTCTTTAAAACATAAAGATTAATCTTTAATATGATTAGCCTTTTGACTAAACAGCCAATAAAATGTTGCTAATGTTACACAAACCATGTTCCCATTTGTCATCTCAGAGTCAGACAGCTCCCTTCTAACAATCAGCATCATTAAAAACGCTTTGAACATCTCAGAACTTCATTGGAGAAAGGCATATAGTTCATCATAATATACAGCATATACATAATTCGCCCACTATATTGCCAAATGTTCCTAATTTTTCATATCAACAGAAAAATATACTGGATAACCTGGCTTCTCTTGAGACTCGGCTGCTTCAGATAATAGTTAATGATATGCTAAAGCCCCCCTTGTGACACGAAGGTAGTTTGTGACGTCAGAAACACCAGCAATTTCAAACCGTGTTTTTGAGACTGCAGTTTTAAGGAGAAAATACTCAGCAATGCTGTTGACTTATGAATTTACACATGGTTTGTCTTAAAGCATATTAAAAACACCACATAGACACATTATGAACAACATTAAAAGCTGGATTTACACCACAGGGAGACTTTAATAGTGAGTCGGGTAATAACAGAGTCAGGGTGCTGTTGCTTCATGACGATATCCTGATCAGCTAGCTGTTGCAGTGCTGTGCTCACACAGGCTTGAGACGGGGAGTAAACATTCACCAGCATGAACAAGGAAAACTCTTGCAGTTTACTCTGCAGAAAACTCTTCCTCTAAAAAGGCTTGCAGTTAATGAAGAGGGCTTCTAATTTAGAACTGCACATCTTTTCCAAAATTGTATACCTGTGCACCAAACTTTGCTAAACATAATTCAGGAAATTATTGTTTTTGTTGGCAAGGAAACGTATATTCACCAGGTGAATATTCAGCAATAAAGCCTGTCTGTGTAAAAAGTGTGTAAAAATGTCTCTGATTTCCCCTGAGTGTGTATGTGAAGTTTTAGCTTAAAATGCCCCACAGATATTTTTTTAGCATGTTAAAAAGAAAAGTTTTTGCGTGTCCCTTTAAATCCAAATGAGCTTCTGCTCCCAGAGGGCGGAGCTTCAAGCGCTCGTGTGGTGGGTGTGTGTGTTAGCAGCTCCGATTACCTCACACAGACATGCACTGAACATTTCAAAAACGTTTAGCCTTTTATGTTCAAACCAGACAAAGATGGAGAGACTGAAGAAGAAGTGACGACATGTAGAAGCAACAGGGACATTTCTGAATGGTTAGTTGATGAATTTATATAGTTTATGTGTAGTTTATCTTCTAGTCATTGATTAGCATATTCTGTCATGATAATCTATAAATCGTGTTCATGGGGGAGGGGTTTCTAGGGTTGGTGATGTCACTAACTCTGGAGGAAGTCTGTGTAGTTCCTTCCAGACATTTGTTGTAGTGCTAAAAAGGAATTTCTTTAAAAACAAATATCTCCATTTGCTTTGAACTTTGTAAATTTGAAGATGTTGTTTATGCTCAAACATTACACACTAACTAAAAGTAAAAAAAAAAAAAAAAAAAAGAAATCATACTGAACCACCCCTTTAATAATCAAAAAACCGACAGTCAAATAGCACATTAAAGAAAGTTGTTTTGCCATTATTGTGGCGATGTTAATAGGCAAAAAAAGCAGCTAGCTAGAGCCCGCCGGCGCCGCTCAGAGAGTTTTCCTGTCGGAACCCCTAGCAACCATAGCAACCAATAACGTTCCGGAGGGAGGCTTTCTACAATTTCCTTCAACAGTTCCATTTTATTCGGAAAACAAATTAAACACACACACCAGTCAACAATAAATCCAATTTATATTAATATATTTTCTTAAATAGCCTACATTTTAATAATAAAAATAAACTAAAAATTTATTTTTATCAAACTTGCCTGGGTGGGCCAGTGAGTAATGTGGGCGGGCCAGTGCCGCCCTGGCCCAATGCTGGCTACGCCCCTGGTTTACGCTGGTAAAAGTTATTGGACAAAAGTGACTAAAGATAGGACCAACAATAAAAACTGAGGAGCTCCAAACCAAGGTACCCATCTGTGACATAATGTTTGCCAAATTATCATGCCTTAAGTCAAAACAAGTCGTTTAAATAGGGAACAGCTGAGGTAATGAAACATTATCTGGAATTAATTATAACAAACATAGATCTGAATTGTATTACAATAGTCTTGTATGACAATTTTCAGAGGTTTGTTTAAATTCAGAGCTGTTAAAACATTGATAATGTTCTGTAATCCTTGTTAATAAATCATACCTCTATGAAAACTTACCATGGATTTACTGCAGTAATATTGTAACCATCACTATAGTAAACACAACTATGATAATGATTAACCACGGTTTTACTACATCAGTACTGTAGTATCCAAGGTAACTTGGTTTTAGTAGTAACCATGAAATATTATCTCAATAATATATATGGTTAACTCTTGTAGTTATATATGGTTTATATTTAATCATTTTAAAGGGTATGCTAATCAAAGAAAACTGTAAATATGTTTTTGCAGAACATTATAATGTTACTGTGAAATTGACCTTTGACCTTTTGTGAAATTCAGTCAATTATCAAACAAATTCTTGAGGTATGGGCCAAAAAGTTTTTTGTGAGGTCACCTTTGGCCTTTGACCACAAATTCTAATCATTTTGTCTAGTTGGACATTTTTCCAGATTAAATGAAATTCTTTCCAATGTTCCTGATCTACCACATTTACAAGAATGGGAAGTTATAGTGATCTTGACCTTTGACCAACAAAATCTAATCACTTTATCTTTGCATCTATGTGAACATTTGTGCCAAATGTGAAGAAATTCCTATAAGCCGTTCCTGAGTTATTGTGTTCACAAGTTGAATTACAGCCAAAGTCATGTTTTGTGAGATCACAGTGAACTTGACCTTTGATCTCCAAATTCTATTCAGTTCATCCTTGATTCCAAGAGAACATTTGTAAGAAATCTGAAGAAATTCCCTCAAGGCGTTCCTGAGATATCGCTTCGACTATATATGCGGCGCAGTGAACATGGAAAAACAATAGGGGGCGATAGAGAGCAAACCGTGTGTGTATGCAGAGGGTCATACACACACTTTTTTTCTCATTTTTCTATCTATCTGAGGACCTCTCTGAAACATTGAGAGAAGCCTTTAAATAGCCAATGGAGGCCATTGCAGTGAAAACAAAGTGAGGACCGGCCTAAATGTCCTCACTTTGCAAAAAGGTCCTCACTCCAAAGGTTAAAAACTCACACTGGTCCTCACAAAGATAGCCATGCAAACACACACACACACACACACACACACACACACACACACACACACACACACACACACACACACCCTTGCTCTTTATCTCTCCCTGCTGGCCAGTTAGGATTGTTGCACTAGGGGTCGTAATGGTGCTATTTTACATATATAATTATTTTATGCAAGAATCATTTTAGGAAGTGTTTTATACAGCTAGGTTATTTTATGCATGCATGTAAATTAGAGGCACATATTTCATTACCTCACTATTGGTTTTATCAAACCCCTTCTCTAGTTGTCAGATAAATGTGAAGTTCCAAGCCAAACATGAAACTATGTAATGTAATGGCAAATAAAATGCACTTTCTTAATTTTTATCATCTTTTTTATGGGGCTCTGTGCCTTTGTTTTCTATTAGAGCTGAGTCTACACAGAAGAAGTAGAAGGGGAAAACGCCACAGGTCTAAAACACTGCAGCTTGAAATGTTACTTAAAACTAGTGAAATGTCAAGTTGAAATAATATAATGCAAAAGAAGGGGTGATTCATCTGGAGACTTGGCATTACCTTTCTGTGACACTCATCCTCCAGTTTCTTGTGACCAATATGTAATTAATTTATGTAATTACAGCTATAATAACACTGTTGACCATTTTCTTGATTCGACTTGATTATAAATACATAATTTATGTTGAAATGCAAGTAAACCTAAGGCATCTGAGTTATATCAAAGTTATACATACATTTACAAAATCAGTACAGATTTTACAGCAAAAAACAAAATGTCTTGTTTATTGTAACCTGGAGGAGGATGTATTTAGAAATATACTAAAAGGCCTTTTAACTTGCTAAAAAAATGTATATACAATATAGAATGTGAACAACAGGTTTTTGATCATGTTGATAATTTAGAGGCCTTAAAAAAAATGAGTATCGAATATCATACTATTGGCTTTATAGTGTTGCAATAAAAGTTTTTATTGTATCACTGATCTAATTTGATCACTGTGATGGATTAATCTGTTTTATTCATGAAGATCATGCTGAATGTTTGTGCCTGCCTTCACATGCTCAAATGCGCTCTTAATCTTTCGATAATCCTGGGATAGGTTTGGTATGACTTGAATTGATCGCCACACCCTAATAGCGAAAACATTTCACTTTTTGTTCCTAGTATGAATACAGAT
Source organism: Chrosomus eos (assembly GCA_036326025.1). Lineage (NCBI taxonomy): Eukaryota > Metazoa > Chordata > Actinopteri > Cypriniformes > Leuciscidae > Chrosomus > Chrosomus eos. The sequence goes on along the minus strand of CM070834.1, from coordinate 29,597,738 downwards.
GTGGACATCCAAGTTGACCCCGACTCGCCGGACATGAAGAGAAGACGTGTGCACATGTGCGATTATGACGGCTGCAACAAAGTCTACACCAAGAGCTCGCATCTGAAAGCCCACCGGAGAATACACACAGGTATGCCTTTTTCTGCTGTTATTTTTGTCAAGATTGTAATTTATTTATATATTATCTATGTACCATATATATATATATTGACTTCCATAGTATATTTTTTTCCTACTATGGAAGTCAATGAGACCAGAAACTGTCTGGTTACTGATATTCTTCTAAATATCAGAAAATCGTCTGTATGGATTCGAAAACGGTAATACCCAATTGTTTAACTCTGGGGGAGCTGTAAAATTAGCCTATTTCCAAAAAAAGTGGAGTATCCCTTTAAAATAACGTGAATGTAACTCTACACCCTTGCCTCATTTAGTATACGCGGTTCTGTTAATATGCAAATTAGCCCTGCCTCCACTCACTCACACCAGCTCAGAGATCCACACGTTGACGTGATTGGTTACAAGGTAGTTTGTGACATCAGAAACACCAGCGATTTCAAACCGCGTTTTTGAGACCGTCTCTGGTTCACTCCAGTTTTAAGCAGAAAATACTCAATAGTGTTGTTGATTTATGCATTTGCACACTGTTTGTCTTAAAGCATATTAAAAACACCACATAGACATATAGACAACATTTTTTTACTCAATATTGCACACAATATTACTGTTTATATATATATATATATATATATATATATATATATATATATATATATATATATATATATATACACATACATGCATACATAAGTGTATATTTTTAAGTTTGTATTTATGTATAGAAATCAGGCATATTGATTGACGTGATGCTTTTACAGGTGAAAAGCCGTACCAGTGCACATGGGAGGGCTGTACCTGGCGCTTTGCCCGTTCGGACGAGCTGACGCGACACTTTCGCAAGCACACCGGCATCAAACCCTTTCGCTGCACCGACTGCGATCGCAGCTTCTCCCGCTCTGACCACCTGGCACTTCACCGACGGCGCCACGTCATGATGTGAAACACTTTTCCCGCCACCCTCCCCAGCCCTCACCTCCCTGCCTGCTCCTCAGGAGACATGCGCGCCCACCCGGGGAGTCCAAACACTGTTAACGTCACCTCCCCAGTCTCCGGATAAGAACATGTGTTGGATATGGAGAAAGGGTGGCGCAATCATATTGGTTACCCCTCCTGGTCAGAACATGACTGCAGTTTTCAGCTAAGCTTCTAAAAGCCACAAACCACCCCGTCCACTGGTGACCTCCACCTTCATCTAGCACAGATGTCTAGATGCATGCCTGATCATTAGCCAATACTTGAAGGGACTACAAGAAAGGCAAACCGCACGCAGCACTGCTATAAGCAGAGAGTGAAGATTGGGGAGTATCGAGAGTTGTTGAAAGTTAGAAAAAGATAAAAGTAAAGGATTTTATGCAAGATGGTTGGGAAAAAGTAAAGTTATGTAATAAATGTAGTCATTTTAATGAGATGGGTGGGTTGAAGATACATCTACAGCTGCCTTGTTGAATTCTTACGTTTTATCCGAACTTTTTGTTGTCCTAAATTTGTATACACGAGCTCTACATGCATCTTAGGGCCTGAACATTTCTTGTGTGGATGGAAGTTAATGTAGAGCGCATTGGAAAGACAGCTGAAGATTTTCCCTTGTTTTTTATTTTATTTTATTTTATTTAACAAATCAGTTTTTATATCTACCCTAACCCAAATGAGAATTAGAAGCAGGGGGCTGACAAGACTGTGAATTTTTGTAAAAAAAAAATTTTTTGATTAGTATCTGTTGTCAAAGCATCTTCCCAAAAATAGTTTGGCGCAAAAAAAATATCAGTATTTCTTTTTGTTTTTTAAAAGACATTTTTATTGCCAATAATGGCATCTAACATAAAGAACACCTTTTATTTTGATGGGTGTTATTCTAACCTTCAGATATTATTTCATAAGGCTGTGAAAAAAAAAACACGTTTTAAAAAAAGCAGCATAGCTGGCAGGGTTACTAAAATTGGTGTGTGTGTGTGCGCGCGCGTGTGTGTGTGTCTGTGTACAAGCACACTTGTTTGCATATTTGTAAAGAAAAAAGACATAATCAGAGATATAATAGTACAGATGTCTAGATGCATTGTTACTTCTAGCCCATCAGAGCCTTAATTGAAGTAAACGTGCAAATCTGGTTCGATACTGGGACCCCTATTTTTGTGAGGCACCCTGAAAATCCCTGTTTGCACCTAGTTCACAGTGACAAACATGTCTTAAGAACTCCTGCCCTGATATGCATGATATGCAAAAATACCCCCTCAACCATCCAAAATATGTTATTGAACAGAGATATTATGAAAATGTTGGGCTGAGTCCATGTAAATCTGCGAGGAGATGGTATCCTGGACATTTCTCCCTCTAGCACTCATTGCCATGGTCATAATTTCAATCGCTAGCAGCTGATTAAGTGCGCATTATGCCTTTTTTCAGAAGAAACGCTTGTTCGATTCCAGCCTTCGAGAGGTAAGTGCATGTCTGCAGCAGCTGCACGATATTTGGTCCAGAGAGCAATGTAGTCGTGAGATTTTGTATTGTTCTCTTGCTTCAACTCAAAGTTACTAAGCACATCTTTCTAGAAGACTATATGCATCTGATTGCGATCCCTTTCTTTTTTTAAAAACTGTTCATAGACTTACAGACAATGAATAATTAAAGAGTTAATGTACATACTGTATATAATCTACAAAGTTCTTGAATAAATGTAACGGGTGGATTTCTATTTTTTAACACTGACTAGATAATGTGAAATACTCATTTTCTTTCTCTTTTTTTTTGTTGTTTCTTTGAATCTTCTTTTTTTTTAATCCCTTGAAATGAGTCCCTAATGTGTTGTACGCCCCTAAAGTGTTGCATGGAGAGTAGAGTTTTCTTTGTGAAGTCGGTGAGCATGTCAAAGCGTTGGTGCCCTGACAGATGTGGCCTATAAGCACTGATAATCCACATGAAATGTGTGCAACCACGGCCATTCGTAGCATATGCATGGCCAATTTATAACTACTACAAGACATGCTGGTAAAACATGTACCTTCATACCATCCTAAATTGAAATTATTGTATTCCAAGATGGCTTAATGTTAGGAGTCAGCCTCTTATCAATGTTGAAGTGCCCACGACTGAATTTTGTGACATACTTGTCTATCTAAAAGTATGTTTGCTTTCATTACTTGCATATGATTTGTTTAAAATAGTGTGCTCAAATCATGAAAGAGTTTGGGTTTCGTGTGAGTGTATGTGTATGTGTGCAAGTGTGGTTATCATTAAATTCTCTTTTAAGCTTTCAGAATCATAGGTATTTTATATTGAATGCAGTAACTTATGGGCCAGTACTATATTACTCAGTGCAATGCAGTTATCATTATAACAAAACAAGTAATTAATGTTATTTCTTTTGTATTTGTACAGAACAAGTCTGTAAAGATCAGCGAGGAAAACACGAGCTTTTTGATACTGTGAGAAATGGTGTTAAAAGTCAGTTTCCCTTGTACAGTTGTGATTACCCACTCCTTTTATAGAATAAAATGTTTTGGTGCAACATGGTGCGTTGTGTATTATAATTCAGGTCCTGTCTGTTTTTTTCCCCTAATAGTTTTATAACAGTATTTTCAATAAAAATGGACCCCATGCCCATTTTATTGTGATCTGTCTCTTAAAAATCACCCAATAATATAAATTGTCATTATTTACTGTCATCAAGTTGTTCCAAATCTGTATGAGTTTCTTTCTTCTGTTAAACACAAAATTAGATATTTTGAAGAATGTTGGTGACCACTAACCAGACAGTACACATGGTACCCATTGACTTCCATAGTATTTTTTTTTCCTACTATGGACGCCTATAGAGGGGTTCAGGTATGATCATGTCACTTTGTAGGCCAACTGGTAGTTAGCATCACGCTGGTTCCCACGACAAAAACCCAATAGGATGTTCCCATAGGCTTTTGGATTATCACTATTAAGAACAATCTCTGTGTTCAACAAAAGTTTATGATACTTGCATGTTTTGTCCATCAAGATTATCATCACAGATGAACACAACTTTTATGAATTCTGAAGCCTAAAAGCAGTTGCCAGCCCAGAAGTAAAAAGCTAAAGGTAGTGTATAAACGAACTACACCACGGTCCCACAAATTCAACGTCATCATCATTAAGCTTCCGAAAACTCTTTCAGTTTTTATCTACAAACATTTTCTCATAAGTGTGCTCTTACAAACAATTTTTACTCAAAAGTTCTAAGCATATCGATGCTGTAAAAGAGGACTGAGCTCACCTTTTCGGCGTGATGACAAGCTTAATAAAAACCACGAGTGGGGTAATAGTGATTTATTTTATGACGTAGAATAAAACGTTACAGTGTTTTGAGTTTGAGTTCACCACAGACCTTATTGCAGGCATTTAACTAAAACCCCATTCAAAAAAACCATTGACTTCTGGACGATGGAACTGGAAGTGCTAAAACGCTAACTCACTTCCGCGTTTTAGACTACAAAGTGATGTCATAGCTCCGCCATGCACTCTATGGTTAAGGTCAACTGTCTGGTTACCAACATTTTTTTTTAAATATCTTCTTTTGTGTTTAGCAGAAGAAAGAAACTCATACAGGAATGGAACAACATAAGTAAATGATGACAGAAAATAAATTTTTGGGTGAACTACCCCTTTAAAGGTGACTATTATTAAGACGAAAGTATGACGTGTTCCTGGATCAACATCTTTGATTTAGGATTATGACTGTTTGGAAAAATCAAGTCCCTCACCTTTGGTATCAATTTCACTCAAAATACTGTACCCGAGGGTTTATATAGGCTACTCATTTTGTTTGTTTTAATATGTGAATGGCCTTAAAACAATCCAGCAGTCAATGTCTTCAAGATTTGCCGTGTAACCACGAGACGGTGCTGAGATGTTGTGCTGTTGTTTCGGGTCAGCGACTGCAGCGGTGTGGCGACCTCTAGTGGTGCAGAGTAGTAACAGCTCATGTCAAAGCTTTGAGCGGTGGCCTCTTTTAAAGTCTTATCATTCCACTGGTATCATAGGTAAATATGTATTATGAAGAAATATTTTATCATTTTGTCCATAAAATTGCCCGGCATGGTCTAGCCATTAAAGTCAAAGTCCAACGCTAACTCGGTCAGGACTTTAGTTTATAAGAATTGGTGCTCTTCCTTTGTTTGTTCCTATAAGATTATATTACCCTAGTGTCTGGGAGGATAAATTATGGTCAAAACACAATCTTTATGACACTCACTTCTCAACTGGTGCAATAATGATTAACACAGACCCTGAGATAGGCTACACAATAGTAGGCTACATTTCAATTTGTTAACTTAACTTGGGAAAAAATCTTAAAAACGTATTGCCTCAGAAAAATATAGTAAAGTTTATCAATATATTCAAGTTTTTATAACTTTCTGAGTTTTACTGACTTAATTTACTGAGTAACAGTGTATTCCCAGAGTTCATTGCAAATAAGCAATTGCCCTTTTATTTATTTGACCATTTTATTTTCTGTATTGTGTCAGTACTATAGCATAATAATACAATTGTTTTGTAATGTCTTAGTAATTTACACATTCATTATTGGTTGTTATTTACATGTTGAATGTTGTGTGACTCAAGCAAGATCGATTGTAGGAAATTGACACAAACCACAAATAACTGATTTGTTTTTGCATCAATGAAAAATAACTATAGTCATATAAATGAAGTTCCAAGTGCCCAACCAAAGGGAACACAAATCACCATAAGGGTTGGTGACAAAACCTTTTTAGGAAATCAACATCAATTTATGAAGTGCTGTTCTCACAACAATTTTGGTTGAATTGACAATTCAACATTCAAAATGACTGAAAAATAAGCAAAGGTAGGGCCTATAAGGAATATATTGATAAACTTTACTACAGCGCCTTGGTTAAAGGCGCTATAGAAATAAAAATAAACTAGGGAGAAAGATTAGTGCAGAAGTGGAGGAATATTAAGAATTGCCCCACTTCAGATATTTTGCTTGTCAAAATAAAAGTCCTACACAAACCAGCCAAGTAATCTCAACCTGTATTTTCTGAGTTACAAAGGCATAGTAAGTGAATAGTAGGCCTATATTACTAATTCTTTACAATTAAATAATAAAAAAAAATGGTTTAAGTAAAGCGAGGGTTAGTAGCCTACAAGGTCTTGGTTTTTGAGCGTTGCGCGTTCATTGATCCTTCAGCAATAGGCTATATGCACGCATAAGTTCCACATTTGACGCAAGGATGCTCATCCGTTTCCGGTTGGGGAGATTAAAGCGGAGGAAAACCGAGGAAAACGGGATTATGGCAGAGTCTTCAAAATGTACTGTCCTCCCGTCTTTGAAACGAAACTGTCATATGTTTAGATGTAATTTTATGTATAGTTATGTTTATTTAATATAATTTTAAAAAGAAGCATAAACACAACGAGGGGTGTCTGTTTTGTCTGTTTTTGTGACTAACGTTTCTTTAGTATAACCATGGAGTATAAAATTCAATATAAATTCTTGGTATTGCACTGGACTCTACGATCGGCGGAAGTTATTGAGCATCCTTAACCCTTCACCGGAAATACCGCCGTGCATAGAGCCCATTTCAGCAAACAAAAGTGAAACAGATGACGTTTGAATAATATGAAAAATCCTTATTTTATTTTTTTCAAGACATGTTAAAGTCTATCTCTGGTCATTTCTATCACGCGGTATAAGAAGTGGGACAAGTTTTAACTGGATTCGCGCTACCGCGATAAGCACAGTTAATACCTCAGGAATGAGCGAGGCTTAAATAGGCCAATTTTAAGAATACCTATTCTCAACAATAAAGACAGTTTACTTTTACTCTGGGCAGTAGCGCTCACTGTTTTGAAATAGTTGACATATTTTCCTCTTTTCATCTCCACAGAACATGCGAATGGGTGTTCCCCTCATCAGTCATCGTCTTTTGTTGTAGGCTGGATTTCATTCTGTAAATTATCTTGTCAGACTGTAATTATTAGTTTTCTGTTTCACTAAAAGCTGTTCCCCACCCAATTTTAGTCCTTCGTTGACTACAACTGTTGGTCCATTATTATTTTTTTTACAGGCTGACTCATTGTTTTAACAATACAGCGTTTAACAATATAAAAGTTAATACCTTGTGGAAGGCCTGGCTCCAGCTTTGAGATGTAAGGTGGGCCAAGTGACTCCTTTAACATTATTTAATTTTTTTCCCATAAAAGATTTTTTATCTGTATTTTATAATAAAAGGAGCAGGTTTTAAAAGGTACTCTATATATAAACACATAGGGCTCAATGATTATGAGTTTACTGGTTATTTGCCATGCCAAAATTTTCACTGGCCCTTAACAAAAATAAATAGTATTTTATTAAACAACGTTAAATAAAGACACTTATGAACAAATTACTAGCAATAAGCACATAGGCCTACAATACAACAAAGTAGAAACAAACAGATTGTAGGTAGGTCTAACAGTATCAATATAACATTATTATGTATAAATTAGATATATATTAATCCTTATTAAAGTTTTAGAGCTACTAAAAGAGCAACTATTAAAGAGCAAAGTTTTAAGCTACTATCACTTTAAGAACACGTGCATAGAAACACACCAGATTTTTTCCAACTGTTTACGTTTAGTAAGACTTTTTATTTGAACTTATTTATGACTGTTTTTACGAGGATACTTGCCAAAACTGGCATAATTTTCAGTGTATTCGTCCGTTTAAGTGCGATAAAACCTTAAGATAACTTGAGTTTCTTTTGCGTCTTCTTGCACGTGAACAGTTTAAATTCGTTTGAATGTTTATGAAGACAGTGGTCACGTTCTAACACTCCGTTCTAGTTTCTAAATAACAAGCAGAATTTATGTTCAATTGAATGTTGGGAGCTGATTATTGAACATCACACCAATTTTGCAACCAGTTTAAAAATTTTAACCAGTTTAACAATATGATAAACTTAATGCAAAATCCGGTTGTTTGACCCAGCACTATGAGTTAATGTGGTCAGAACTACATAGCAGTGGTTATTTTTAACCCAGCATTTCTTGGAGAGTAAGTAAAAGTCCAACTTCTTATATAGTTCCAAGAACTATTGCCCATCATAAATAGGCAATGGAGACAGACATTTCCATGTTATGAAAACAAGTACTATTCAAATGTCATTCCACTCATCCAGAGTCAAGGAAGCATGTTAACATACAGAACACTTTGAAAAGACACTAGCTATGAAATGTGATTATTCTTTTATTTTCAAAATTCTGTATTCAAACTACTACATACAAAATGTTAAACTGATCACTTATTATGCAAGACCTACGCACTCAATTCACCCACATTCAAGACAAACGTAGCAAAATCCCATTTGTTCATAATAAAAACAATCAGCTTCAAAGAGAAAAGTATTTACATGTAGTTAAACTTTATGTACAGTACCTTTTGATCCATCAGAGTTCCCTTCATACGAGCAGGACATGTACAAAGGGAACTGGAGAACTTTTAAGACCCGTCTCGGAGCCCATTACAAAAGCAAATGCTACGATGTCCACAACAAATACAAATTTGTTCTTGGGAAAAGAAAGGGATTGTTGTGAAGTTTCAAAACGTTCCACATATCACACTCTCTTCACTTATTTTCTTTTAAAGTTTCTTATCTTTATAAAACAATCAACTGTTGTGTGAAATACAAATTTGGCACACATGGTCAAATGGGAGCTCATTTTTCACATTCATCACAGTCATACAAAGAGCCGAAATGTCAAACAGTCGACTGATCTGAGCGCTACTTTTTTTTACAATCTCATAAAGATTTGTATCCATGGTTACACAACTGTGGGAACAGCAAACATGACTTTTTTATCGCATCATCTAACCCAAAAGCAAACAACTTTTTGTGAGTGGGAAATTCCATATAAATAGTAGCTATAGACTAGCGTCGTCTAAAATGAACAATTAACTATCACCTTGGAATTAATAAATCAAACTTTACATTTCAAGTTATTAGGAAGACACTATATGGTCCCGAAGGAACATTTCCAAATTTAGTCAGACAAAATGGATGGAGGTCAAGTATAAAATTCAGAACATCTTTTCACATTAATCTACAAACATAAACACATACAAAACATATGTACATTAGTATACATCCGTTTGGAGCTCTTTGCTGTGATGTCCAGTCCTCTTCGTGACAAAATGTGTGGAGAGCTTTCATTAGTTTGATCTTCGTATACGTGAATGACTGTGAAATATTTAGAACAATAAAACTGTTATGAAAGTTGATGTGAAATCCGTTAGTTTTGGTGGCGCTTCATGTGCAGTGCCAGGTGGTCTGAACGCGAGAAGCAGCGACTGCAGGCGATGCATTTGAAGGGTTTTGCGCCGGTGTGTTTGCGGTAATGCCGCGTCAGTTCGTCCGAGCGGGCGAAACGCCAGTCACATCCTTCCCAACTGCATCGGTATGGCTTCTCACCTACACACACAAAAAGAAAACAGAGTTAAATCTCATTCACTGAAAAAAAGAACTAACGTTTTTTTGCACACCGACTTTTTAAGTAAATTTAACTTAAGGAATTAAGTAAACTCTACTTAACTTAAGTAAAATTAACAAAGAAAATAAGTAACTTTAACTTGGCCAGTAAACGTTTTTTTTAATATGTTGTTTAGCTTGGAAACATCTAAGTAAACAATACAAAAGATATTACGCATAACTTCTATTGTGTAGATATGGCACCTTAACACAGAGACCTCAATACTAATAGTGTACACCTGACCCCGTCCCCTAAACCTACCCGTCACTGGGATTTAGATAAAGCGTACGAATTAGCCACCTCAAACTCACTAGTACGAATTGGTCGTGAGATAGCGTTGTAACATTTGAATGGATCGTTTTTGGATATGAATGTGTCATTTTAAGTAGAAAATGAACAGATGTCACAAAATGGCAAGTTACAAAACCTAACAACAAAAGAAATGGTAAAACAGTGTGAAAAAGCGAAAAATCAACCTTATTCATTTTTCATGCCGCAGTGCATGAGAGCAAAGTTAAAGCTGCAGTCTGTAACTTTTGGCGCTAGTGGTTAATAAACACAACTGTATGCGTCTTTTGGAAGAACTTTGTACCCGGAGCTACTTCTCTTTGTTTATTCATACGAATCACGCAGGTACTCGGTTAATCCGCGGCGGTTGGTGGCTAAAATAGTCTGAATATAAACACTTATTATAGGCTTACCATAGTGATTCAGAATAATAAACACGGTTTGGAAAATGGATTCATGATGTACTCACTTATTATATAAAGTTTGTCAATTTAAAAAGTAGCTTTAACTTGATTTTATAACATTGATATTTACGCTTTAATTTCTACAAGCTTGAATTGAGTATTAGTATTAGATGCTATAAATTGCTGTCACTGTTTTTAATATGTAGCTAATAGTAATTCGATCTTTTAAAATCTACAGAATGTATCAATTGTACTTTTAAACAGTCTAATGTTGATTGTTTATGTGTTTGTTGTTCATATTTGTTATTGTGCGCTGTCAATACACTGTCATTTTGGCCAGGTCTCTCTTGGAAAAGAGGTTTTAAATCTCAATGAGATAACCTGGTTAAATAAAGGTTAAATAAAAAAATAAAAATAATACAGAATTGACTTTTTTTGAAATCTTGCCTGAACTAACTTTGTCATGTAGAAATTACATTAGGTTTTTTTTTTCCTGTAGTATGTACTTCACCACAGAATAGCTTTAAAAGATGATACAAAATGTTACAAAACTACGAAACCTTGAAGAAAATATGTATATGGGCAGTGAGCTTCAAAATTAGCAAACAGAAACCTTAAAACGAACGATGTCATTTATTTGATTTCAAGGCAACGTGTCGAAATCTAGGCTCATATAAAGTCCAGCTTGAACATGTTACAATGTGTGCGGTGACATTTTTAAATGGCAGTTATAGAGGAATTAGACATGCATGTGCTTGAGGTTTGAAGAGTAATACAACTCCCATGTGTAAACACGGAAGTCATTTCCATGGCACTTAGCACACACTGATAACATCGGACATTGTGAGGTTTGCCACAGCACTGAATCCTGAAAAGATAATGCTCATTCAACACATTTTTGATACTACCACCACAAAATTCACACCAAATCACTTTATGTTATGAATAGACTAAATAGTGTGTATCTGTATGTTGGAGAGAAAAAGGGGAAGTGAAAGAAAGAGTTAGTTTATTATGTATTTTTATAATTCAAATGTGTTCCATTAGCAGCTGTCAAACGAAAGTCTCACCCTTTCTTTTGGTTAACGTGCTGTTTCATGACAACTGGAGTTTGACTGACAGATGTAAGCAGGTGCTTTTGTTCGCTCGCTTTTCATGTTTGTGTTTCAATATAGAAAAAAAAAATCTTTATTTAGCACAGGTATGTTGTTGTACATTACCTTAATAACTGTGAGCAAGGCCCAAAACCTTTTTTAACCACACCTTAGTGTGTATTTTTAAATAAATCCATACAATTCAAATATTTGGGGATGGCAAGATTTTTTAAAAATGTTTTTGAAAGTTTCTTATGCTCACCAAAGCTGCATTTATTGGATCAAAAATACAGTAAAACATTACTTTTGTGAAATATTATTACAATTTAAAAAATAATGATATTATTTTAAACATAAAACATAATTATATTATTTATTCATGTGATGTCAAGAAAAAGATCTGCATCATTGCTCGAGTCAATGATCCTTCAGAAATCATTCTAATACGCTTTATTCCAATTAACAATATTTTTTGCTTAATATTTTAGTGGAAACTGTTTTTTTCAAGGTTCTCAAGGACTTCACTTTAAATTGAAATCTTTAGTAACATTAAATAACTGTCCCTTTTGATCATTTTAAAGCATCCTTGCTGAATAAAAGTATTAATTTTAAAAATAAATTTACTTTAGAACCTTATTATAGTCCGATAAACACCAGTTTTCTCTAAGAGTTGTTTACCCACATAACATCAAACAATAATTGTTCTGAAATATCATGTTTCAGTTCAGCTACTAACTTTACCCCAGTGAAACTACACAGCTCTCAGATATGGGAAATAACTGAGCACAAATTCAGCTCTTTGACTGGCTGTTTGAATGGCGCTGAAAGCTCTTTAAGCTTAGCACTCATCCCTCCTCTTTTTCTAAACATGAAACCAGAATTCAAAAGGAGATGAACAAATGTCCTTCTGACAAAAGACTCCAATAGCTCAGGGTCTTGAACAAGGTAATGCCCCCTATCAAACACTTTAGCTTGTGGAATCTGTGTTGAAGGGCCAACAAGCTCAAACAACAGAGATATTATTTGGTTAGCTGGAGGTTGTGCAACGGCTAATTTGTTATCGCTAAAGCATTTTACTGCGCACATACAACCATTATAAAGACATAAAAATGTGGAGGTTGAATATGGCTAACCACGTAAATCGACATAAAAAAATGCTAATTTTAGCATTAATTCGGATTCACAAAGAGAACAGTTACAACACTATCATTATCACTTATAACCTCCACAACTCACAGGGATAGCCATAAAATCACCATTGTAAGGCGTTTATCAGTGGCTTCTGTTTGAGGAAGGTGGGCAACAAGTTCCATTACTAAGATAATACAGGCTTTCACAAAAGCACCAATTACCCTCAAAGTAATTAGGGTAAATTTGAACGATTTACTGAAAACAGAAAAGCTTTTCGCGTACAACGTCCCCAAAACAATCCCTGTTTACACAAATTCGTGAAAATGACTAAAAGCGCTGTATTATTCTACCAGGCCACTAGTTGGCGACGTCACTTTGTGAAGAAACACTTCCTGCATATAGATTAAACACGTAATACACATGCGCATGACTTCAGTTTTCACAGATTTGCGCTTTTGTTTACACTGTATCATTTCACAAAAAAATGTGTACTTTAAAAACGTTTTCAAAAGTCATGTTTTCAGGCCCCAAAACACTGTTGTCATGTAAATGAATGGGCAAAACACAAGGTTTTTTAGTTAAAAACAGGTTACTGCCCCTGTGAAAGTTTAGCATTGTGAAAGCTGTTATGCTAGCACTTTATATACAGGATAAGGCTGCTAGAATATATTCTGTACAATTCCTGTGAAGCATGTTTAGATATGCTCCACCATACTGGCAACTTTTTTTTTTTGAAGAGCCGTTAGCATAACCCAAGCTAACTGCTTAAATTACTACTTAGGTTACAAAGCTAACAACAAGTTTCGCAGGCTTGTATTTGATTGCTTAGTCAGAGCACATCTAGTACATCCTGACATAATTTTTTTGATCTTATGAAAAGAACACATCATTCCTGGAGACATTAAAATTACCAGTGTTCTAGACCTGTTTTCACTTTCATCTGCCAGCACAGAATGTTCTAGAGCTCTTAACTGTTGTTTGACAGCTTTCAGTGCGGCGGGATCTTTCCCAACCCCCGGCATCTTTTGAAATACAACTCCACACCATGTCCACCTGAGGAATGATGACCTGACGTGAACAACAGAAATACACCATGCTGATGGACAGAGGGTTAAACAACCCAGACGACATTTCCTCAAAATTATATTATGTCGCTTCTTGCATAATGTTCAGTTTAATCCAAAACAGATGAGAGTGAATCTAGAAATATGTTATCATGTTGGTTGTTGTATCACGGCAGTTCGAAAATATTGTGAAAATACTATTAAATAGATACATAGTTATGACTCCAACTATATTACTCTATATTCTATATTAAAACTCCAACTCATGTGCTGCTGGGCAACTGTTTACAGACTACAGGCTATTTGATTCAACTTTTCTTTTGATTTTTATTACGTGGGCTGTGGAATTAATGTGTCAGTTTAGTGAAATTAATTGTTTTTTTAAAAAGAACCTATTTTTTAATAAAAAATCTTAAAATGCATTTTTCTCTTAAATTACCTTAATTTATGGGCTTTTCTCAGCAAATTTTTACATATACGAATAACCAATTTGTGATTATTAATCATGTAATTATTTGATATTTTTTAAATCATATATTTATTTGACAGGCCAAATTATTAGAATACATTTAGCTATTTATTAAACATTGGTGTATTTTATTATAATGCAAAAAGCCAATCGAGGCTGTTTTTGTGGTACATTTAGTGGAATTAATTATTAAAAAATAAACTATTAAAAAATAAAGAAAATATCAAAACACATTTTTAAATATTGAATTCTTCTTGGCTTTAGAAGAAAAGCAGTGAGATGCGACATATTCAATCATTTTGTTAGCCAAAATAACGCAATAAACCACACAAGGCCATGCTTTTACCACAATTAAGGTAGTTTTAGGCACTCGTTTGAATCATGCCAGGAATTGACCCTTAACTGTAGTAAAATACGTAGTAAGGCACAATCTCTTGCGCAATCTAAGTGCTTTAGTTTCATCCATGCTAATACTCGATTTCCTAATGTACCACATGGGAACATTCGTATAAGCTTAAACACGAGTTGTGAAGATACCTCTAGGGCACCAGTGAGTATACAGCAATAATGATACCTCAGGCTACAGGGAATCCCTCTGGTGACCACCCCGAAATAGTTAAAAGAAAAAAAAAAAGAGGTAACTAGACGGAAAAGGTACTTTTATCAGCTTAACAGCGTGTTTGAAAAAATTGCACCCATTGGTGTTGGGAGGGAAGATTTCGGTTTAATTGTAAAGTGTGCTGGGATTGCAGTGGGTTTCATCTTACACAGTTGAACACACTGAAACTGCCAAGTTCTTTTCTCCCGGCGACTCACTCCTCCCCCTGAACACAGACAGAAAAAGCAGGAGGAACAGGTTTTTCCTCCGCCACTTGCCGATTGCCCCCTCGGGAAAGCATGCAGGGCTTGTACAGGCATGCAGACACAATGTGTATAAAAGCATGAAAAGAGAGTCTATTAATCTCTCCCTCCACCCTGTTCTCTGTCTTTCTACATCGCTTGTCCTTAGGCTGTCATCTTCTCTGCAAGCTGTTGCTGTATTTGTAGCTTTTGTGTTGATGGTACATTGCATCTGGTCAAGCAGTAACAACTGCTTCTAACTTTAGAAGAATATAACCGCCCTCATGTTATTCCAGACCTGTATGACTTTCTTTCTTCTGTGGAACACAATAATGGATCTGTCGTTCTTTAACATGCAGTTACAATTAATAAAAGTATCAAAAAGGTGATTCATGGTTCTTTTGTAATAGTAATATTCCAAGTCTTCTGAAGGCAATATGACTGCTTTGTGTGAGAAACAGAGCAAATGTAAGGCACTATTCACTGGTAATCTTCCCTGTCAGTGAGCTTTTAACCGATGCAACTGCATCACCAGCTAAATTTACATGGATCCAAATAATCGGTTTATTATCAGATTGATGGCGCAACTGGACTGAAAAGCCTTCATGCAAGTACCTCAATCAATCCGATTGAGCTTGATTCGATTGAAAAATGGTGTAGACCTGAAAAAATCTGATCAATATGAAAAATATAAGCATTTAAATGCTTGAAGGTGCAGTAAGCAATTTCTAAGAAGCATTGTTGCACACTGTTGATATATGAAATCAATACAAACAAACACTCCCCCTCCCTTTATTGCTCCACCCACAAAATGCATAAAACTCACAATGCAAGAGTTTATGTCTCTTTATCATAGCAAAAGCACAGCAAAATAAAGCTTTGCAAAAAATAAAGCAAAGATGATGAACGAACGACAAGAAAGAACAAAAAATTAACAGAGTGCTCAAGTTGCGTACACTCAAAACCAATGCTACTCACATCTGGAGCAGAAACAACACGACCTCGGCGTCTGTTTTCAGGCCTTCCCACTGAGGTCTCTCCAGCTCTGGGAAGCTTTTCTATTATTAACACGGGTACTAAAGCTCTTGCCTGATCAGAACTCTTCTTTTTCCAGGGATATTTCTCTGCTTTTCTCTTTTGTAATGTCTCTCAGCAATCTTTCTTTCAACAGTCCTTCTTCAAATCTCCCTCTTGCTCAATCTCTCTCATGAGTGGACACGCCGCCTCCTGCTGATTGGCTCACTCTCTCTCCTCCCCCCATCATGAGTGGGCACGCCCCCTTCTGCTGATTGGCTCTCTCTCTCCTCCCCCATCATGAGTGGACACGCCCCCTTCTGCTGATTGGCTCTCTCTCTCCTCCCCCACCATGAGAGAACACGCCCCCTTCTGCTGATTGGCTCTCTCTCTCCTCCCCCATCATGAGAGAACACACCCCCTTCTGCTGATTGGCTCTCTCTCTCCTCCCCCATCATGAGAGAACACGCCCCCTTCTGCTGACTGCCTATAAGTTTGTTGTTGTACTCGGGCTGATCCACTTTCAACAGCGTGTCTCAGAAATCGCTTACTGCACCTTTAAATCCAACTTTTTTCTCAATTAAATTCAAAAACATCTTGCGCACATGCTCAATGTCATAATGCGTATGCTTGCATGTTTATGTCTGTATGTTCATGAACTTGTCAGTGGAGAGGAGACTGAATATATTTGCTAAATATTAGCTAAAATATATTCTTTTTACATTTGTCTTCAAGGCAAAAATGACAATTATGCTTGCAGTATCTCTGACTGTAGCACTGACTGGACACTTTTTGCTCAGAATACAAGTAATGCACATGTAATATGTGAATGGGATTGAAATGTTTCAGGTTCATATAAACAAATCTTTCTGAATCTTAGATTGGATTCACTCCGACTGAAGAAAATTGACAAGGGCGGATGTCAAGGTTATGACTTACATTTTATTTGTTCCTCACACAAAGCAATTGTATGACTTCAGAATACTTGTGGGGTACTTTTAAATTTCTTTTGCACCATTTATGAAGCTTGAAATCCTCAGTCTGCATAAACTGTAATTGGATGGAAACGTTCTTCAATATCTCCTTTTTCTGTGTTCCACGGAATTAAAAGAAAATCATATGCCATTGAAACGACATGTGGGTGAATAAATAATTGCATCATTTTCATTTTTTGGGTGTCTGTGTTTGGTTTCTTACCTGTATGAGTCCTTTGGTGTGCTTTCAAGTGTGAGCTCTTTGTGTAAACTTTAGTGCATCCTGGTACAGAGAAAATTGCCCAAATGTTAGTTCACAAAAGTCCCTGATAATCTCTGCTCATCTTCAAGGAAGGCATGGCACATCATGTAATCCAAACTATTTACTGGAAAGGCACACTAACCTGGGAAGTCACAATGGTGAATTCTTCTCTTCTCCAGCTCAGGGTTGTTCCGTCGGTTGTATCTGGGCCCCGTGAGGATGCCCTGACCGTGGGCCATTAGCATGGAGTGAGGGGTCATCTGTCCGACCTTCATTCCCATTCTACCCTGGTACGGTGGGGGAGGGGAGGTAACGAGATCCGCCTGGTTCTCCGGACTGCCGGGCTGGGAGTTGGGAGGCGATGGAGGCAAACTGTGCGGCTGGGGTGAAGTGAAGAACGGCTCGGGCATTACAAATTCACCAGATTGCGCTGTCAAGGCCACATTGTTCAGGTTGAGCATGGTCCTGCCGGTCGAGCCGATCCCGTTTATGGATTGACTCTGGGAGAAGGTCATTGTGGTGAGGTCGCTGCTGCTGATGGGCATCTGGTAGACTGACGGCTGCTGAGGGCCGATGTGGAGCTCGTCTGCGACCGACATGTCGGGTTTGATGAAGAGGCCATTGACCGTCTGGGGCACACTGAAGACGGAGGTGAATTCGGGGAGCGCCTGGATGCCGCAAGGTTCGTCCACGCCAGGCTCGGTTTTGATCTGATGCACCGGAGGTTTATTTGGGCGGTAAAGGCCAGTGCGAAGATGTGTGGTATTGGGCAGGATAACGTTGATGTTGAGACTGTAAGGGGTAGGCTTCTCATCAGCAAAATACTCATCCACCACTGAGGCACTTTCCCGACGGTACTTCTTATCCATCATGTTTAGGGTAAGCACCGGGCCGCTCTGGGGCAAATATTTTTCCATCTCCATCCGTGTCTGAAATGAACAGAAGATGATTATGATACTATTAGAAATAAAGCTAGGCTACTTTTTTGGCATCGGTGGTTCCATGAAGAACTTTTAACATTCATGGAATCTTTCCATTGCACCAAAGGTTCTTTATAGTGGAAAAAAAGGATCTTTAGATTATTAAAATGTTGAGAACTGCTCACTGAAAGGTTCTTTGGGGAGACCCCCTTTTGGAACCTTTATTTTTAAGAGTATGCCAATAAAACTGTGTTACAACAAAAGATTTGCACATAATAATATTATATAGTAATAATATTTTTTTATTTATAATAGTAATAAACTTTTTACGCTTCAACTGAATAGTTTATTAAAAAGTTTATTTTGTTGAGTGCAATCAAACAATATTTGTACAATGGAAGTCCGTTTTTATATAATTCTGTTTTAATATAAATCATTGGCACAACCAGAAGTACAGAAATCCAGACAGACAATTGACAGGTATTTTTTTTTAAATGTAGTTTATTTAATTTAGCACTTAAATTAAAATACAATAATTTATTTATAACTTGTTCAATGCCTTTTTTTATTTAGAAAAAATATGTATAACAATACCAGAACTTAAATTGAATCGGATTAATGAAAATGATACATTTAATTGGATTTTTTAAAAAAGTTTATTAAATGTAATTTTTATTTATTTTTTGCATGCAGTCCAGGTAGATATCTTTGTGTGTGTCTTGATAATTGAAT